>CM064973.1:29091792-29175619 GCA_032847665.1 Solanum chilense | reverse complement strand
TATGTGTCGGAACGTGACACTCCGATCCACTAATTCTATGTGTCGGAACGTGACACTCCGATCCACTAATTCTATGTGTCGGAACGTGACACTCCGATCCACTAATTTCATTCTATCCGTTCATCAAGCCTTCTCTATACCAAGGCATCATCAATCCTATTACTTTAATTCATCAACCTTCTTTTATACCAAGGCATCATCATTAATGAAGTATATTAAAGTTTCTTTCAAGATTTAGGATTCAATAGTTTTCATCATGCTTGCTTTATCAAAATCACACAATCATATTCATGCAAGCATACAATTAAGCATATAGCAGGGTTTACAATACAATCAATACATATCATTCACTATCAATAGTTCACTACGAATATCGTAAAAACCATAACCTACCTCCACCGAAGAATTGGAATCAACAAGCAATTTCCCAAGCTTTGTTTTCTCTCTTCCTTGTTCGATCGCCCCTTTCTCTCTCTCTTTTTCTTTCTGTTTTTCTTATTCAAAACCCTCTTTCTTTTACCCTAATTAACATATAATTAAGTGTAAAAGATGGCAATAATACCCCACTAATTAACTTAAGGTTACCTCTTTTAACCCCCAAGTAATTAGACTTATTAATATCAACCCTCTAACTTTATAATTAAGGAAAGAATAGTCCAAATCGTCCCTTAAAACTTAACCAGAAATCCGACTCCAGCTGGGATTACGCAACCTGTGACGGCCCGTCGTGCCTGCGACGGTCCGTCACACAGGTCGTTGCAGCATATTAGAATTCCATTTTTCGCTAAGTAGACTGTGACGGTCCGTCCTGCACTTCCGTCATGACGTTCAGAAACTCGTTCCCCGTACCAAATTCTCAAGAGTTGAAGTGTTTTGCAACGGAATCTCACGACGGTTCGTCGTAGCTGTGATGGTCCGTCCTGCAGGTCCGTCACAATTTACAGAGAGTCGATTTTAGAACACAATTTTAAGAATTCTAAGTGTTCTGGGACGAGACATCCTCGACGGTCCGTCGTGCCCATGACGGTCCGTCGTGGTGTCCGTCGTCTCAGCCAGTTTTTCTAGAAATAAAATCTGCTGCTTAAAACGACTAAACAGGTCGTTACAGTTTTGTAATCATATATAAAACTATTTGTGTTCTTTGAATGCATCAAAATACATAATATTCATACCATAATTCACAACTAACGAATTAGGATAGAACATTTAACATGCAAAAATCCAGGCTTCAAACCATGGCTAAGTCATGACACACACATGCACACTCAAGTTAACGTAATTCATATACGAAAAAAACCACATTTTAACATGCAAAAATACACATTTTTATCATATTCATATACGAAAAAAACCACATTTTGACATGCAAAAATCCAGGCTTCAAACCATGGCTAATTCATGACACACACATGCACACTCAAGTTAACGTAATTCACTTTTTCTAAACAGATCTTTCATTTCTCACATAGTTTCTGAATACAAATTCTAGCACGTAATCACAATTAGACCTAAAATCATCTACCAGAAGTCATACCAACGCATACTTTAAATCTATCAAAGGATCTAATGACAGGGGCATGCAACAGGGACAATGTTAGTTTTTTTTTACTGGAATTAAGATGAACTTAGGGGTCTCTTGGAAAAGGGACCAAGAAAGAATAAAACCCATACCTTAATATAGTTCAAAACTTATTTAAACGCTGCAAATTTACTAGGAAACCAAGCCTCACCACCGAAACTTCAAGCACAATGACGTCAAGAACTTTGTTTTCTCTTTACGTTTTTACACTAACATTTCTTTTAAGTTTTTTCTCGAGTTCAAGTTCTAGATGAACTTTATATTTTTGTTGTTCTGTTTTTTAAATAATATCAGACGTTCAAGTGAGAGGAGAGTAGAGAGAAACATGAGTTTGAGTGGATTAGGATTAGGAGAGTTAGTTAGAGACTTAGTCAAACTAGGACTCCTCATTATTTATTTATATTATTTATTAAAAATCTTATTTTACTTTCATTAAATAAGAAAATTAAATGTTAATTAATTTAACTGATTCACTAAATACAATAAATAAATTAAATCATTGCTTCCACTTTGGTTCGAACCCAGGTGGAGCAAGCTTTTGCTCAAAGGCCAATTTTTGCCCTTTCTCCCCAAAATGCCTCTCCACCATATTAATTAATTAGTTAATACCATCCCTGGTCTGAAAAAGACCATTTTACCCCTAGACCCTCCAAACTTAAGATTTTCCCTTTTTAAGTCCTTTAAGACTCATCCGGGTAAATAATCATATTCGGGTGTCCTACATGGCTGGACCCAACCTTTCTATCTCAAATAACGCACCAAGTTAGTTGGCTTTTGCTGTTGCAGAGGTTCATAGGTCTTGTTCTACACGCATCAATTTGTGTGAACCCGATCTAATCGTAGGCATTGTAGACACATTAAGCATTACTTAGCATATCCATTTTAGGGTTGTTACAATATGGGTCAAGAATTAGCCTAGAGAGATTAAGAGCCCAAAGTCAAGACTCTGATCCCATCGACTGAAAGCCACGATAGGTCGTTTGTGGACCTACGCCCCATCGATTGGCAGTCGTGGGTTGAGCCTATTTTCTACGTAGTATACTGTAATTCTAAGGGTTTGGGCGGTTTGCTAAAGGTATTATTGGTGTTTTTAGAGGTTTTATAAGTTGAAATAAGAGTTTGAGCATTTTTCGAAGAGTATTTTAGGTATTTTAAGAGGGTTTATAAGTCCTAACTCTCTAGATGAATTCATTATGCTAAAATCAAAACCCAAAAATCTATAAGAAATTCTCTAGAATTCAAATTGAAGCCAAATCTCAAGGAATGGCTTAGATTGAAGATTTGATTGGTGATTCTTTACGAATTTCATGGTTTATCTTCACTGAGGATTGTACTTCATCCTTGATACTCTTTTCAACAAGAAGCGCAAAATTCAAAGAGATTTCTAAAGTCTTCAAAAGATGAACTTGTCCAATTTTATAATCTATCAATGGGTTCTTGCATTCAAGGTTTTAACTCATTGTATATTAATTGAATTTTTTGTAATTAGATAATTTTAACTTAAAAAATCTATGAACCCATGTAATTCATGAACCCTAGTTTTTGACTACTTTATGGTTAAATTGATATCGTCCTAATGTTTATGAATTCTAGTGTAGTTTTCATTGCGTGATTCAATGATGTAAGAATTGCACTGGATTCTTGTATAGGCTGTCTTTTATTGTTAAATTTACATTTTATTGACCTAGATTCATTGAGTATTATGACTTTGTATTGAATTGATGATCATAGTCATGGGTAAAATCCTTTTTGATATTCTATTGGATGAATTATCTATGGATTTAATTGGTGAGAATGTATTGGTGGTACACTGCCCTACTTTTGTTTATTTTATGCAATGTAGGTCTTGAATTATATAGTGATTGGTATGGTACACTTATGGTGGTGGTGCTATGTGTTATAATTGTTAAAGATGTGGCCTCGCCGGCATTACTATATGTACTATGATGATCATGACCTTGTTATAAACTACTTGATATATTATGATGATTAGTGTAGTTGGTTTACGTGAAGTATCATTATATCTATCGACATGTGAGTAATGTGAAGGTATGCTTTCTTATATTGACATTTGGTGAATAATTATTCCTCTTTACTTCAAGAATGATATGCTATATGTGATAAAGAGAAATATTTGTGTATCTTGTGTAGTAGACTTGTGTCCCTTACTTGATACATCCATAAATGTGAATATGAGATGTCTTTACTTAGGATACTAAGGCCACTTAGTCTTGTATATATGAATGACATGTGACCTTGAATGTTGCTAAGTAGGTCCTTTATGTGGAACCATCAACCTAGTTGTAAGGTTATGATATCCTTGAAGTCAAAAGTTGTAATGGTATCGTTCTTTTACAAATAGTTGACTTAATGTTGGTTGGCTAGAAGGGCATGAAATCTTCCTTAAGCAATTTTTAACCCTATCCTCTTTGCGTTCAAAGGCAGCCCTAGGAGACCTCTTTGGTAGGATTACTGTGATTGGGTTATGAACTAGATATGAAACCTCATCATGTGATCCTCTATGTGAATTACTCTATGAGAACAAAGGCTAGCACCGAATGAGTATGGTATAGGATGTACCTCTAGATAAAAATGAGACTAGAGTGCAACAAAACCCTTGATATTCCTTAACCATGTGCCTACACATGATGTGTCCATGTTCTACCATTGGCAAGTAGAACACCCTCCATATTTGTAGGTTACAAATCACGGTTCCATGCTTAGATACCATGGTGTATGTCTGTTATTGCCTATAATCATAATATGTGATACGTACTAGTATTGGAGAAGTTCTATGAAGTTTAGGTTGTGGTATGGGACACTCTCTAGATATTGCACAATAGGCTTTAAAGATGTTAGTGAGTGAGTCCCTAGCTGTTCTCCAAGACCGTTACTTGAATGTCCTTATGATATGAATGGCTCTTATATGAAATAATGAAGATGACTTAAGGTAGAAAGCATGTTAAATGAATAAGTAATTACCTAATGTAGTTTAAGGGTTGTCTAGTTAAGGTGTGAAGGAGGCATAGATATGGTCACTTCATAACTTACCTGCATATGTCTTAAGAACGACTCTACATAGGACAGTTGATTGGTACATTAGACATGATCCAAACTTAGGTAGTCTTTAAGTTTATATAGGTAATATTGAAGAGGTCAAGTATGGACATTTTCTTCTTAATTTACTCATTTAATTCTTTTGATAATCTTTGGGAGGACAATCTCATATTATATGTATGTTATTGTATTACATGAGAATGCTCTTATCCTAGGTAATCTAAATCTCTTAAGTGTCGTTTAAGGGATCATATGGGCGGTCGCTTCAGATCTCACTCAAGTGAACCTTTAAATCACCTTTGGTAGGAGGATCTCATGTTTATGTGTTTAGTGTATTGTAAGTGTAATTATCTCCTTATAGGTTGGTCTTGAGGATTATGTAGGTGTGACTAGAGAGGGTGTATGGGATGTTTCTCTTTGTCTTACTTAAGTGAGTCTTAGGATAACCTTTAGTGAGAAAATTGCATGCTAGAAATTGTTCACTTTGAAATTGAAGAACTTCACCATAATCGACCTGCTAATCCTTGGTTTTAGTCATAGCCTCCAGAAATTGCGGATAAGATTCCACCACTAAATGTGGAGCTACGCCCCAAACAACGGTGTGTTATTTGATCAAAGGGGCATCGATGTGTGGAGGAATCAATTTAGACAGTTTTGTTAGCTTTCATTCCAAGGTTTTAGTCCTACTTAAGGACCCTTGGGGTGGTCCTTGGGGATTCACACGGTTATGTTTCAACCCTAAAAAACATCACCTAGGTTTTGGATCCCCCCTATAAATTTGGACACCAAACAACACGTAAAACATTCAAGGAACAGTAGAACACACTATCACACACAAAGACTACTATCTGGACGTCTTGGTCGTTCCTGGATGTTGGACTTCCAAACTCTTCAAACTAACTTATAAATATAATATTCATTATATTAAAACTTTATTAATTAATAAAACACATGATAGGCTCTAATTCGGCCTAGTTCATTTTTACGATCGTACGAGAGTTGGTTGAGTTTGAGTTTGTGAGTTGTGAAGTGTCAAAATTGTTGGATAATAGACAAAAATACTTCAATATGTCTAAAATAACTATTAGTAACCGTATCTTCCCTTAATTAAATAATTTAGAATTTATGAACCCACCCCCATTTGGCCGAACCTATGTGTTGTTTTAGGGTTAACCGATGGACCCCTATCTATGAACCGTGGATGGGGTCACTCCCTGTGTTTTTAGTTAGACATTTTTTAATAGAGGAAGGAAATGGGGTAAATATTGGGGAGACTATGTTTTGACCCACACTTGCAATCCATGAAGCGTGTCCACCCACATCTCATGGGTTGTAGTCTTGGTCACAAGATGTTTTTTACAACTTTCGAACCTTTCCTTGGGTCCTCCTAAAGGAACCTTGGGGGTCCTCAAGGGACATGACTTGACGTTTAGTCAGTTAGGAACTTAGAACTAGGTTAGGGAATTTTTTGTAGGACCCTAAGCTTAATTTTAACCATATTTTAGGTTACTAGCTTATGTGTTGGGCTCTAGCTTAGGTTATAATATTTCCAAGATTTTACAAATTCACAAAGGCCTTATGTTTCTTAAGTGCTAGCACTATCTTAATCTCTCTATCAATGTACAAGAAGTTGGGTTTAAGAACCCTATATCCCACAACATTGAAACTACTTCTACTTGATAGAACCATGAAGAAATTTATTTGAGTTCTTCAAGATGTCTTTGTTAATGTTGGAACATTTATATTTTCGAGGGACTTTTTGATACTCGACTATAAGATTTATTTTGAGGTTCCCATGATTTTAGGAATACTATTCTCTTTAGTGCACGTGCTTTGGTTTTCATGAAAAGAGTGTTGATAAAGTTTTGATTGAACAATGAAGAGGTAACTCTTAATATTTTTAGATCTTTGAAGAATGGATGTGATTTTAAGTCTTTTCGGTAGTGAATCATATTGGTGAGAATGAACCAAAAAGGTTGGGTATTGAAACAGTAGTGGCTATACTCATGAATATTAATGGAGATGTTATTGATGAATATGATGAGATAGTTTTAGTACTTGATGGGGGTATATTTTTAGCATTGTGAACTAAAAAAGCTTGATCTGGACTTAATGAATAGAGGCACTCCTCCTACAAAACAATATGCTGATAAGCCTCCGAAGTTGGAGCTTAAGGATCTTCCATCTTACTGGCGGTAGGTGTTATTGGGTCAAAATTGTATTTTGCCTATTTTTATTGTTTCTAACATGAATAATAGGCGAGAAAATTTATTAATATCGGTATTAAAGAGCTTCAAGAGGGTTATAGACAATTATTGATACCATTCATATTCTACCAAGTATTTGTTTTCGTAAAAATTCAACTTTTTCCAGATAGCAAGCAAAGTATTGAGAACCAACGATGATTGAATCAATAGATAAAAGAGGTTGTAAAGAAGGAAATCATTAAGTGGTTAGATGTTGGAGTTGTATAGTATATATCTGATAGTGGTTGAGTGTATCCAATGAAATGTGTTCCAAATAATTGAGGGATCAGTATTCTATAGAATGCAAATAATAATCTTGTCCCAGTGAGGCTGGTGACATGTTAGAGATTTTTCATGGACTATTATAAGTTTAATGCGTCGACTGAAAAAGATCATGTCTAAATGTTGTTCATGGACTAATTTTTAGATCGTCTTTCTTGAAAGGGTTGGTACAATTCTCTAGATGGGTATTCAGGGTATAACCATATCTCTATAGATTTTTAAGACCAAGAGAAGTCCACTTTAACTTGTCCTTATGTGATTTTCGCTTTCAGGAGGATCTCATTCTGGTTGTGCAATGTGTCCGTGACTTTTCAGTGTTGCATGATATTAATATTTTGATGTTTTGGAGGAAACAATTAAAGACAAGATGAGGAAGTACCATGATGAAAAGATTGACAAGCGCGCATTTATGCTAGATAAGTTTGTAGTATGTTTTAACTCAAGGTTGCACTTGTTTTCTGGGAAGCTCAAGTCCAAGTGGACTAGGAAATTCAAGGTAACACAATTATTTCCACATGGAGCAGTTGCAATCGAGAATAGGGAAGTAACGAGCTTCAAGGTGAATGGTCAATGGATCTACTTTGGGTAATATTAGAATGTGAATGAAGTGATAGAGAAGCGAGGTGTTTATGACATGTAAACAACCAAGGTGTCTATGTTATGACACAAAGTTAAATCGAGCTCTACTTTGGAGGCGACCCAAGATGTAAAATCTAGCCAACTATAACATTTTTCTTTTCTATGTAGTTATGTTTTTATAATCTTTTAGTATTTTATATAAAAAAATATCATTTTTGTTTCTTAGTGTATACTAGATAAGGGTAGAATAAGGTTTGTGTATGAAAAGAGTCCACAAATATAAAAAAGGAATTGCTAATATTTGCTATGAATGCAGGAAATAACAGAAAAATCTCCATAATATAGGCTAATGAAGTGGTCTACGGTGCCCTTAGATGGTCCATCATTCAATCCATGAACCATAGATGGCATCCGTAAATCCCAAGTATGTTTTATAAATTTCATAAAATGTTAGGAAGAACCATGGAATACATCGAGGGACCATCCGACTCACAAACCATCGACGGGGTTTCGTGGGTCTAAGTAAGGATTTGCAGTCGAATTTACCGAGACAACAATATTTATAAAACCTTTTACTTTTAAACACATCCCCTATTTCTTCCTTTTCCCCAACAATTCATTATAGGTACCTCCCCCATAAAACGCCTTTTCCTTCCCATTGTCACCCATTAATCTTCCCACACTACACATATATATTCCCTACTTCTATATCTCTTTCTCCATTCTCCAAAATTCCGTGTTCTCCATATTTCACTTCTTTGAAAAGCAACAAGGCCCGTGTTTGGTGTGAATTTTATTTGGTTCTTAAGAAACAATCATGACTAACATACTCACCAACTTGTGATACTTGTAAGGCAAACGATTTCATAAGAACCTTGAACTTTTCATTGTTTAAATTGAAATCACAAAGTTGTACTTGACCTTATAGATAAAATTGAATGTTTAAATTAGTACAAATTAGTTCACCTCTACCCTATGTATGATGGTGTAATGAGTTTGTTGATTAATGTGACCAAATATTGTCACGACCCAAATCGAGCCGCGAGTGTCACCCACACTTCTCCTACTATGTGAGCGAACCAACCAATCTAAATCCCAACATTTCAAACATAATGAACAAAATACAATGCGGAAGACTTAAACTCATTAATGAAAATCAATTAAATAACTTCTAAAAACTCAACAACTATTATTATCCCCAAAATCTGGAAGTCATCATCACAAGAACATCTATCCTCAAATTACTAAATCTAAGAGTATCTATGAAGCTAAAATAAATAAAAATCTAGTCCATGCCGGAAGTTCAAGGCATCAAGACATGAAGAGGAAGATCCAGTCCAAGCTAGAAGCATTAGCTCACCCTGAAATCCGGTGTAATGAAGACTGGCTAGAGTTGCGGTTGAGTTGAAGATGACGGTGCGTTTGCTGCACTCCACAAATAACAAAGAGAAACATACAAGTAGGGGTCAGTACAAAACACAAGTACTGAGTAGGTATCATCGGCCAACTCAAAATAGAAAACAGTATATATGAGATAATATCATAAAATCAACTACAATACTCAACATGCGGCATTTACAATTATCATAACCCTTAGTCACAACACCAAGCACATCAATGAGGACTCAAGCCTCCCCATCATACTCATTTGGTAGGTTCATTAAATCGAGTATATTAACATCTTTCAAGATTCATTATCTTTATTTCTCTCGTTTCGGTACGTGACACTCCGCTCCATATACTATCCTGGTGTCGAAATGTGACACTCCGATCCATATTCTATCCTAGTGCCGGAACGTGGCACTGCGATCCTCATTCTATCCTGGAACCGGAACGTGGCACCCGATCCATATACTATCCTGGTGTCGGAATGTGACACTTCGATCCTCATTCTATCCTGGTACCGGAACGTGGCACCCGATCCATATACTATCCTAGTGTCGGAACGTGACACTCTGGTCCTCATTCTATCCTGTTACCGGAATGTGGCACCCGATCCATATACTATCCTGGTGTCGGAACGTGACACTCCGATCCTCATTCTATCCTGGTACCGGAACGTGGCACCCGATCCTCTATTACTATCCTGGTGTCAGAACGTGACACCCGATCCCCTAATCTCACTACTTTCATTCATCAAGCCTTCTTTTATACCAAGGCATCATCATTAACAAGTAGATTAGGGTTTTTCAAGATTTAGGATTCAATATCTTCATCATGCTTATTTTATCACAATTATATAATCATATTCATGCAAGCATACAATTAAGAATATAGAAGGGTTTACGAGACTACCCAATACATATCATTCGCTATTAAGAGCTTACTACGAATAGCATAAACCATAACCTACCTCCATCGAAGATTCGTGATCAAGCAATCTACTTTTCAAAGCTTTGTTTTCCTCTTCGTTTCTCCTCTCTCTCGATCGTTCTTCTCCCTCTCTTTGTTCTTTCTATTTTTCTTATTCAATCCCTCTTTCCTTTACCCTAATTAGCATATAATTAAGTATAAAAGATGATGAATTAACCCATTAATTAATTCAAGGTTATCTCCTTTAACCCCCAAGTAATAGAATTATTAATATTAAACCACTAACTTTATAATTATAAGCAGGAATAGTCCAAATGCCCCTTAAAATATTTAACAGAAATCCGACCTAGCCTGGGATTACGCAGCCTGTGACGGCCCGTCGTGCCTGCGACGGTCCGTCCTGCTGCTTCCGTCACAGAGTTCAGTGACTTAAATTTTACCAAGGGTCTGTGACGGTCCGTCGTGCCCACGACGGTCCGTCCTGCCATGTCGTCGCGAAGTTTAGAGAGTCGATTTTAGTACCCAAATTTCAGAATTCTAAGTGTTTTGGAATGAGACCCCCCGACGGTCCGTCGTGCCCATGGCGGTCCATCGTGGGTTCCGTCGACTCAGACAGTTTTTCCAAAAATAAAATCTGCTGCTCAAAACGACTAAATAGGTCGTTACAATAGATACCAATTTACCCATCGTTCTTCCTCGAACGATCACAAGAAGAAAAACAAGGGCGAAAAGGAGTACCTGAATCTGTAAACAGGTGTGGGTATGTTTCTCACATATCAGCCTCCTTCTCCCAAGTGGACTCTTCAACCGGCCGATGCTTCCATTGAACCTTGATGGATGCAATCTCCCTTGATCTCAACTTGCGAATTTCTCTATCTAAAATAGCAACAGGCTCCTCCTCATAAGTCAAATTCTCATCAAGCAGAACTGAATCCCAACGAATGATGTAGTTTCAATCCCCATGGTATCTCTTCAACATAGACACATGAAATACCGGATGCACTCCTGACAGTCCTGGAGGCAAGGCTAATTCATAAGCCACCTCCCCTACTCGCTTAAGTACTTCAAATGGTCCAATATACCTTGGGCTTAGCTTACCTCTTTTACCAAACCGCATCACCCCTTTCATGGGCGAAACCTTTAGCAAGACTTGCTCACCCTCCATAAACTCCAAGTCTCTAACCTTTCGATCTGCATATTCCTTTTGCCTACTTTGTGCCGCTAAAAGCTTTTCTTGAATAGATTTCACTTTCTCTAATGAATCCCTCAAAAGGTCAGTACCCCAAGGTCTAACCTCAAATGCATCAAACCAACCAATGGGAGACCTACATCTCCTCCCATACCATGCTTCGAATGGAGCCATATCAATACTTGAGTGATAGCTATTATTGTATGAAAACTCCGCTAAGGGTAAGAAGTTATCCCAATGACCACCAAATTCTATCACACAAGCACGAAGCATATCCTCCAACACTTGAATCGTTCGCTCAGACTTACCATCGGTCTGAGGGTGAAATGCAGTACTAAGATCCAACCTAGTACCTAATTCAGCATGCAATGTTCTCCAAAACTTAGAAGTAAACTGCGTACCTCTATCTGATATGATGGAAAGTGGAACTCCATGCAATCGAACAATTTCTGAGATGTAGATTTTGGCTAACTTCTCTGCATTGTAGGTCACCTTGATCGGAATGAAGTGAGCAGACTTAGTTAATCTGTCCATAATTACCCAGATAGAATCCAACTTTCCCAATGTCTTTGGAAGACCAACCACGAAGTCCATTGCAATTCTCTCCCACATCCATTCAGGAATGGGCATTCTATGAAGTGTTCCTCCGGGCCTCTGGTGTTCATACTTTACTTGCTGACAATTTGGACATTTGGCAACAAAATCAACAACGTCGCGCTTCATTCTACTCCACCAAAAGTGTTGCTTTAGGTCACGGTACATCTTGGTTGCACCAGGATGTATAGAATATCCGGAACTATGAGCCTCTATGAGAATAGTGTGGATCAAGTCATCAACACGGGGCACACATACCCTTCCCTTAATCCTCAAAACACCTTCCTCATCCAATATGGCCTCTTTAGCCTCTCCTCGCAACACCATATCCCGAATTCGGCTTAGTTTCTCGTCATCAAACTGCTTTCCTTTAATCTTGTCAAGAAAAGAAGATCTCGCCTCCACACAAGCCAGAAATCCTCCCTTCTCATTTACTTCTAGCCTCATGAAGTCATTAGCCAGGGTCTGAACGTCTCTAGCCAATGTGCGTCTAGAAACTTGTAAGTGGGCTAAACTACCCATGCTTCCTGCCTTTCTACTTAAAGCATCTGCCACAACATTAGCTTTTCCCGGATGACACAGAATAGTGATATCGTAGTCCTTCAGTAGTTCCATCCATCTCCTCTGTCTCAAATTCAAATCTTTCTGAGTAAAGACATACTGTAGGCTACGATGATCCGTAGAGACTTCAAACTTAACCCCATATAAATAGTGTCTCCATTGCTTTAATGCCAATACTACCGCGGCCAACTCCAAATCATGGGTCGGGTAATTGCCTTCGTGCACCTTTAATTGCCTTGAAGCATAAGCAATTACATTCTTCTTTTGCATTAGCACTGCACCCAACCTCGAATAGGATGCATCACAATAGACAATGAAATTCTTACCTTCCACTGGTAGGGTAAGGATTGGTGCAGTAGTCAACAAGGTATTGAGCTTCTGAAAGCTTTCCTCACATTCATCCGACCATACAAATGGAATATTCTGCTTAGTCAAGTTCGTCAATTGGGAAGCAATAGAAGAGAATCCCTTGACAAATCGACGGTAATAGCTAGCTAAACCAACAAAGCTCCTTATTTCTGACACATTAGTAGGTCTTACCCAATTCTTCACTGTCTTAATCTTAGAAGGATCCACCATCACTCCATCCTTAGAAACCACGTGCCCCAAGAAGGACACTGAATGTAGCCAAAACTCACACTTGGAGAATTTGGCATAAAGCCTTTTCTCCCTTAATACTTCCAACAGAATTCTCAAATGCTCCTCATGTTCCTTCATACTTTTTGAGTATATCAGTATATCATCAATAAATACGATGACAAAGAAAGAAACATACAAGTAGGGGTCAGTATAAAACACAAGTACTGAGTAGGTATCATCGGCCAACTCAAAATAGAAAACAGAATATATCAGATAATATCATAAAATCAACTACAATACTCAACATGAGCATTTACAATTATCATAACCCTTGGTCACAACACCAAGCACATCAATGAGGACTCGAGCTTCCCCATCATACTCATTTGGGAATTAGGTTCATTAAATCGAGTATATTAACATCTTTCAAGATTCATTATCTTTATCTCTCTCGTGTCGGTACGTGACACTCCGCTCCATATACTATCCTGGTGTCGAAACGTGACACTCGGATCCATATTCTATCCTGGTGCTGGAACGTGGCACTCCGATCCTCATTCTATCCTGGTACCGGAACGTGGCACCCGATCTATATACTATCCTGGTGTCGGAATGTGACACTCCGATCCTCATTCTATCCTGGTACCGGAATGTGGCACCCGATCCATATACTATCCTGGTGTCGGAACGTGACACTCCGATCCTTATTCTATCCTGGTACCGGAACGTGGCACCCGATCCATATGCTATCCTGGTGTCGGAACGTGACACTCCGATCCTTATTCTATCCTGGTACCGGAACGTGGCACCCGATCCTCTATTAGTATCCTGGTGTCGGAACGTGACACCTGATCCCCTAATCTCACTACTTTCATTCATCAAGCCTTCTTTTATACCAAGGCATCATCATTAAAAAGTAGATTAGAGTTTTTCAAGATTTAGGATTCAATAGCTTCATCATGCTTATTTTATGACAATTATATAATCACATTCATGCAGGCATACAATTAAGCATATAGAAGGGTGTACGAGACTACCCAATACATATCATTCGCTATTAAGAGCTTACTACGAATATAATAAACCATAACCTACCTCCACCAAAGATTCGTGATCAAGAAATCTACTTTTCAAAGCTTTGTTTTCCTCTTCGTTTCTCCTCTCTCTCGATCGTTCTTCTCCCTCTCTTTATTCTTTCTATTTTTCTTATTCAATCCCTCTTTCCTTTACCCTAATTAGCATATAATTAAGTATAAAAGATGATGAATTAACCCATTAATTAATTCAAGGTTATCTCCTTTAACCCCCAAGTAATTGAATTATTAATATTAAACCACTAACTTTATAATGATAAGCAGGAATAGTCCAAAATGCCCCTTAAAATATTTAACAGAAATCTGACCCAGCCTAGGATTACGCAGCCTGTGACGGCCCGTCGTTCCTGCGACGGTCCGTCCTGCTGCTTCCGTCACAGATTTCAGAGACTTAAATTTTACCAAGGGTCTGTGACGGTCCATCGTGCCCACGACGGTCCATCCTGCCCACGACGGTCCGTCCTGCCATGTCGTCGCGAAGTTCAGAGAGTCGATTTTAGTACCCAAATTTCAGAATTCTAAGTGTTTTGGAACGAGACCCCCCCGACGGTCCGTCATGCCCATGACGGTCCGTCGTGGGTTCCGTCGACTCAGACAGTTTTTCCAAAAATAAAATCTGCTTCTCAAAACGACTAAACAGGTCGTTACAAATATTGTTTGTCATATGTGTAGTTTAATTTCTCGAGCTAGGGTTTTCAAGTTATGTTCGTTGGAAGGTAAAATTTGTACGATTGAAAATGTAGGAATGATAGAATATAGTTTTAATGTGTTCAAATTTAATTCTTATACATAGTGTTGTTGTTAAATGTTTTAAAATGTTGGATTAAAAGTGGAAAAATTATAGTGGCGTACAAAGTTTGTCGACGACCACAATCCACGAAATATAAGGAAACCTACCGACCATAGGTCATGGTCCGTTAGTCCAGTTAACACAAAATAGCATGACTAGTTAACCACAACATGTACTAAGGTTTGTCTTTCAATGGATTGATCATTCTGCATAAGTGTGATTCCAACTTTGTTGATTCAAAAATTGAGTTTCTAACCTACCGTGGGGACTGAAAGTCCGTTGTCCAATTGACGATCCATATGTTCCCACCATAGGTCCCCAAAACAGCTACTATCTTTGTTTTAATTCAATTTTTTTCTGTTTACATTTTGTCTTGGTTCTTTCTGAGTTCTTTTTTTACGAACTAGTCTCTTAAATGTTAAATGGCGCAAAAATAAGCACCGGTTTACTCGAGGAAAGTAAAGATTAAGTCGATAGCACCCTCACCATAATTCAACGGCGATTCTAGTCGAGAAGAGTATGCACAAGAGCATACTAGAGTGTCCCCTATGTAACCCCTTATTTATGAAGCATTATAATAGGTAGGTGGTGGTGTAAAATGACGAAATCTCATCCAGTCCCACACTTGCAAACCAGTCTGAGGATGGGGACGACATTCTAGAGAGTTGCAATTAATCCAGCTCATAGTTGCATTCTGGTTCAAGTTCTGGTGGTACACTAGCCTCAGCATTTCCGTTAGCTTCAATTAGTCTCATGAATCGACAGGAATACCAATGCATCTCATTTTATTTAGTACAGAGACGAATATGTGTTGTGTTAAGGGTGTAATACCTCTAAATTGATTTAGGTGAATCTACATCCTAACATGTTTATCATGAGGGTCAATGGTCCTTAAATGTTTTATAATGTTTTAATGAGGCAATGCCTAATGCAGTAGGTGAATTGGAAGTCAAATATCAAGGGACGATCAAGACGTTCTACGACTAGTCACCTATGTGCTTCATGTGTAGTTTATGTGTTTATGTTTAACTTATGATCTTATGAGGTTCTTATATTAGTTATTATAGTGTTTAAAGGCAGTGTGGAAGTTTCATGTAGTTTTGCGGTCAAATGTCGATGATGTTCGAAAGGTTTGCATTCAAATTACCTCATGTGTCTTGTCATGTTTCATCGAGTTTTACATATTCTTTTTGGATTAAATTGATATGAGTTGTCCTAAACTTGTAGACGATCATATCGGTTTGGAAACGTCCAGGAAAACATACCCAAGGACCAACGAAGGGCCCTTGAGAAAGGACCCTTCATTTGAGGACAAAGTCGTCTAGGCTGCCCCAATAAACTGAGGCAATCGATTGCAAGTAGGCTGGTCGACGCCCCGTATTTGGTGGCCGATGTTCCGTAGATGGGCAGGCGTCGATGGTGTCTACTACTCGCCTGCTTCATTATTAAATAAAGGGGTACTTAGGGGTATTTAATGTATTTTAAATTGGTTTATCAGTCTTATATACCTAGATGAATTCATTTTTCTAAATAAAAATACCAAAATCTCTAAGAAATTCTCTACAAGTCCATTGAAGTAAAAACTCTAGGAAGTGCTTCGATTAAAGATTTGATTAGTTATTTTTCATAATTTTCGTTGTTTAGATTCAGTGAGGTATGGTTTTTGATACTTGAAACTCTATTCATGAAGGAGCCCAAAATTCAAAGAGATTTTTGAAGTTTTCTAAAGATGAACTTGTCCAATTTTATGATATATCCATGGGTTCTTGCATTAAAGGTTTTGAATTAATATATATATATATATATATTTATATATTATATTGTTTTTAATTATATGATTTTTACACGAATAACCTATGAATCCATGTAATTCATTAACCCTACTTCTTTACTACTTTATGGGTGAATTGATATTGACTTAATGCTTATGAATTCTAGTGTAGTTTTCAATGGGCTATTGAATAATGTAAGAATTGTATTTAATTGATGTCTAGGTTGTCTAATATTGATAAATATATATTGAATTGAGCTAGATTCATTGAGCATTATGGTTTTGGTCTTGAATTGATGATTATGGCCATGGTCAAGGGCTTTTCGTATTGAATTAGATGATTTAGCTTTGGATTGAAGTGGTGAGAATGGATGGTGGTACACTTCCTAATTATCTTTATTTTATGCAATGTAGTTCTTGAATTATGATGTGGTTGGTAGGTCCAATTATGGTGGCATTGCTATTTTCTTTACTTGTAAAGGATGTGGCGATGTGGCCTCGTTGGCGTTAATTATGTATTAGGATAATCATGGACTTGTCTGCACTACTTGATGTACTATGATTAGTTGTGTCGTTTATTTATGTCAAGTATGATCATATTCATCTACTTTTGAATAAGGTGAAAGAATGTGTTATTATATTGATATTAGGTGATCATATTAGACTGTGATTATGTCATTATGTGTGTAGTCTTAAAGTTAATGCATGATTCTTCCTACTCGACTATATAAGCCTATGATTGTTATATTAATGGTTCTATAGTGGTGAATAGGGTGACTTAAGATGATAATGGTTATTGGTATGTGCTTCTAGAATGATATGCTAAATGTGATAAAGTGAAGTGTTGGTGTGTCTTGAGTTGTAGACTTGTGTCCTTACTTGATGCATGTATGAATCTGAATATGAGATGTCTTGACTTAGGATGATAAATCCTCTTAGTCTGTGTTACGACCTACAAGTACATCCGATAACTTAGGGCAACCCTTAGGTCTGAACAAGGCGTACTTGACCTTTCAAAGGTCTTGTACTAGCCTCCTAGCTACCATTTATTACATTATATATGACAAGTAGTGAGGAATTAAAACTTTTCAAGATAACATAGTGATAAAGAAAACTTCTTTTATAAATACTAAAGATAGTCTCATCTTCACAAGCCAACTTAAATACATGACATAATTATCTTAGGGGCACGTCCCTTTTACATTGTAAGGAAATACATGATAAGTATTTATAAGTCTTGAATAGGAAACTAAAGAAAACATAGATCATGCCCTCTAATATACGATGACATACGTAGTCTTGAGAGAGTGTATTCCCAAAATTGCCTTCGAAAAAGTTACTCGCTTCCGACCTATACTTATAGAGTATAGAAAAGTATGGGATTAGTACAAACATTTACTTAGTATGGCATATGCAAAATCATGCAAAAAGGAACAATTTAGTTGAAACATACAAGTCATGCTATTTTGGTAAAATCCTTCATCAATTAAGTTATAAAATATCATATAGTACCATCGTTGAACACATAAGGTGAAACTTCAATTTTTCAAGACATAGGCGCATGCTTACAGTAAACCCAACATTAGTGATGAACTACTCTTATCCTAAGTTATCCAAAGGATCCTCTAAGTAATACATAAGGATATTTCCTGTACAATCTCGTCAATACCTACTTAGGAGATCCTAAAGACTACCATGGATAAGCGTACTTATTTTCATTTAGACAAGTCACCACTCAATATTAAGACACTATAGGAACATACATATACTTAGGAACTTCACATAAGAACAATTCTCCAAGACAAGTCCCAATTTACAACTCGTGCAATGTGAAAGTAGCATCCCATACTACTACTCCCACCTTAGTTCTCCTTGAGAATTCCCTTAGACTAGAAATATCACATTTGTCACATAGATAGCTTTCATCATGCAATACATATCATCTACATTACTCCTTAAAATTAGACATAAAGTAACATTAGTTTCATTTACCTTACAACATGACCCATTCATACATTTCATATAAGGAAACACCAAGACTCCCTCCAAATGTTTACTTGTGAAATGGATAGGTAGTGTCCCATTCCAGCACCTACCCTAAGTAGTACACCCAGTAGAAGACTTAGTTCATTTATGTACATTTGTGGGGGCTAGCTTTCACTCTTTTAGACCATGAGAGCTTGACATAGAATCCCGGTACAAACCCTTACCAGATGAGGGATGCCTACTTGCCTAAGGTGGGGTCATATTCTTTAGCCTTTACATGGATTCTCCAATAGCTACTCCTACACGGGCGCATTGTTAAGGGAAAGGGAGATTTCTACTAAGTAACTCATTCTCTACTAACAAGGAGTACTTATCTCAAGAGGTATATTGAATACACCATCACTCCTCACGAAGTGTACCGACCCCTTTTTCAAATCCCGTCGGTGCTAAGCATAACTCCCCCACTTAGTTTTAAACATTCATTGACTATAGGTTAAGAGATAACTATTGAACACCTTATCTTAACTCAAGAAGGGTATCAAACCTCCATCCTATCTTTGTAAAGCTCATCTGGAATAGTGAGGTTGCTACCAAACACATCATCTCAACTTACGAAGAGTGTTCACCACAAATTCCCCCCTTTAAATACTTATGAATATTAGGGGTAGTCTAGACACTTCATCTCTAGTCACGAAAAGTGTCCACCCTACAATCTCTTATTTTAATTCATTGACATTATTCATGTATTCAAGTGTGTGTGTGTGTGTGTGAGTACAGTGAGCACACCTTTAACATAATGACCATTATTCATAATACTGACTTCTAGACATGACAAAACTCACATTTATCACAATTTATACTTTATCATACTTCACATATAAAATGCATACTTCATTTATACATGAACCCTTCAAGATAGTCTTATAAACCTTATAACACATACAATGCATATACATAAAAAAATTATCACTTCATTTTACATATCATGCCTTGAAGTCCATTCGCACAATACACATATAACTTCTATATTTCATGTAAACACCGCCACCAAAGGTCGATCATACCACTCAAGAGTTACTTCTACATAACTTAATCAAGATAGAACAACTTACCCTTCAACCAAGCCTTTACTACCTAATAGCAATTTATACAATAATCCACCATAAAATAGCCTTTAGTGAAGTAGCTAAAACTCAATAAAACTACCAAGAAACATTAACGTTAACATTATCTAATCATGCCCATTATACCCATTTTATAAGCTAAAGTTGATTAAACAAATAGACATGATTCTAGGTTTTTAACATTAAAACCATCATTTATAACTTAGACAACTCATTTTAATCAATAAAACAATTTCATGCAAAGACCCATACTTAGAATCAAGGAATAGAGAAGTTTGAAGTCGAAATCCTTTTAAAATAACTTTGAAGTGGATCCTTGAATGAAAGAAGGTTAAAGGATGACTACCATACCATAATATGAAGAAACCCATGAATTTTTGTTGAAGGAAACGTGAAGAACTTGGTCCTTTTCCTTGGAGATTGAAGCTTCTTCGATGGAGGATTTTGAAGAAAGAGTTTTGGAGAGGTTTTTGATTTGATCTTTAGGTTTTGAAATAATGGGTGAAAAGAAGTGCAAAATGACCTAAATCAGTCCACAAATGATCCCCGAAGGTCCCAAAATACTCCTACACTATTTGGACCCTTTTCAAAATTCAATTTTGTGTATAAAAAAATGCGGCCAAATCTAGTAATTGACTGCGCGTTACGAGGTAATTTCCTGATATTAGTTCTTGAAATTCATTATTCGACAGTAGGGTGTGTGTTAGCCCCGCGATGCTTGGCTAAAATTGTACACCAAGTACTGGCTGCGCATCGCGCAGCAGCTTCCAATTCTAGGCTGCCTGGCAGCTTCGATAGTCCATGTTTGGGTCATCCTCGGGGACTCTTAAGCTGTTCCCTAGTGCGTCATTCTTTGATGTATCGAACCTTTACATGTCATTATATGCATAGGAATCATGTATACTCAAATTTACCCTCAAACCACCCCCAAAAATTTCACTACAAAACACTACGACACACTAGTTCAACTTCGACTAGTTTTCGGACGTCTTGGGCGTTTGATTTTCAAACACTCCCAAACATTACGAATAGACTTATAATGCTAAAATACTATATTCAAATACATTATTGAATCATGAAACACATGCTAATATCTTGTTTGACCTTTTTCCTTTTGAGGGTGTAACAATACTCCCTCACTAGGGAACACTAATCCCTGAATGACACATAAATACTTATAAAGACATCAATGACTACAATTGCAACATATAACCCATCACATAAAGTTATTGACATTCATACTCAATGAACCCACTCACAAGGAGCACCACCTTCACATCATTAGGCAATTTAGTAACATAAACAAGTTAGAACAAGTTCCACAATTCATACCTCATACTCATTTCATTAGTTATGGAGGAACTACCTTCTCAAACATTAGTCATATTCTTTCACATAATTTATACAAAATTTGAGACAATCATTCATGAAAAAGCAGTTAAATAAAATTTTGAAATTCTTTACAGTGAACACTACTCCTTTATTATGAAACATGCTCAAAATTAAAGAATTCAGTTTCAAATAATTCTCACATGAAGGAATGTTAACATAAGTGAGAATACCATATAAAATCATCTCATAACATAAACATAATAACCAGAAGGATCTATGACTTACTGTGACCTTCACTCCGTAAAAGTTGCGTCTTTAGCTCCTAGCGTAAAGAAATGATTCCTGTTAGGAGCATTGGGACCCAGACCACCATGAGGAGGTTGGTTGAACTCTTTGCCTTTTCTCTTGAGGGTAGGGAAATATCTCATCTTATGTACCACATTAAAACATCCTAAGAAACCATTCGTGCCAGCAAGACACCTACCTAAGTATTATTTCCCACAACTAGTACACCTAGGTCTCTCAAAAGCATACAACCTCCTTGACAATTTTAGTTGAAAACCATATCCTAGTTTCCTATGGAAGAGTCTCGATTATAGATCCTTTTCTTAGCCTTAGGTTTACTTGACTCATCATACCTAGGCTTCTTTCCATCTATAGTCATCTTCGTAAGCTTGCACACCTCAATTTGTTGAGCATAATCCATGAGCCTAGAGATATCCATATCATTAAGGAGGATAGTCGTACGACATTCTTTCTCAACCATACTAGACACCCCCATCACAAACTTATTCATTCTATCCCTAGAATTGGCTACCAAGGTTGGGGCATATTTACAGAGTTAGGTGAACGTGAGAGAATACCCCTTCACACTCATTCCCCTTGATGTAGGTTCATGAATTCCACTAACTTCCTATCCCTCAACTCTATGGGAAGAATCTATCAAGAAAGTCCATGATGAAAACTTCCCAATCTATCGGACCTTCCCTTAAGGGTCTCTCATCCCTCCATTTCTCAAAACACACTTGTGCCACATCTTTTACTTGATAAGTGGTGATTCCTCTTTTTCTTTAGGAGTCGCAACTATATCCTCCACTACCGTGAAACCTCATCTATGAAGCTTTATGGATCTTCGTCCAACTTAGTGCCATGATAATTATGAGGTTTCATCCTCATGAAATATCAAATTCTAGAAGCGGGAGTACTTGCATTGGGTTGAGGTCCAACTCCTAGGTTAGCTTGGGCAACCACATGATTAGTGACGACATGAGATTAAGACGTCATGACTTGAGTCAAGTCCTAAGGCAAGCCCTTATGTTCAAATTAGTCATATCCCATTCAACATAGGGACCTTGAGGACCTTGGGGCATAGGAGGATTTTAGTGCACTTAAGGTCCTTGAGGTTCTGTATGGGGTACCGCGTCATTCCCATCCTCTTCACAAACAATAGGAACTTGCTCATAATGTAGAGGAATTCTCTTATTATCTACTTTCCTCTCCTCCCTACTAGCAGGTGTACTTCTCGTATTCATGTCCTATAAACACAAGAGAAGATCTTGAGAAAAGAAACTTATAGAACTCACCTCTATTGAATGACACTAGAGTAGTGAAGATAGTGAAACATCTATCGTCCTATAGCCTCTCACTCATGGATGTGTCGCGACTCACACAAATGAACAAGAATCTAGGAGACGTGGCTTGTGAGACTTTGGACGTTAAACTATTTCCCAAAACCTCATGCTATGATACAAAGTTTGTTATGACCCTCAAGTACATCCTAAAAGTTAGGGAAACCCTAAGTTCGAAACAAGGAGTACATGAACTCTCAAAGGTTTTGTACTAGCATTTTAGCTTTCATTCATTGTATACGACATGAAAAGTATAACGGAATTTATACTTTTCAAGATAACATAAAAATAAAGAGAACTTCTTTTATAAATTCTAAAGGTAGTATCATATTCCCAAGACAACTTAAAGACATGACATAATTATTTCAACGACACTTCTCTTTTATATTGTAAGGAAATAGTTCATAAGTCTTTATAAGTCTGAAGAAGAAACTAAAGCAAAAATATTGACCATGACCTCAAATATACGAGGACATGCTTAGTCTTGAGAGAGTCGATTCCTAAGATTGTCTTCCAAAAACTTCCACTCGCTTCCAACCTATACTCATAGAGTGTAGAAAAGTATGGGTTAGTACAAACATGTACTATGGCATATGCAAAATCATGCAAAAATTGACAATTTAGTTAAAACATATAAGTCATGCTATGTTTGTAAAATCCTTCATAAATTAAGTTATAAAACATTATACAGTACCATCATTGAACACATAAGGTTAAACTTCAATTTTTCTCAAAATAGGAGCATGCATACAGTAAACACGACATTACACATGAACTACTCCCTTACTATGTTATCCTAAGGCTCTCCTAAGTAACACATAAGGAAATTTCCCATACAATCTCCTCAATGCCTACTTTGGATATCCAAAGACTACTATGGATAAACGTACCACTTTTCATTTACACAAGTCACCACTTAATATCAAGACACTATATAAACATATATATACTTAGGAACTTCACATAAGAACCATTCTCCAAGACAAGTCCTAATTTACACGTTGTTCAATGTGAAAGTAGCATCCCATACTACTACTCCTAACTTAGTGCTCCTTGAGAAATCCCTTAGACTGGAAATATCACATTTATCATATACATAGCTTTTATCATGCAAGCCATATCACCAACATTCTTATTTAACATTAGACATAAATTCATATTACTTTCATTTACATAACATTATGATGCATTCATACATTTCATATAAGGATATACAAAAACTACATCCAACTGTATACTTGTGCAAATGAATAGGTAGTGTCCCATTCAACCACCTACCCTAAGTAGTACACCCATAAGAAGACTTAGTTAATTTACATTCATTTGTGGGGCTAGCTTCTACCGACATAGACCATGAGAGCACGACATGGAATCCCGGTCATTACCAGATTTGGGATCCCTACTTTCCTAAGGTAAGGTAATATTCATTGGTCTTTACATGGATTCTCTAATAGCTACTCCTACGTGGACGCATAGTTAAGGGATAAGGAGATTGCAACTAAGTAACTTATTCTCTAGTAATGAGGAGTACCCATCTCAAGAGGTACATGGGATACAACATCTTTACTCATTAAGTGTACCCACCCCTTCTTAAAATCCTCTCGGTGCTAAGCATATCTGCCCCATATATTCTTAAACATTCACATACTATAGGTTAAGAGTTAACTATTGAACGCCTCATATTAACACACGAAGGGTATCCAACCTCCAACCTATCTTTGTAAAGCTCACCGGGAACAGTGAGGTTGCTACTCAACACTTTATCTATACTCACGAAGAATTTTCACCCCAAATTTCCCCTTTTTCATACTTATGAATAGTAGGGGTGGTCTACACACTTCATCTCTACTTACGAAGATTGGTCACCCTACAATCCCCTATTTTCATTTATAGACTTAATTCATACAGTCAAATGTGTGTTTGTGTGTGAGTACATGTGAACTCACCTTTCACACAATGACCATTATTCATAATATTAACTTCTAGACATGCTGAAACTCACATTTATCACAATTCACACTTTGTCATACTTTATATATCAAATGCATACTTTATTTATACAAAAACCCTTGAAGATACTCATATCAACGTTATAACACATATAATGCATATACAGATCAAAATTATCACTTCACTTCACATGTTATGCCTTAAAAACCATTCTCATAATACACATTTAACTTCATTCATTTCAAGTAAACATCGCCAAAGAAGGTGGACAATTCTACTCAAGATTTACTTCAACATAACTTAAACAAGATAGAACATTTTACCAACACTAACTTTAACATTATCTAATCATGCCCACTAAACCCATTTCACAATCTAAAAGTTTATTAAAAGAATAAACATGATTCCATTGGGGTTTTAACATCAAGATCATCATTTATAACTAAGACAACTAATTTTGATCAATAAAACATTTTCATGCAAAGACCCATACTTATAGTCAAGGAATAGAGAAGTTTGAAGTTGAAATCCTTTGAATCATTCCTTAATATTAAGAAACCCACGATCTATTTGGTGAAGGAAATGTTAATAATTTGGTCCTCTTCTTTACAACATGAAGCTTCTTCAACGAAGTATTTTAAAGGAAGTGTTTTGGAGAGATTTTTGATTTGATCGTTAGAATTTGAAATGGTGGGTGAAATGAGGTTCAAAATGACGTAAATTAGTCTACAAATGATCCCCAAAGTCCCAAAATACCCCTACACTATTTGGACCCTTTTCTCAATTCAAATTTGACTTAAAATGACGTGGCCAAACTTGAGACTTCATTGCGCGTCGCAAAGTCATTTCCTGATCTTGGTTCTGCTAATTCATTTAGGAGAGTAAGGTGCATGTTGGACTTGTGTGGCAGGGCAAAAATTGCACGCCAAGTGCTGGCTGCGCGTCACGCAACAACTTCCAATTCTAGGTTACCCTGCAGCTTTGATGGCCCATTTTGGGTGCTTCTCGAGAACCATTAATCTAGTATCTGGAGCGTCGTTCTCAAAAATTTCGAACCTTTACATTTTATTCTATGCATACAAACCATTGAAACTAAAATTCTCCCTCAGACAAACCACAAAAACTTCACTACAATACACTACGACACACTATTTCAATTTCGACAATTTTTGGACGTCTTTGGCGTTTGACTTCCAAATATTCCCAAACATTAAAACTGACTTTAATGTTAAATACTCTATTTCAATGCATTAGTAACACATGAAACACATGTAAAGCTTTAGTTAGACCTATTTCATTTTGAGGGCGTGACAATCTTGTATGGATGAATCACATGAAACCTTGAATGTTTCTAAGAAGGTCCTTAATGTGTAACCTTCAACCTAGTGGTAATGTTATGATCCTTGAAGTCAAAATCCGAAATGGTATCCTTATTGGATTAATGATTGACTTAAGGTAGATTTGATGTGATCTTTAAAGGATTCCTTTGGGGACCTCTTTTGTAGATTTGATGTGATTGGGTTATGAACTACATATGGAACCTCTTCATATGATCTTTAATGGGAATTACTTTATGAGAACAAAGGCTAGCACCGAGTGAGTATCGTAAGGGAAGTAACTATAGATAAGAATAAGGTTAGAGTGCAAAGAAACCTTTCATATTCCTTAACAATATCCCTGCATAGGATGTGTCTAAGTCCAACCATTGGCAAGTAGAACACGCTCCATCGGACTAGGATTGAACTCTGGATTCCATGCTTTGCTACAATGGTCTATGTTGGTTATTGCCTATTTCTCATCATATGGGATACCTACTAGTATTGGAGAAGTTATATGAAGTTTAGATTGTCGTATAGGATGCTAAGTAAACATTGCACAATAGGCTTTGAAGATGTTACTGAGTGAGTCCCTAGGAATTCTCCCAAACCATTAATTGAATGTCCTTATGTGATGAATGTCTCTTAAACAATGTAATGACTTATGTTAGAAAGTATATTAAATGAATAAGTACTTATGTAGAGTAGTTAAGGATTTTCTAGTTAAGGTGTGAATGGGGCTTAGGAATGGTTACTTCGTATCTTACCTAGTTAAGTCTTAATAATAATCTAGTTTGGAAAATTCGTTGATTAAGTAGACATGATCCAAAATTAGGTATCCTTAAAGATTATTTACGTAATCTTGATGAGATCGAGTATGAACATTCTCTTTTTGATTTACTTGAATAAGTCTTTAGATAACTCTGGAAAGGAGATTGTCATATTATATATATGTTATTATATTAATTGAGAATGATCTTATCCTAGATAATCTAAAGAATATCTTATGTGTGTGTGAAGGGATTGTATGAGTTTTCGCTTCACAACTCATTCAAGTGAACCTTAGAATCACCATTGGTAGGAGAATCCCATGGTAATGTGTTTGATGTATTGTAAGTGTGTATGTCTTATTATAGGTGGTCTTATGTATCATTTAGGTGTGCCTAGAGAGGGTGTACTTTAAGTGAGAAGATTGCATTCTAGAAAGAGGTATTTGTGAAGTTGAGGGACTTCATTGTAACAGTGACGTAGTTCATTATAACAGTGACCTAGTTCACTGTGAGGTTCTTTAAAATGTGATAAAATGCTTATGTGATATATTACTTGTTTATAAGGTGTTAAATGTTGTTTATGCTTATACTATGATATTTAATGACTACAAATTATAGTCAACTAAATGAATGCATGTATCATTAAAATGTTCATCTTCATGATTTTAATGCATTATGCCATACTTAGTACATGTATTTTGTACTAATTCCATGTTTTGATCTATCTCTAAACTAATTCATAGGTGAAGGTGTTTTTAGGAGCGAAGCTTGGATTATAGGATCTTTCATGCAAGTTTGAAGTATGTCCTTATTCGACTCGAGGGCATAGATGTCTTTGATTTCTTATTTCGAAGTATTTTAATAAACTTAGTAGTACTATATTTCAATTGTATGGGCCATTTCCCTAAGTGTATTTGTAGAATAATATTTGATGACATGATACATAGTATTTCCAATGTTTTTTATATGAAAGAGATTTCGAAAGACTATTCGAATGTTATGAAAAGTTTTAATTGTGCAGTACTTTTCTTAGATGTATACGCAATGAGTGATACAAAAGGGATTAGAAAAGACCTCCGAGATTTCAACTACACCGCGCTGTAATCCGAGATCAACCCTTGCTTTTAGGGTATGTTGTCGGGTAATGACAAAGATGGTATTCGAGCATAGGTTGTGAAAGTGGTCTTAGGAATCCAAAATCCTCATCTAGTCACGTCTAGTAGAATCTTGACTATCGGTGTGAGTCGCTACACATCTAAGGGCGAGAGTGTATAGGATTATATAGTTTCCCTTATTTTATTCTCATATGTCATGGCGTATAGATTATAAAGTTTTGAGTAATTTTTTTATGGTTTTCCTTGTATTTATAGGATATGAATACTACAAGGATGGACGCTAGAAGGTTGGAAGAGGGAAGGGAGAAGGAGGAGAATCCTCCTCAAGTTGAGCAAGTTGTTCAAGGTACTCAAGGCGCTCAGGTTGATGAAGTACCAAATGCAGGTAGAGGTAATGATTTTCCGTGGTTCCCCTGGAAATTACTAATATGGAGATTATAGAGGCTTTACTTACTTTAGCCCGAGCTTTGACTACCAATGTGAATAGGGGTATTGAGTCTAGAGTGAATGTTGTGGAGAGCACTATGAAATATGGATTGAGAGATTTTGTGAGGATTCATCCTCCTATCTTTCTTGGCCTTATGGTGGGAGAGGATCCCCAAAAGTTTATAGATTGTGTGCATAAGGTGTTGAGTGAATGGTAGGGAGAAGTCAGAGTTAGATTCATACCAATTAAGGGAGGTTTCTCAAGTGTGGTAAAATAAATATAAAGTTAATAGGCCGATTGTGTCGGGTCCTATTGAGTGGGAAGAATTTAAAGAATCTTTTCTACGAATGTACTTTCCCTGTGAGAGGAGGGAGGTGAAGGTTGAAGAGTTTATCAAAATCAATAAAGGAAATGGAAGTGTTAAGGAATACTTATTGAGGTTCTATAGGTTTTCTAGATATGCCCCACACTTAGTGTATAACCCTAGTGCTGAGATGATTAGGTGTATGACTGGTATCGCTGACCTAGTGGAAGAAGAATGTCATACGGACACACTCGATGATGATATTACCCTATCAAGACTCATGGTTTATGCTCAATCAATTGAGAAGTCTAAACTTGGTAGAATTGATATAAACTTGAAAAGGAGTAGTTCAAGTGATGAAAGTCCACCTAGATTCAAGAAGAAGGTTTCAACTCAAGAAGAACCTAGGGAGGTGAAATTAGAGAAAGTTAGTGCTTCTAAAGTTGGCAAGACCACATGTACTACTTGTGGAAAGAGGCACAACGGGGAATCCGTATTGGGTACCGGGAGTTCTTTCAGATGAGGTAAAGATGGACACAAAGTGAGGTATTGTTCTACTAGATATGGTAATCAAGTTCCTCCTAATATTCTGAAAGATAATGCTTCAAATAAAAGGTGTTTGTATGCACTCCGGCGTAGAAGAGCAAACTCGGATGAGGGTAATGATGATGTATGTTCTTGTATTTCTCTCTTTAGTGTTATGAGTTCCTTGTAAGTGGGGGAGGATGGTTAGTAGATGGGCTAGAAAGTCATAGAAGCATGTTGTATGTGTCACACCTTTAAAATCCAAGACTCGTGGTAAAGCCTAACATAGGTGTCATAAAGTCTAAACACTGTTTCTATGTCCATTTTAATAAATATAGGTAATTTCAATGGATTAAGAACCAAAACGTCCAAAAATGTCCGGGAAGTTGGTAAAAATGAGTGTTAGTGTGCCTTAGCCTTTTTAATAACTTTTAGTATCGCAAAATGTACGAAAATGGGTGGAAATGTAGATGATGGGTGTTACAGTTGTTTCATGATTGAAACCTCTGGGTACCACTCATCAAATACCAACCAAGGGCCAATGAGGAGGACCCCAGCAATTTGATGTAGCACTGCCTAGCAGTGTGCATCGACGGGACAGATGAGGGTCCATGCATTAATAGACAAGGCATCGATGCCACAGTCATACCATATTTAGAAAGATTCGTGAAGGCCCTTGTTTACCTAGCTACTAATACACACAACAGAAGGGGTTAGCGAGGTTTCAGTGGCTCGACGGGGCATCGAGGCCACCGTCATCCGTCGATCAGGGTCTCTCAGTTAGGGTCGATTTTCACTGATTTATTTTAAATGATTTCATTTAATTAATTAAGTGGTTATGGGTTTTTTAGTGATTAAAAGAAGAATATATAATTTATTTAGACCCCTCTATAAGTACCCTTAACCTTCATTAACATAAATACTACTCTCAAAATAAACTCTCTTCCTTCTCTCTTATTTCACTCTCTACATGAACTCACCACGGTAGGCTAGAAAGAACAAGGGTTTGGGGGCTGGAAAAAAGTATGGATTCTTCATCAAATTGGTGAGAAACATTAAGGTATGGGTTCTATTAACCTTTGCGATTATTTCGTCAAAGGGTTCCTTCAAAATAGATTTCAAAAAGTTGAGTTTTCTTAGGGATTTCATTTTATTACGAAATTGAAGTCATTCATTGAGTTGTTAATGAATTCATAGGGTTATATTGAGTAGAGTAACTGTAATTCAACTTTTTTATGATAATTGTTGATGGTTTATTCTAATTGAAGAATATGATCTTATATCCCTAACCCTAGAGAGTGATCTTGACCTATGCTTTATGGTGATGATACAATTGAGTTGTTTTTTTATTAGATTACTATCATATGGTGCTATTATGGTTAAATTAATATTAATTATAGGCCTATCATGCTAGTTCTTCAGATGTAATTTAGGTTATGAATTAGAATATGAGCTTTTCCTATGTACCTTGTCTCAAGTTGTGATCTAAAGATGAATTGTGTTATAGAGATTCAATTGTCCTTGTTATTATAGGTGTTATCATTGTGCCATGATGTTACTCCCCAAGTTGGGTTGAGTTATTGGTTGATGGTAATACATTGATGATAGACTATGAGAAACACTTGGTAAATCTTAGAATCTCTATCTTTACTTCTAGTTGTGATTAATTGTTGTTAAGCCATGATATTATATTGGAGTATGCCTTATATTAGTATTATAGGTTGGTATTATGTTGAATTGAAATATCTTTCCTATTTTGTGAGGTTGATTAAGGTGTATGTGTTATAATGATGGTGAAAACTATCAATGAGGCTTAATATGTTACGTAATTCTAAAGTGTAAGCCTCACTAATATGAATTGTGATTAAAGGACTTATACTCATACAATTCTCATCGAGGTATTGATGATGATGATTATACAAGGGGTAGACCCTATGGCCTAAATGATGTTATGATTGATAATTAAAGGCTTAAATACATTTGAAAAAGGGACTCTAGCTTAGCACCGAGTGAACTAGATGGAGAAGTGTCCTTTCCCACATAGGGAAGGTAGGAACAGTACATTACTCTTGAGATTGGAGACTATAATGTATGGCAAATTAAGAGAGTCCCAACTAAATCTCCTAGTTCTGGAACTATGTTGCCCCCGTAGGAATAGTAGCTAGTGGATCCACGTAGTTGCTATGTTTGATGTTTTGGTACTACCTTGGAAAGTAGTCCGCCTTCTTTCGGTGTAGGGTTTTATGACACTGGATTCTACAGTAGATCATGTGGTCTATGTCAGTTAGGGCAAGATGTTCCTAAAAGGTAAAATGAATTAAAGGACTTGAACTCTAACTGAGATAACCTAAGTGGTCTAGATTAGATAATATGCAATCAGATGCAAGCCTAAATGCCATAATATGTAAAGAAGGACATTGGTCATGTTTTCTTGTTGAGGATACTTGATTGGTTAAGGTTATGAGGTTTTTTTTTGTCGTTGCACTTGTTGACTTGATAAGGATTTGTGAGTAGTTGTCTTACTTATTATGATATGTTCAACTCTTATTCATTCTTGTGATATTATTTCTTGATGATAGCGTTGTACTAAATCATTATTCCAAGTGTGTTGGGATAAGTATTACTTGTTGAGATAGTAAGCATGTTTTGTTGATTAATATGACTTACTTGACTTTGAATTAAACCCAAAAAAGGGTAGACTGACATGCTTTGATAAAAAGTCCGTTTTAGCATGTTTTTCTTGTGTATGTACATAAGATCTAATACTTAGTACATGTGGAGTACTAACCCCATTTTCTGATCTTGTCCCAAACATTTCAGGTTCCGGTCGTTGAAGAATTTGGAAGGCGATATTGTTTAAGGCTTTGATTCTTCGTTTCATCCAAGTGTGGTAGGTCCTCAATTTTCGAGGGCGATGCCATCTTGTAGATTTGTATTTTGTTATGAGATTATTGACTAAAACATTTATATCTTTGTTATTTCGATATTGTACTTTAGTATGATCTTTACATAGTCTTTTTGAATTAATGTAAGGGCTATGCCAATATTGTGATATCCGTTTAGATGGTATGAGATGAGACAATCGTTAAGACTATTTATATATATATATATATATATATATATATCTTGTGTGTGTGTGTGTGTGTGTGAAATAAAAGTAGAAGGCTATGTAACCTTCCTATGTGAAAGGTCTATGTATACTAGCTATGAATATATACTATATGTATGTAGAGGTCTATGTAAACCTCCATGTAGAGAAAATGAATGTTTTAAATTTTTTTGCATTTTTTAACCTATGAATGTGATTACATGAAACTTAGAGGTCTTAATCTATAAAAAGAATGACGATGTCGGTTATATCTAGGGGGTAAACTGGATGTGATAGTATGAGTATGGTGTTTAGGAGTCTTGGTGGTTTGAATTTCATTGATTCCTTGCATTGTCAATTTCATGAAGTTATGATTTTTTTACAATATGTTCATATGCTTTTATTGTGCATATGGGCATGTTTCTATTATCATTTGCCTAAAAGTTGCATTTCTAGAATTTTGAAGTATGGTCACTGTAGCATTGGCAGCTTACTATAATGTTTTTTAAAAATTGGCTAAATAATTCTTCGGTTGAAAATTGTTGTAATGTGCATAGAACTGATTTATATGAGCATGATAGTGAATATAAAAGGACTTTTTGTTATTTTGAATGAAGGATGTGAGTTTTTATGGCATGATGAGTTGTAGAATTTCTTCTAGTTTCTTGTTGTGTTTTGAATCGCTTGATTATGTGAAATTGATGTTCCTTCTAGATGTTTGTATTGAATAATGTGTTATGTTGTATGGTTATGAGATGATAGTTGTAACAACCCATTTAGTCGGTTCGAGCAGTAGAATTATTCTGATAAATATTTACTAGATGCGACGGACCGTCACACGCTGCGTAACCCCACACGATGTCAGCTTCCACTATTTATTTGTTTTTATGGGTGTTTTGGACTATTATATTTATATAATTAGTGGAGTAGTTTTAATTATGAAATTAATTAGTGGAGTAGCTTTAATTATGAAATTAATTAGTGGAGTAGCTTTAATTATGAAATTAATTAGTGGAGTAGCTTTAATTATGAAATTAATTAGTGGAGTAGCTTTAATTATGAAATTAATTAGTGGAGTAGCTTTAATTATGAAATTAATTAGTGGAGTAACTTTAATTATGAAATTAATTAGTGGGGTAATTTTTACTATTAGTCTTATGTATTATAAATAAGAGATGATTAACCACAAGGGGGAAAGGAAGAAACTCAAGCAACATTAAAACTTGGTATCTTCAAATTGAAAAGGTTCTTAGGCAATAAGGAAGGCAAAGGCATTGGAGAGGTAGCTTGCTTGATTTCGGTTCTTCGGTGGAGGTAGGTTATGGTTTATTTCTATGTGATAGATAAACTCTAAATAGCGATTAATATGTATTGGATGATATTGTAAAGTCTTCTATTACTTGATTTTGTGGTTGTATATTATGATTGTGTGATTTGTGGTTTGCCTAAAATATTGAGACTATTAAATTTTATTCTTGAAAACTCTCTTTTGAAGTGATGCCTTGAATAAAGAAGGCTTGATGGGAATAAAATGATTTGAAAACAGTTTTAATAAATTAAATACTTTTTGGATCGGAGTGTCACGTTCCGACACGGTATTTTTGGATTGGAGTGTCACGTTCCGACACGGTATTTTTGGATCGGAGTGTCACGTTCCGACACGATATTTTTGGATCGGAGTGTCACGTTCCGACATGGTATTTTGGATCGGAGTGTCACGTTCCGACACAGTATTTTTGGATCGGAGTGTCACGTTCCGACACTGTATTTTTGGATCGGAGTGTCACGTTCCGACATGGTATTTTTGGATCGGAGTGTCACGTTCTGACACGGTATTTTGGATCGGAGTGTCACGTTCCGACACGGTATTTTTAAATGAAAAGAATCTTGAATTATATTATTTTACTCAAATTCAAAGAAACTATTTTCCCAAATGAGTATGGTGTGGAGGCATGAGTCTTCAAAGTTGTGCTTGATATTGTGATTGATGGTGTACCTATTATGGTGTTGTTGTCAATGACTTATGTATTTGTTGCTTGCCATTTGTTAAGTATTGTGGTTGACTGTATATTATTATTATTCGATATATATTGTTTTCTATTTTGAGTTGGCCGATGATACCTACTCAGTACGTGTTCCTTGTACTGACCCCCTACTTGTATTTTCTTCTTTGTTATTTTGTGGAGTGCAGCAAGTGTGCCATCGTCTTCGACTCGCCCTCAGTTCTAGTCAGTCTTCAGCATATCAGAGTTCGAGGTGAGCTATTATTCCTAGCTCGTGCTGGATTCTCTTCTTCATGTATTGATGTCTTTGAATTTCGGACATGGACCATCTTCTTACTTATTTTGTTTTCTCAAACATTCTTAGACTTTGTAATTTGAGGATAGATGTTCTTGATGTGATGACTTCCAGATTTTGGGGATGATAAGTGTAAACTTAGAAACTTATTTACTTAGTTAACTTAAATCAGAGTTTTTGGTCTTCCGCATTATTTTATTAATTACAGTTGAGCTATTGGCAAATGTTGGAGTTTAGATTTGTTGGTTCGCTCACCTAGTAGGATAAGGGTGGGTGCCACTCACGAGATCATTTTGGGTCGTGACAAAGTTGGTATCAGAGCGTTAGGTTCGTTGGTCTCATCGCACAAGAACAAGTCTAGTAGAGTCTTGAGGAACGGTATGGGGACGCCTTTACTTTTCTTCGAGAGGCTATAGGACTTTAGGAAAATTCCACTCTTTCTTTCTCTCGTGCTATTACTTGCATCCAATTGGTATCTAGGTGATAAAAATTGGTATCTGACATTCTCACTCTATTTAGCAGATGGTTAGAAGTAAGGTGGAACACTTTTGTTATTTTTATAATTGGTTATTTATAATAATTAGGGCAAAAAAAAATAGTTTGCTAAACAAAGAAAAAAAAAACGGAAGAAAAGAACAACAAAAAGGAGGCACAATGTCAAGGGACGACATAATTGTCGAGGTAAAAAAAAACGCATATGTATATGTAAATTTGATGAATAATGTAGATATAGAATTTATTATTATTATATTTTATATGGGCAGATTGTGTTGCATGTAGTTGCAATGCATATAAGATTGTTTCTTTGTTATAGTGGAGAAAGAGTAGTGGATATATATATACATATATATATATATAGAGTGAAGAAAGAGTAGTGGATATATATATATATATATATAGTTGCAATGCATATAAGATTGTTTCTTTTGTTATAGTGGAGAAAGAATAGTGGATATATATATATATAGTGGATATATATATATATATATAGTTGCAATGCATATAAGATTGTTTCTTTTGTTATAGTGGAGAAAGAGTAGTGGATATATATATATATATTTTTTATAGGTGGAATCATATTATTGTTTTAATATTATTTGAGTTGGATAAGAAGTAGTTAAAGTCAATATTGTTGAGGTTGCATGTTGTTACTGCAATGTGTATTTGTCTTGTGAGATTGTGGAATGGACAATTGTCAGGTAATTGGTGGTCATTAATTATTCAATAATTAGGAGTTATGATTTGAAAATCATAAGATACTTTAGAATTAAAATGGTAGCCATCAATTTCATTTATCATGTGTTTGCTGTCACTGGTTACCGTGGCTTACAACTTGAATAATTACTATTTTTCTATCATATTATAAATTTAAATTTAACATATTGTGATTGATAATTAAATATAAAGTATAGTATATTATATGAATTACATTAAAGTTATGCTAATGGAAGGAATTAAGGTTTACTTGGTTAGAGTTTTGAAGTGTTTTGCCTTTGTTATTGACTTGATCTAAGAAGTAAAGCAACACTTACGTGGATTTGATTATTCTAGAAATGGTTGATTTTGATGTAATTTTGGGTATGACTTGGCTTTCTCCAAATTTTGCAATCTTAGATTGTAATGCTAAAACTGTCACATTGGCCGAACCTGGGACAGACCCATTAGTGTGGGAGGGTGACTATATTTCCACCCCAGTTCGTATTATCTCTTTTCTTCATGCTAAGAGGATGGTTAGTAAGGGTTGTTTAGCTTTCTTGGACCATCTCAGGGATGATACTTCCAAAGTACCTTCGATTGAGTCTGTTTCGATAGTCCGTGAGTTTCTGGATGTGTTTCCTGCAGACCTTCCTGGTATGCCACCGGATAGGGATATTGATTTTTTTATTGATCTGGAGCCGGATACTCGCCCCATTTCCATTCCCCCTTATAGAATGGATCCAGCTGAGTTAAGGGAGTTAAAAGCCCAACTTCAGGAGCTGTTAGGTAAAGGTTTTATTAGACCAAGTGCATCCCCTTGGGGTGCTCCTGTTTTATTTGTGAAGAAGAAAGATAGAAGTCTTCGGATGTGAATAGACTACAGGCAGCTGAATAAGGTAACTATTAAGAACAAGTATCCCATTCCTCGCATTGATGATTTGTTCGATCAGTTACAAGGTGCTTGTGTCTTCTCTAAAATTGATTTGAGATCCGGTTATCATCAATTGAAAATACGGGCTGCAGATGTGCCAAAGACTGCATTTCGAACCAGGTATGGGCATTATGAATTTTGAGTAATGTCTTTTGGGCTTACGAATGCCCCTGCTGCTTTCATGAGCCTAATAAACGGGATTTTTAAGCCATATCTGGATCTTTTTGTTATTGTATTTATTGATGATATACTGATATACTCAAAGAGCAGGAAAGAACATGAGGAGCATCTGAGAATCGTATTAGAGTTGTTAAGGGAGAAAAGGCTTTATGCCAAATTCTCCAAGTGTGAGTTTTGGCTCGATTCAGTGTCCTTCTTGGGGCACGTGGTTTCTAAGGATGGAGTGATGGTGGATCCTTATAATATTAAAGCAGTGAAGAGTTGGGTAAGACCTACTAATGTTTCAGAGGTAAGGAGCTTTGTTGGTTTAGCTAGGTATTACCGCCGATTCGTCAAGGGATTTTCTTCTATTGCTTCGCAGCTGACAAATTTGACTAAGCAGAATGTTCCATTTATATGGTCGGATGAATGTGAAGAAAGCTTCCAAAAACTTAAGACCTTGTTGACTACTGCACCAATTCTTACCTTGCCAGTAGAAGTTGAGAATTTTATTGTTTATTGTGATGCATCTTATTCTTGTTTGGGTGCAGTGCTAATGCAGGAAAGGAATGTAATTGCTTATGCTTCGAGACAATTAAAAGTGCATGAACGTAACTATCCGACCCATGACTTGGAGTTGGCTGCAGTTGTATTTGCATTAAAGCAATGGCGACATTATCTATATGGGGTAAAGTGTGAAGTTTATACAGATCATCGTAGTTTACAGTATGTCTTTACTCGGAAAGATATGAATTTGAGGCAGAGGAGGTGGATGGAACTGTTGAAGGACTATGATATTACTATTTTGTATCACCCAGGAAAAACTAATATTGTGGCAGATGCTTTAAGTAGAAAAGCAGGGAGCATGGGTAGTTTAGCCCACTTACAGGTTTCTAGACGCCCATTGGCTAGAGAGGTTCAGACTTTGGCTAATAACTTTATGAGGCTGGAAGTGCTAGAGAAAGGAGGATTTTTGGCCTGTGTGGAGGCAAGAACTTCTTTTCTTGACAAGATTAAGGGAAAGCAGTTTGTTGATGAGAAGCTGAGCCGAATTCGAGATATGGTATGGCGAGGAGAGGCCAAAGAGGCAATGATTGATGAGGAAGGCGTTTTGAGAATTAAGGGAAGGGTCTGTGTGCCCCGTGTTGATGATTTGATTCACACTATTCTCACAGAGGCTCATAGTTCAAGGTATTCTATACATCCTGGTGCAACCAAGATGTATCATGACCTAAGGCAACATTTTTGGTGGAGTAGAATGAAGCGTGACATTGTTGATTTTGTTGCCCAATGCCCGAATTGTCAGCAGGTAAAGTATGAACACCAGAGGCCCGGAGGAACACTTCAGAGAATGCCCATTCCTGAATGGAAGTGGGAAAGAATTGCAATGGATTTCGTGGTTCGTCTTCCAAAGACATTGGGTAAGTTAGATTCTATTTGGGTAATTGTTGACAGGTTAACTAAGTCTGCTCACTTCATTCCGGTCAAGATGACTTACAATGCAGAGAAGTTAGCCAAACTCTATATCTCAGATATTGTTCGATTGCATGGAGTTCCACTTTCCATCATATCAGATAGAGGTACGCAATTTACTTCTAAGTTTTGGAGAACATTACATGCTGAGTTAGGTACTAGGTTGGATCTTAGTACTGCATTTCACCCTCAGACCGATGGTTAGTCTGAGCGAACAATTCAGGTATTGGAGGATATGCTTCGTGCATGTGTGATAGATTTTGGTGGTCATTGGGTTAAATTCTTACCCTTAGCAGAATTTTCATACAATAATAGCTATCACTCAAGTATTAATATGGCCCCATTTGAGGCACTGTATGGGAGAAGATGTAGGTCTCCCATTGGTTGGTTTGACGCATTTGAGGTGAGACCTTGGGGTACCGATCTGTTGAGGGAATCGTTGGATAAAGTAAAATTCATTCAGGGGAAGCTGCTAGCAGCTCAGAATAGGCAGAAAGAATATGCAGATCGAAAGGTTAGGGACTTGGATTTTATGGAGGGTGAACAAGTTTTGCTGAAGGTTTCACCCATGAAAGGTGTGATGCGGTTTGGTAAATGAGGTAAGCTTAGTCCCAGGTATATTGGTCCATTCGAAGTTCTGAAGCGCGTGGGGGATGTGGCCTATGAATTGGCATTGCCTCCAGGGTTGTCAGGAGTGCACCCGGTATTTCATGTGTCTATGCTGAAGAAATACCATGGTGATGGAAATTATATTATTCGTTGGGATTCAATTCTTCTTGATAAGAATCTGTCTTATGAAGAACAACCTATTGCTATTCTAGATAAGGAGGTCCGCAAGTTGCGATCAAAGGAGATTGCATCTATCAAGGTTTAGTGGAAGGATCGGCCAGTTGAAGAGTCCACATGGGAGAGTGAGGTCGATATGAAAGAAAGATATCCACATCTTTTTACTAATCCAGGTATTCTTTCTCGCCCTCCCCTTTTCTTGCTGTGATCGTTCGAGGACAAACGATGGGTAAATTGGTATCTATTGTAACAACCCATTTAGTCGGTTTGAGCAGTAGAATTATTCTGATAAATATTTACTAGATGCGACGGACAGTCACACGCTGCGTAACCCCACACGATGTCAGCTTCCACTATTTATTTGTTTTTATGGGTGTTTTGGACTATTATATTTATATAATTAGTGGAGTAGTTTTAATTATTAAATTAATTAGTGGAGTAGCTTTAATTATGAAATTAATTAGTGGAGTAGCTTTAATTATGAAATTAATTAGTGGAGTAGCTTTAATTATGAAATTAATTAGTGGAGTAGCTTTAATTATGAAATTAATTAGTGGAGTAGCTTTAATTATGAAATTAATTAGTGGAGTAGCTTTAATTATGAAATTAATTAGTGGAGTAACTTTAATTATGAAATTAATTAGTGGGGTAATTTTTACTATTAGTCTTATGTATTATAAATAAGAGATGATTAATCACAAGGGGGAAAGGAAGAAACTCAAGCAACATTAAAACTTGGTATCTTCAAATTGAAAAGGTTCTTAGGCAATAAGGAAGGCAAAGGCATTGGAGAGGTAGCTTGCTTGATTTCGGTTCTTCGGTGGAGGTAGGTTATGGTTTATTTCTATGTGATAGATAAACTCTAAATAGCGATTAATATGTATTGGATGATATTGTAAAGTCTTCTATTACTTGATTTTGTGGTTGTATATTATGATTGTGTGATTTGTGGTTTGCCTAAAATATTGAGACTATTAAATTTTATTCTTGAAAACTCTCTTTTGAAGTGATGCCTTGAATAAAGAAGGCTTGATGGGAATAAAATGATTTGAAAACAGTTTTAATAAATTAAATATATTTTGGATCGGAGTGTCACGTTCCGACACGGTATTTTTGGATCGGAGTTTCACGTTCCGACACGGTATTTTTGGATCGGAGTGTCACGTTCCGACACGATTTTTGGATCGGAGTGTCATGTTCCGACACTGTATTTTTGGATCGGAGTGTCACGTTCCGACACGGTATTTTTGGATCGGAGTGTCACCTTCCGACACGGTATTTTGGATCGGAGTGTCACGTTCCGACACGGTATTTTTAAATGAAAAGAATCTTGAATTATATTATTTTACTCAAATTCAAAGAAACTATTTTCCCAAATGAGTATGGTGTGGAGGCATGAGTCTTCAAAGGTGTGCTTGATATTGTGATTGATGGTGTATCTATTATGGTGTTGTTGTCAATGACTTATGTATTTGTTGCTTGCCATTTGTTAAGTATTGTGGTTGACTGTATATTATTATTCGGTATATATTGTTTTCTATTTTGAGTTGGCCGATGATACCTACTCAGTACGTGTTCCTTGTACTGACCCCCTACTTGTATTTTCTTCTTTGTTATTTTGTGGAGTGCAGCAAGTGTGCCATCGTCTTTGACTCACCCTCAGTTCTATCCAGTCTTCAGCAAATCAGAGTTTGGGGTGAGCTATTATTCCTAGCTCGTGTTGGATTCTCTTCTTCACGTCTTGATGTCTTTGAATTTCGGACATGGACCATCTTCTTACTTATTTTGTTTTCTCAAACATTCTTAGACTTTGTAATTTGAGGATAGATGTTCTTGATGTGATGACTTCCAGATTTTGGGGATGATAAGTGTAAACATAGAAGCTTATTTACTTAGTTACCTTAAATTATAGTTTTGGGTCTTCCGCATTATTTTATTAATTACAGTTGCGCTATTGGTAAATGTTGGAGTTAAGATTTGTTGGTTCGCTCACCTAGTAGGATAAGGGTGGGTGCCACTCACGAGATCATTTTGGGTCGTGACAATAGTTGAGTCTCTTTTCTTGGAAGTGTTCGGAGAATGGCAAGTGTCATTCGAGAACTAATGTTGTCCAAGTGTGGGAGATTGTAATACCTCTAAAACGATTAGGTGGAAATTGAGCCTAAAATGTTTGTCATGAGTGTTTATAATGTTGTAATGAGGCACATTCTAAGGTGTTAAGTAAATAGGAAGTCAAACGTCAAGGGACGACCAAGACGTTCGACGACTAGTCACCTATGTGCTTCATGTATGTTTTATGTGTTAATCTGTGTGTTATGAGCTTCTGAGGCCCTTATATGAGTTATTACAGCGTTTATAGGAAGTGTGTCAAGTTTCATGAAGTTTAGAGGTCAAACGTCCAAGAACGTTTGAAAGGTTTGCCTTGAAACGACGTTGTGTGTCTTGGCATGGTTCGTGTTCGTTTTTGATGAAATTGATATGGGAGGTTCTAAAATTTTATACGCTCATATTCAGGTTGAAAACATACGGTCAAACATCCCCAAGGACCTTGGTCCTTAAGGAAGGACCCTTCACTTGAGGACAAAGTTTATTAGGCAATCCCAAATTAACGGAGGCAATCAACGACTAGTAGGCTAGTCGAGGCCCCGTCTTTGGTGGCCGTTGATCAAGACATAGACTAGGGAGCTTAACATTCCACAATACACTTTGTGAACCAAACGACGACCATCCAGGACACTCCATTTATGGACAAACGGTCTGTCGATGGGCAGTCGTCGATGGTGTTTGCAACTTGACTGCTTCACTATTAAGTGAAGGGGTGAATTGGTAAATTTACACCACGTACAAATAATAATTTGGGAGGTTACTTAGGAATATTTTAGGTATTTTACGTGGGTTTATAAGTTCTAAACACCTATATGAATTCGTTCTTCCAAATTAAAACCTCATAATCTGTAAGAAATTCTCTAGATCTCCATTGAAGCCAAAACTCAAGGAAGATCTTGGATTGAAGATTTGGTTGGTGATTCTTCATCCGTTTGGTGGTTTAGTTTCATTGAGGTATAATTTTTTATCCTTAAAACTTTTTTCATGAAGGAGCCCAAAATTCAAAGAGATCTCTAAAGTTTTGTAAAGATGATCATATCGAATTCTATGATCTATCTATGGGTTCTTGCATTAAAGGTTTTTAATCATTATATGTTGATTATATTTTTTTTTAATTGGATGATTTTTTCATAAATAACCTTGGAACCCACGTAATATATGAACCCAAGTTTTTGACCACTTTAGGGGTGAATTGATATTGTCTTAATGCTTATGAATTCTAGTGTAGTTTTCTATGGGCCATTAAATGATGTAACAAAAAGTATAGAATTGATGTCTAGGTTGTCTTAGATTTATAAATATATATTGAATTGACTTAGACTCACTGCTGATTTTGGTTTTTCTATTGAATTGAAGATCATGGCCGTGATTAAGGGCTTTTGGTTTTGAATTGGATGATTTAGATATGGATTGAAGTGGTGAGAATAGATTGGTGGTACACTTACCTAATTATTTTGTTTTATGTGATGTAGCTCGTGAATTATATTGTGAATTATATGATCCACTTATGATGGCGGTGCTATGTGCTTTACTTGTAAATAATGTGGCCTCGTCGGCCTTACTTTATGTATTATGACAATCATGGCCTTGTCGGCACTACTTGATATACTATGATAAGTTATGCTGTTGATTAATGTGAAGTATGACATATTCATATACTTGTGAATTAGGTGAAAGAATGTGTTCTTTTATTGATATTAGCTGATCATGTTAGACTATGACTATATCCTTATGTTTGTAGTCTTAGAATTGATGCATGTTTCTCCCTACTTGACTATATGAGTCTATGATGTTCATATTTATGATGATATTGTTGTGTATTAGGTGATTTATAGATGATAATAGTTATTCCTATGTGATTATAGAATGATATGCGAAATGTGATAATGTGAACTCTGGGTGTGTCTTGTGTGGTAGACTTGTGTACCTTACTTGATACCTTATGAATGTGAATATGATATGTCTTGACTTAGGATGCTTAATACTATTAGTATTGTATGTATGAATGACATGAGACCTTGAATGTTTCTAAGAAGGTGTTTTATGTGGATCCTTCTACCTAGTGGTAAGGCTATGATCCTTGAAGTTGAAAGCCGAAATGGTATCCTTCTGGAATGAATGGTGGACTTAAAGTTGGTTGACTTGAAAGGCATGAAACATTCCTTAGGAATATCATTAAGCTAACCTCTTTGCCATTGAAAGGCGGCATCCATACCGAACTTCTTTGGCAGGGTGAATGTGTTTGGGTTATGAACTAGATATGGAACCTCTTCATGTGATTCTTAGTGTGAATTACTCTATGATAATAAAGGCTATCACCGAGTGAGTATGGTAAGGGAAGTAACTCTAGATAAGAATGCGTCTAGAGTGCGAAGGAATCCTTTTTATTCCTTGATGATGTACCTACATGGAATTTGTCCAAGTTCTACAATTGGCAAGTAGAACACCCTCCATTGGAGTAGGTTACAATTCGGGTTCCATGCTTTTCTACCATGGTCTATGTCGGTTATTGTTTATTCTCATCATATGGGAAATCTACCAGTATTGGAGAAGTTATATGAAGTTTAGGTGGTGGTATGGGACAATAACTAGACATTGCACAATAGGATTGCAATATGTTAGTTAGTGAGTCCCTTGGTATTCTCCAAGACCATTACTTGAACGTCCTTATGTTATGAATATCTCTTAAATGAACTAATAACTCAAGGTAGAAAGTATTTTAAACAACCAAGTACTTCTCTAGAGTAGTTAAGGGTTGTCTAGTTAAGGTATAAACGGGTCATAGTAATGGTGTCACTTCCAGGGAGCACCCCCTAGAAGTAACATGGCGTACTTCACCCCTCGGAGGTCTTATACAAGCCCATAGTTATAATTCATCACATACACATAGTATATTTAGCGGAAAATTTAAGACTTTTCATTGCACATCATATGCTAGAAACATCACTTTACATATGCATAAAATATAAGTCATAATACATATTTAGACCCTAAGTCTCTTTGCCATCTTAGACTCAACAATATTAGAATAAATTAGGGACACGACCCTTAAAACATAAACATAAGTACAATATTTAAGACTTTACCGTAAACAATAACATACGAAATCCTTGGAGTTAAATATTACTTTCCTTCAGCTTGGAACTCACATATCAAGCTCCTCTATAATATAGGCATCCCTTTAAGCATCCATAATCTACACTTTGTGTAAAACCTCGAGAAGAATGGGATTACTACAAGAATGCATGTGACAATGGCAACCATGCAAAACATGCATTTAAAAGGGACATTTTCTTGAAATCATACTTCATTGCTTTTTGAGTAAATCTTTATAAAACCTTTAAAGAATAGCATTTATATCATTCATATACATCATGTAAACATATTCAAAGGCCAAACATTTGATAATATCACTTATAATATTTATTACATAATTGAGTCATTTTATAGTGAGCTCAATTCCTTTAACAGTGAACTATTTTCTTTTTATTCATTAACTTCCAAAAGAAGTTGTAATGATACTTTGTGCAATGCAACACCTTACGACCACAAGGGAAACCATACATACTACTTACACAAGCCAACACATATCATCATAGAAGTATAGTATAACATAGACATAGTTAAGTCAAGACCTTCTGTAACGACCTGTTTAGTCGTTTTGAGCAGCAGATTTTATTTCTGGAAAAACTGTCTTGGTCAACTGATCCCACGACGGACCGTCACGGGCACGATGGACCATCACGGGCACGACGGACCGTCGAGGGGGTCTCGTTCCAAAACACTTAGAATTCTGAAATTTGGGTACTGAAATCGACTCTCTGAACTTCATGACGGAATGGCAGGACGGACCGTCGTGGGCACGATGGACCGTCACACATTTTCCACAGAAATTAACTCTCTGAACTTTGCGACGGACCTATAGGACGGACCGTCACAGCCATGACGGACCGTCACAGCCATGACGGACCATCACAGCCATGACGGACCGTCACAGGTTGCGTAATCCCAGGCTGGGTCAGATTTCTATAAATATTTTAAGGGGCGTTTTGGACTATTCCTGCTTATAATTATAAAGTTAGTGGTTTAATATTAATAACTCAATTACTTGGGGGTTAAAGGAGGTAACCTTGGAATAATTAGTGGGTTATTTTTATCATCTTTTATACTTAATTATATGCTAATTAGGGTAAAAGAAAAAGGGGTTGAATAAGAAAAATAGAAAGAACAAGAGAGGGAGAATCGATCAAGAGAGAGAGGAACGAAGAGGATAGCAAAGCTTTGGGGAATTGGCTTGCTTAATCACAAATCTTTGGTGGAGGTAGGTTATGGTTTTTATGCTATTTGTAGTAAACTCTTAATAGCGAATGATATGTGTTGGGTAGTATTATAAAACCCTCTATATGCTTAATTGTGTGCTTACATGATGTGATTATATAATTGTGATGAATAAGCATGATGAGGCTATTGAATCTCTAATCCTAAATTTACTTTGTTAATGATGATGCCTTGGTATAAAAGAAGGCTTGATGAACTAAAGTAATGAAATTGATGATGCCTTGGTATAAAAGAAGGCTGGATGAACTAAAGTAATCAGATTGATGATGCCTTGGTATAAAAGAAGGCTGGATGAACTAAAGTAATGAGATTGATTATGCCTTGGTATAAAAGAAGACTTGATGAACTAAAGTAATGAGATTAGGGGATCGGGTGTCACGAACCGACACGTAGAATTAGGGGATTGGGTGTCATGAACCGACACGTAGAATTAGGGGATCGGGTGTCACGAACCGACACGTAGAATTAGGGGATCGAGTGTCACGAACCGACACGTAGAATTAGAGGATCGGGTGTCACGAACCGACACGTAGAATTAGGGGATCGGGTGTCACGAACCGACACATAGAATTAGGGGATAGGGTGTCACGAACCGACACGTAGAATTAGGGGATCGGAGTGACGCGAACCGACACATAGCAGTAGGGGAGTGGAGTGTCACGTACCAACATAAGAGCAATAAAGATAATGAATCTTTAAACTATGTTAATAAATTCAAATGAAAAGAACCTATTTCCCAAATGAGTATGGTGTGGAGACTTGAGTTCTCATAGGTGTGTTTGATGTTGTTACACATGATTTGTGAATTTGTTGTTTTCACCTGTTGAGTAATATGGTTGATTTTATGTTATTATCTGATATATAGTGTTTTCTATTTGAGTTGTCCGATGATACCTACTCAGTACTTGTGTTTTGTACTGACCCCTACTTGTATGTTTCATTCTTTGTTATTTGTGGAGTGCAGCAAACGTACCGTCGTCTTCAACTCAACCGCAACTCTAGCCAGTCTTCATCAAGCGAGATTTCAGGGTGAGCTATTGCTTCTAGCTTGGACTGGATCTTCCTCTTCATGTCTTGATGCCTTGAACTTCCGGCATGGACTAGCTTTTTATTTATTTTAGCTTCTTAGACATTCTTAGATTTAGTAGTATGAGGATAGATGTTCTTGTGGTGATGACTTCCAGATTTTGGGGATAATAATAGTTATTGAGTTTTAGAAGTTATTTAATCAATGTTCATTAATGAGATTTAAGTCTTCCGCATTACTTTCTGTTGATATTATATTGAAATGTTGGGTTTTGTATATGGTTGGTTTGCTCACATAGGAGGGTAAGTGTGGGTGCCACTCGCGACTCAGTTTGGGTCATGACAAACTTGGTATCAGAGCATTAGGTTCGTTGGTCTCATCACACAAGAATGAGTCTAGTAGAGTCTTAAGGAACGGTAGGGGACACCTTTACTTTTCTTTGAGAGGCTATAAGACTTTAGGAAAATTCCATTCTTTCTTTTTTTATTTCGTGCTATTACTTGGATCCTATTGGTATCTAGGTTATACAAATTGGTATCTGACCATCTTCACTCTATTTCGCCGATGGTTAGAACTAGAGCAACAACGGCGCCAACACCAACATCGGCAAGACAAGATGCAACTGAGCCAGCCACTGGGGCTGTAGCTCGAGGAGGATTAGTGGCAAGAGTCCGAGGTAGAGGTCGTGGGAGGACGTCCTTTAGAGGAAGAGGACAAGCACCTAGCCCATCTCGTACTAGGGCAGTGACTCTTCCACCGACTGAGGAAGTTATAAGAGAGGGTGGGGAAGGGGAGAACGAACAAGTGCAGAATGAGGAATTACCACCCCAACCTACCCCAAAGATTATTAATCAGGTTCTTGCCTATCTTAGCGGGTTATCTGATCAAGGTCAGACACCTCCAGTGTTTTCTACACCAACACCTCAGGCTCCAGAATTTTGACAGGCCGCTGCTGAGGCTCCCCGCATGGATGCCTCATTGGAAATAGGCACGTTTCCTCGTTTGACTACAGCGCCCATAATGACAAGTGATCAGCATGAACTTTTTAGTAAGTTCTTGAAATTGAAACCTCCAGTCTTCAAGGATGTTGAATCTGAGGATGCTTACGATTTTCTGGTTGATTGTCATGAGTTACTACATAAAATGGGCATAGTGGAACGATTTGGCGTTGAGTTTGTAACCTATCAGTTTCAGGGAAATGCCAAAATGTGGTGGCGGTCACATGTTGAGTGTCAACCCGCACAGGCACCACCTATGACTTGGGCGTCATTCTCTAGCTTATTTATGGAGAAGTATATCCCCGGGACCTTGAGGGATAGGAGGAGAGATGAGTTCTTGAGCCTCGAACAAGGTAGGATGTCGGTTACCGCATATGAGGCTAAGTTTCGCGCATTATCCAGGTACAACACCCAGCTTTATTTTAGTCCACAAGAGCGGATTCGCCATTTTATGAAAGGATTGAGGTCAGATTTGCGGATTTCAGCCTTACAGGTAGCGGCTACAGCCAAATCCTTTCAAGAAGCGGTAGACTTCGTGATAGAGGTAGAGGGAGTGAAGCCAGATGACTTCACCATGGCATCAAAATCTAAAAGGTATATAGGTCTTGTCTGGTGACTTCTGTGGGGAGCAATACTCATGTAGACTTGGTTATCTTAGAAATGGTTGATTTCGATGTAATACTGGGTATGACTTGGCTTTCTCCAAATTTTGCAATCTTAGATTATAATGCTAAAACTGTAACGTTGGCCAAGCCTGGGACAAATCCGTTAGTATGGGAGGGTGACTACACTTCCACTCCAGTTCGTATCATCTCCTTTCTTCGTGCTAAGAGAATGGTTAGTAAAGGATGCTTAGCGTTCTTGGCACACCTCAGGGATGATACTCCCCAAGTACCTTCAATTGAGTTGGTTCTGATAGTCCGTGAGTTTCTGGATGTGTTCCCTGCAGACCTTCCTGGTATGCCACCGGATAGGGATATTGACTTTTGCATTGATCTGGAGCCGGGTACTCGCCCCATTTCCATACCCCCTTATAGAATGGCTCCCGCAGAATTAAGGGAATTAAAGGCCCAACTTCAAGAGTTGTTAGGTAAAGGTTTCATTAGACCAAGTGCATCCCCTTGAAGTGCTCCTGTTTTGTTTGTGAAGAAGAAGGATGGGAGTTTTTGGATGTGCATAGACTACCGGCAGTTGAACAAGGTAACTATTAAGAACAAGTATCCCATTCCTCGCATTGATGACTTGTTCGACCAGTTACAAGGTGCTTGTGTCTTCTCTAAGATCGATTTGAGATCCGGTTACCATCAATTGAAGATACGGGCAACGGATGTGCCCAAGACTGCCTTTCGGACCAGGTATGGACATTATGAGTTCTTAGTAATGTCTTTTGGGTTTACGAATGCCCCTGCTTCTTTCATGAGCTTGATGAATGGGATTTTTAAGCCATATCTGGATCTCTTTGTCATTGTATTCATTGATGATATATTGGTATACTCAAAGAGCAAGAAGGAACATGAGGAGCACTTGAGAATTGTATTGGAACTATTGAGGGAGAAAAAGCTTTATGCCAAATTCTCCAAGTGTGAGTTTTGGCTAGATGCAGTGTCCTTCTTGGGGCACGCGGTTTCTAAGGATTGAGTGATGGTGGATCCTTCTAAGATTGAAACAGTGAAGAATTGGGTAAGACCTACTAATGTGTCAGAAGTAAGGAGCTTTGTTCGTTTAGCTTGCTACTACCGTCGATTTGTCAAGGGATTCTCTTTTATTGCTTCCCAATTGACAAACTTGACTAAGAAGAATGTTCCATTTGTATGGTCGGATGAATGTGAGGAAAGCTTTCAGAAACTCAAGACCTTGTTGACTACTGCACCAATTTTTACCTTGCCAGTGGAAGGCAAGAACTTCATTGTTTATTGTGATGCATCCTATTCTGGTTTGGGTGCGGTACTAATGCAAGAGAAGAATGTAATTTCTTATGCTTCGAGGCAATTAAAGGTGCATGAACGTAACTATCCGACCCATGATTTGGAGTTGGCCGCATTAGTATTTGCATTAAAGCAATGGAGACACTATCTATATGGGGTTAAGTGTGAAGTCTATACGGACCATCGTAGCCTACAGTATTTCTTTACTCAGAGGGATTTGAATTTGAGACAGATGAGGTGGATGGAACTACTGAAGGACTATGATGTTACCATCTTGTATCACCCAGGAAAGGCTAATGTTGTGGCAGACGCCTTAAGTAGAAAAGCAGGGAGCATGGGTAGTTTAGCCCACTTACAAGTTTCTAGACGCCCGTTGGCTAGAGAAATCCAAAACTTGGCTAATGACTTTATGAAACTGGAAATACTAGAGGAAGGAGGATTTTTGGCCTGTGTGGAGTCAAGATATTCTTTTCTTGACAAGATCAAGGGAAAACAGTTGGATGATGAGAAACTAAGCCGAATTCGGGATATGGTGTTGCGAGGAGAGGCTAAAGAGGCAATAATTGATGAGGAAGGTGGGAAGGGTATGTGTGCCCCGTGTTGATGATTTGATCCACACTATTCTTATAGAGGCTCATAAGTCCGGATATTCTATATATCCTGGTGCAACCAAGATGTACCGTGACCTAAAGCAACTCTTTTGGTGGAGTAGAATGAAGCGTGACATTGTGGATTTCTTTGCCAAATGTCCAAATTGTCAGCAAGTAAAGTATGAACACCAGAGGCACGGAGGAACACTTCAGAGAATGCCCATTCCGGAATGGAAGTGGGACAGAATTGCAATGGACTTCGTGGTTGGTCTTCCAAAGACATTGGGTAAGTTTGATTGTATTTGGGTAATCGTGGACAGATTAACTAAGTCTGCTCACTTCATTCCGGTCAAGGTGACTTACAATGCGGAGAAGTTAGCGAAACTTTATATCTCAGAAATCGTTCGATTGCATGGAGTTCCACTTTCCATCATATCAGATAGAGGTACGCAGTTTACTTCTATGTTTTGGAGAATATTGCATACGGAATTAGGTACTAGATTGGACCTTAGTACTGCATTTCACCCTCAGACCGGTGGTCAGTATGAGCGAACGATTCAAGTATTGGAGGATATGCTTCGTGCATGTGTGATAGAATTTGGTGGTCATTGGGACAACTTCTTACCCTTAGCGGAGTTTTCATACAATAATAGCTATCCCTCAAGTATTGATATGGCTCCATTCGAAGCATTGTATGGGAGGAGATGTAGGTCTCCCATTGGTTGGTTTGATGCATTTGAGGTTAGACCTTGGGGTACTGATCTTTTGAGGGATTCAATAGAGAAGGTGAAATCTATTCAAGAAAAGCTTTTAGCGGATCAAAGTAGGTAAAAGGAATATGCGGATCGAAAGGTTAGAGACTTGGAGTTCATGGAGGGTGAACAAGTCTTGCTGAAGGTTTCACCCATGAAAGGGGTGATGCGGTTTGGTAAAAGAGGTAAGCTAAGCCCAAGGTATATTGGACCATTTGAAGTACTTAAGCGAGTAGGGGAGGTGGCTTATGAATTAACCTTGCCTCCAGGGCTGTCAGGAGTGCATCCGGTATTTCATGTGTCTATGTTGAAAAGATACCATGGGGATGGAAACTACATCATTCGTTGGGATTCAGTCCTGCTTGATGAGAATTTGACTTATGAGGAGGAGCTTGTTGCCATTCTAGATAGAGAAATTCGCAAGTTGAGGTCGAGGGAGATTGCATCCATCAAAGTTCAATGGAAGAATCGACCAGTTGAAGAGGCCACTTGGGAGAAGGAGGCTGATATGCAAGAAAGATAGCCACACCTATTTACAGATTCAGGTACTCCTTTTCGCCCTCGTTTTTCTTCTTGTGATCGTTCGAGGACGAACGATGGGTAAATTGGTATCTATTGTAACGACCTGTTTAGTCGTTTTGAGCAGCAGATTTTATTTCTGGAAAAACTGTCTTGGTCGACGGATCCCATGACGGACAGTCGAGGGGGTCTCGTTCCAAAACACTTAGAATTCTGAAATTTGGGTACTGAAATCGACTCTCTGAACTTCGTAACGGAATGGCAGGATGGACCGTCGTGGGCACGACGGACCGTCACACATTTTCCACAGAAATTAACTCTCTGAACTTTGCGACGGACCTGCAGGACGGACTGTCACAGCCATGATGGACCGTCACAGGTTGCGTAATCCCAGGCTGGGTCGGATTTTTGTACATATTTTAAGGGGCGTTTTTGACTATTCCTTCTTATAATTATAAAGTTAGTGGTTTAATATTAATAACTCAATCACTTGGGGGTTAAAGAAGGTAACCTTGGAATAATTAGTGGGTTATTTTTATCATCTTTTATACTTAATTATATGCTAATTAGGGTAAAAGAAAAAGGGGTTTGAATAAGAAAAATAGAAATAACAAGAGAGGGAGAATCGATCAAGAGAGAGAGGAACGAAGAGGATAGCAAAGCTTTGGGGAATTTGCTTGCTTGATCACGAATCTTCGGTGGAGGTAGGTTATGGTTTTTATGCTATTCGTAGTAAACTCTTAATAGTGAATGATATGTGTTGGGTAGTATTATAAAACCTTCTATATGCTTAATTGTGTGCTTACATGATGTGATTATATAATTGTGATGAATAAGCATTATGAGGCTATTGAATCTCTAATCCTAAATTTACTTTTTTAATGATGATGCCTTGGATAAAAGAAGGCTTGATGAACTAAAGTAATGAGATTGATGATGCCTTTGTATAAAAGAAGGCTGGATGAACTAAAGTAATGAGATTGATGATGCCTTGGCATAAAAGAAGGCTGGATGAACTAAAGTAATGAGATTGAGGATGCCTTGGTATAAAAGAAGGCTTGATGAACTAAAGTAATGAGATTAGGGGATCAGGTGTCACGAACCGACACGTAGAATTAGGGGATCGGGTGTCACGAACCGACACATAGAATTAGGGGATCGGGTGTCACGAACCGACACGTAGAATTAGGGGATCGAGTGTCACGAACCGACACGTAGAATTGGGGGATAGGGTGTCACGAACCGACACATAGAATTAAGGGATCGGAGTGACGCGAACCGACACATAGCAGTAGGGGAGCAGAGTGTCACGTACCGACACAAGAGGAATAAAGATAATGAATCTTGAAACTATGTTAATAAATTCGAATGAAAAGAACCTATTTCCCAAATAAGTATGGTGTGGAGACTTGAGTTCTCATAGGTGTGTTTGATGTTGTTACACATGATTTGTGAAATTGTTGTTTTCACCTGTTGAGTAATATGGTTGATTTTATGTTATTATCTGATATATAGTGTTTTCTATTTTGAGTTTTCCGATGATACCTACTCAGTACTTGTGTTTTGTACTGACCCCTACTTGTATGTTTCTTTCTTTGTTATTTGTGGAGTGCAGCAAACGCACCGTCGTCTTCAACTCAACCGCAACTCTAGCCAGTCTTCATCAAGCGAGATTTCAGGGTGAGCTATTGCTTTTAGCTTGGACTGGATCTTCCTCTTCATGTCTTGATGCCTTGAACTTCCGCATGGACTAGCTTTTTATTTATTTTAGCTTCTTAGACATTCTTAGATTTAGTAGTATGAGGATAGATGTTCTTGTGGTGATGACTTCCAGATTTTGGGGATAATAATAGTTATTGAGTTTTAGATGTTATTTAATCAATGTTCATTAATGAGATTTAAGTCTTCCGCATTACTTTCTGTTGATATTATATTGAAATGTTGGGTTTTGTATATGGTTGGTTCGCTCACATAGGAGGGTAAGTGTGGGTGCCACTCACGACTCGGTTTGGGTCATGACACCGTCATCATATACTCAACAAGATCAATATCATGCATAGACTCATATCATGCACATCTTCATAAGAAGTAGACAATTGCTACAATTTCATGCATAAGGAACACATACATAGTGACATGCATTAGAACACCTTCCCAGAACATACTAAGGAGCTACTTGCGCAATGTCTTGATGGGTTCACTGCTTCCACCTATTCTAAATAAACTCCCTTAAGTCCTTGTTGTTAGGGTCGTAGTAATTTACTTCCATTGTCCAATTTACTCAGTGACACTATAGCCTTAACTGACATAGACCATGTGATTCTAAATATGGAATCTAATGTCATATAACCCCACACTGAAAGGATGGTGGTCTATAGGACAAAGTAGAACCAAATGTGACATAGCTTTCTATGTGGATCTACTAGCTAGTATCCTATTGTGGCAACATAGTTATGGAACTGGGAGGTACATGTGAAAACCCTCTTTATTATAATCTTAGGAATTATGGGTATTCATTTATGGAAGCCCTATTTATGCCCATTGAAACATTGTGGTTATCCACCTCATGATATTTATGGTGACCTTCCTTCGTACCATAGGTAGTGACAGACACTCATACTCAAGTTCACTCGGTGATTAGCTAAATTTCCTTAATTGAAAACCTTTATTATATTTTTAATTTATAAAACATAGGTTTAGGAGAGTCATACCCTCATATGCTTAAGTCATAGGTCATAGATGGAAGTTCAAATCAACCTAAATCATGTAAAGAATCCCTTCACACGAACATAACATATGTAAAACATCATCTTGTTTAGGGAACACATGAATACACCATTCAAGGACCTACTAGATCTTCATACATGTGGGCGTGTATACATATATGTGAGCAAACCTTTCACATAACACATTAAGACACACATGTTCATACATACATATTCATACACATAGAAACAAAAACTAGAACTATCTTATAAAGGTACACATGTGCATTGCATAGGCAAAGTTCCATACCCTTGCCCATAATAGTACACCAATCATGTCATCCTATCTAAGGAAACACATATCATGCTTTCATAAACATAATATTAACATGCATAGTAGTATACACTAGTGAATATGAGAACTACCTTTCATTTAGACACCATGACCTATACTACATGTAACCTGCATGTAAAGTGAGTGTGTGTGTACCTTTGTCAACATGATCACATAATGGATATCAACAACATATTGAGGCATCCATCCTCTTAGACCATAATAGTCTTTCAAGCATAAAACACACAACACACAATAACTTAGGAGACAAGCCAACTTCATATTACACTTAACACTCGTAACTTGTGCTATTCATGCATTAACATAGGGGTACATAGATAAGGGATTATTAACCATTTTTAACTCATCAATGTGAACCTATACCTTACCCTAACATGAATATACACATTCTTACACAAATCCATACACCGGAAATCATAACTAGAATAGGAAAGTAGGCATAAGATTCACATAATATCATCATAGGAACATGTTCATATATTCATCAATTTGCCTTCATGGACATGGTCAAGACATATATAGATTGAAAATAAAGAAAACACCGCCACCTTAAGTAGACTATACAACACAATGCGATATAAGGCTTCATAAACTAGAAAACTATAAGGAAAGTAGAAGACATAAGAATTCTTTACCAATTTCTCACCCTTGATTGATCAATACACCTTGTTCATCAAAAATTAAAATGTAGTGCAGTATCTAAATTTACACTCATCATAAAAGGAACCATGTACAAATTGTGACAAGATCATACTATAACATAATACAAGGCATCTCACATTTACTAGGAAGTAGAGAGTCCTAGGCCATCAACTATCCTCCCTAGCTTAAATCATCAATCATAATGTATCAATAGTATACATTTAGGTCAGTAGAAAAATAGATATAAATCAAATCTAAATCATGATTAATCTACCCTAGAATTAAGATCATATAATGTTTATTACAACATTCAAATTGTAGGCTAGAAGAATCTAGATCAATTCATGCCAAAATCCTTTTTTTTGATCAACAAGAATTCATACCCACAGTCAATTAATATCATCAATATAAGTCAGTAGATAAGGACAATATAATCTACACAAAATCCTACTACCATTGCTATAACCTTAACATTACACTGAACATGTTATTTAAGACATCCATGGAGAGTAGAAGAATCATAGGATAACCAACATTGACCATTAATGACTTCACTCATTTAAAATTCATCAATAATATCCAATTAATACTGTAGATACAACCATCCCTACACAATCGAATTCCTCATTAAGTCATCAAAAGACCAACTTACAGTGAACTCATAAAAATTATTCTAGTTTTGACCAAATCTTCGTACATGGATTCACATGGATAATTCATCAAATATTAAGCATCAATATAAATACTAAACAATAGACATAATCATATTAACATAATTGAATCACAAATCGACATGCATAAGATCAAGATCATAAATTCATACATAGGCTAAAATCGAGTTTGTGAAAGATTCATGGGTTCATCATGAAATAGGATTGAAAATCACGTTAAAAATAATTATATGATCATCCATATATTCATATTATTCTTTTGAAATCAATTTAATAAAAAACCCACGGCTAAAATGAAGAAGAAGCATTTGATCATATTTTATTCTCTGAAAACATTAAGATTAATTCTCTAAATGGAAGGATAACTAGAGATAAAGGATTAACATACTTTTATCAACATTAAAATATCTCAAAATTTGTGATTCATCCATGGAAATCCAAGTTCCGAGCTGTTCTTGAGCTTCACCAACAATGTAGGTTCTAGAGAGAATATTTTTGGAGGGAAAAGTCTAATTTGGTGAATTGTATTAGGAGTGGGGTTGATCACGTTTTTACTCCCATATATAGACCTAAAAGTAACTAAATAATCCTAATAGAATCAGGTAAGCATGTGTGGTGGATTTTCCATTCACCCCTTAATTAAAACAGACGCAAACATTAACTTACAGGCCACCATCGGTGGAGACATCTACTGGCCGTTGGTCTGTCGACGGTCCGTGCATTGGCTTCCGTCATTTGGTCCTTGGCCACATTTTTTATTGATGCCTTCCCAATATAAGTACCAATCGACGAGACCACACCTACGGGCTGTTGGTTAACCAACTGACCGTCGTTTGGTCCGTCTATTAAAACTGCCAAGGCAATATCTCGACCAGCCTTGCATCTTTCTTGTGGTGCCTTTTCCAGGTCCCTTTAGAAGTCTTAACAGTAATTTTCCATGTAAATTCAACCATTAATTAGTTTTAGACCTTCCACGTATGTTTCACAAAAATCAAACACCTGCAACTCGTCCAAACAGGCTAGGCCCCATCAAGACACACGTTGAACATCTTGAGGGCTATTTTTCTAACGCCTTGGACGTTATTTGATGTTTGACCTCCAAACTACTCGAAACTTCATATACCATCTTTAAACATCATTATAACTGATTTATAAAACTTAATAATCTCATTAAACACAATATATAAACACACATGGACACATGAGTCACATAGGCGACTAGTCGTCAAGCGTTTTGGTTGTCCTTTGACGTTCGACTTCAAATTCACTTCAAAATTTACACACTGCATCTAAACCATATTATATGTTATTTTAGGACCTTATAACCTTAACACAAAAATGATAATATCTAGACACCCTAACTCATTTTAAGGTCTTACAATATCCCCACTTGGGAACATTTGTCATCCAATGACACTTAGGTTCTTTAATCACAACAAGGATTTCAATGCATCATAGAGAAGTTCATAACATTTTTATCAACATCAAATTTTTTTAGCACTCAATGCACACAAGCAATCAAATGTTCCGTTATTCGCTCACTCTTTAATGCATGAAACAAAAAGTCTCTTATCATGTTCATAGGAACATCCTCCTCCTAATCATAACATGGTCAGTACACCTTAATCTATTAAGTTTCAATCTTGCAAGGCCTCACATAGAGAGATTTAAAGAATACTCAAAACAAGTAGGAAATCATACACCAAAACATATTGACTTCTTTTAATTTAATCAACAAAGATCTTCATTAGTTATACCTAGTGCCATGAAGGTCATACGCAACCATACCATGTTTAGTGGTGTCCATGGAGGAATGTACTTCTCCTCAACACACTTACATGTAACATGATTTCACACCTAAGAAAGGTACAAGATCAATCCTTTTAAGAATGAGAAATTCATATTTTTTAACCAAGACAAGTTCATGTTTCCTTCCTAGTGAAGTCTAAATGGTAGGTCACACCAAGCACATCACAACAAATAGGAAAAAATTTCAAAAAATGTAAATTTCAAACATAGTACTCACCTTCACATTAAGCATATTTTGAGAAGAATCACAGAAATCATAGGCACACACATGAGCACTTAGATAAACATGCTTTCTCTTTTGAAGAATGAGCCTAAAATTATGCATTAAAAATCATATAAGTCACATAGTTTTTAAGAGAGTCAATACATTTCATTGGAAAAAGAGTCAACTTTCCATTATAAGGCTAAACATTACACCTCACAAGTAACTTCTTCTATGTTTCATATCTTACCTCATGAAGTCAAATGCAAAACTAGCATATCAAGATGCAATTTAACATGAGAAAACATGGATTTTATCAAAAAAATTCTTTCAATCACTTTGGAACGTTTATAATATCTTAAAGGTAATGTCAATCAATACATACAAAACATCTAAGGTCATGCAATTCATACTTTATGCAAGACTGTTATTCATGAACAAACATACTAATAATTCAATAGATTCAAGTTCAAGCAAAAATAAAAAGTTCAATAGTAGAAAATAGATAATACCTTACTATTCTATCACTATCCCCCACTTAGGGAAGACATAATTTAAGAGAAACTTAACCCAACCTTAAGATTATCTTAACTAATAACCCATCATTTTAATCACTTAAAATGATCACAACTTTAGAGAGGATTTACAGTAAGTCAACGAGGGAACACAAAGGTATTCTAAACTTCATCTCCTAGGTAATTTATCCCCAATTATAAAGTTAGGCTAAGCTTATTCAACCATATAAGGTTTTCATACAATACAATAGACACCAAGGTCATACATCATTAATGGAAACAATATAGGAGACTTAGTCTTAAGGACTCTTTCTTTTTTTTAACATTAAAGTAAGGTAACTTCTAGGTCAACCAAACCCACATCATCAACCTACATAGATAAGAGTACTACCCTAAATTCTAGGGAAATATAAAATCCATAATCATCAACGGACTCACAACATTATAAGAAGTTAGAAAAAATTCAAGAACTCATCATGCCATAAGACTCTCATTCATAATTCCAAATAGAAATTCTCCTTTTTACATTCATTATCATGTTCATATTTATCAATTCTATACATATTTAAACAATATCCAGTCGAAGAACAATTTAGTTGGTTTCCCAAAAATCTCACAGTAATATGCGTATCATTACAGTGAACATGCTTTCGAATTCCAAAAATGCAACATTTGGGCAATTGATGGGAAAAACATGAAAATATGAGATACAAAAATTTACCAAGGTAAGCATACTACCATCACACCTAGGACCAAGTCAATAGAAAGGACTCCAATCCATACTAGGAATCTTATCAAGAGTACATAGATACAAAGTGAAACATTGAACACTTTTAAATATATATTGTTAGGGTAGCATGCTTCCATAGGTAGTCACTAAGTATTTCAAGTTTAAATCATAGTATTGTCTACCATCATGTAAAACCATATAGGAACACATCATTTCTAAAAGAATTGATTTTATCCTTAATAACTTCTAACATAGTTTATCTATATCAGGACATACATTTTTCAACATAACATGCTATTTCACATAGTTTTCATATATAGACATAAATGGCATAACATCATCAATACATACCAAAATACAACATCACAACACTCATTCAAACAATAAAACCAAGATAAGCATTTAAACTCACCTTTTGTCCCTCAAGCATAGAGGACAATCTCATCCAAGCAATTACACCTAAAAAAATACGGGACAAGAAGACATAAGAGAGAGATATTATAGAGTTAATTTCTATGGCACGATATCAGAATGATAAAGAAGGGAAACTCTATCGTCCTATAGCCTCTTGTACAATTTGATGTGTTGTGACTCACAACCAATGATACAAGAATCTACTAGATTTGGAATTATGAGACTTCATGGACCCTAAACCACTTTTAAAAACCTCGTTATCTAATAACACGTTCGTGACATTCGGGGAGCACCCCTAGAAATAACACGACGTACTTTACCATTGGTAGGTCTTATACAAACCCATAGTTATCATTCATAGCATGGACATAGTAAATTTAGCGAAAAATTTAAAACATTTCATAGAAAATTATATGCTAGAAACATCACTTTGTATATATATAAAATATAAGTCATAATACATATTTAAAACCCAAGGCTCTTTTCCATTTTAGAATAAACAACATTAGAATACATTGGGGACACGACCCTTAAAACATAAACATAAGTACAATATTTAAGACTTCACATTAAACATAATTTAAGAAATCCTTGGACTTAAGGATTCCTTTCCGTGCGCTTGGGATATAACATATCAAGTTCCTCAATCATATTGACATCCATTGAAGCATTCACAACATACACCTTGTGTAAAAAGAAGAGAAGAATATGAATAGTACAAGCATGCACTAAGTATGGCAACCATGAAAAAATATGGATCTATAAGGGACATTTTCTTGAAATCATACTTCATTTCTTTTTTGAGTAAGTATTACATAATTGAGTCACTTTATAGTGAGTTCAATTCCTTTAAGAGTGAACTATTTTATTTTTATTCATTAACTTCCCACATAAATGTCTAGTGATACTTGGTACAATGCATCACCTTAGGACCACAAGGAAAACCATACATACTAATTACACCAACCAACACATTTCATTATAGAAGTATAGTACAACACAAACATAGTTCAGTCAAGACCTTCATCATATAGTCAACTAGATCAACATCATGTATAAATACTCATATCATGCAAATCTTTATAACAAGTAGACAATTACTACAAAGTCATTTATAAGTAACACATACATAGTGTCATGCAATAGAACACCTTCCACGAACTTACTAAGAACTTACTTGTGCAATTTCTAGATGGTTTCATTACTTCCACCTATCCTAAGTAACATCCCTTAAGTCCTTCTAGTTAGGGTCCTTTTCATTTAATTGAATGGTCCATAATACTTTAGGAAGACTATAGCCTTAACAAACATAGACCATTTGATGCTAACATGGAATACGGTGTCATAGAACCCTCACCAAAAAGAGGTGGTCTACCGGCCAAAGTTGAACCAAATATGACAGCTTTCTAGCTAATCCACTAGCTAGTATCCTATGGTGGCAAAATAGTTATGGAACTTGGAGGTACACGTGAATATCCTCTTTATTCAAAGATTAGGCATTGTAGTTCTTCACTTATGGAAACCCTATTTATATTAAGGCAATGTGGTTATCCACCTCATGAGATTTATGGTGACCAATGTTCCTACCATAAGAAGTGACACACAATCATATTCATGTTCAATGGTGCTAAGCTAAGTTCCCTGCGTTGAAAACCTCCACTATATGCTTAACTCATTGGTAATAGATGGAAGTTCATCAACCTAAATTCTGTAAGGAATCCCTTCACATAAACATAGCATATGTAAAGCAACATCTAGTTTAGGGTACACTTTAATACACAATTCAAGGCCCCTCTCTTTACTAGGTCTTCAAACATATGGGTTTGTATACATATATGTGAGCAAACCATTCACAAAACACATTAAGAAACCCATGTTCATACACACATATTAATACATATAAAAGCAAAACCTAGAACTATCATATCAAGGTACACGTGTGCAATGCATAGGCAGAGTCCCATACCCTTGACATACTAGTACACCTATCAAGTATTCCTAGCTAAGGAAATACATATTATTCTTTCATAAACAACAACTTAACATGCATAGTAGTAGATACTAGTGAATATGAAAACTACCTTTCATTTAGACACCATGACCTATACTACTTGTAACTTCCATATAATTTGAGTGTGTGTGTATATTTGTCAACATGATCACATAATGGATATCAACAACATATTGAGGAAGACACACTGTTATACCATAATACAATTTCAATTATAAACCACACAACACACAATAGCATAGGAGACAAGCCAACTTTATATTTCACTTAAGACTCCTATTGTGTTATTCATGTATTAACATAGGGGTACATAGGCAAGGGATAATGAACCATTTTTTACTAATAAATGGCAGCACGTATATGTTCCCCTAAAATGGATATACACATGCTTACACAATATCTATACAACCAAAATCACAACTAGAATAGGAAAGTAGGCATAAGCTTCACATAGTATCAGCATAGGCACATGTTCATATATTCATTAATTTACCTTCATGGAAATTGTAAGCACATATATAAATTGAAAATAAAGTAAACAAATCCACAGTAAGTGGAACATACCACACAATGCCATACAAGTCTTCATCAACTACAATACCAAAAGGAAAGTAAAAGAGACAAGCATTCATACCAATTTCTCACCCTTTGATCATCATTGATCAATATACCTTGTTCATATACAATTCATTTATAGGGAAGTAGCTAAATGTACTTTTGTCATAAACAACTCACCATCGATAACATAATAAACAGTAGATATATTAATATCAGCATAATTGAATCACAAATCGACATGCATAAGATCAAGATCATAAAGCAATACATAGGCTAAAATCGAGTTTGTGAAAGATTCATGGGTTCTTCTTGCAATAGGATTGAAAATAACATACAAATCAGTTTATAATAATCAATATATTCATATTATGCTTTTGCAATAAATGTTAGAATGACCCATGACTAGAATGAAGAAGAAGTACTTGACCATATTTTTCTCTTTGAAAACTTTGGGATTAACTCTCAAGATGGAAGCATAACTAGAGATGAATGATCACCATACCTTTATCTAAATTAAAATCACTAAAACCTGATGATACATTAATGGGAATCAAATTTCCATGCTATTCTTGTGGTTCACCAACAATGGGGGTTTTAGAGAGAATATTTTTGGTGGGAAAAGTCTAATACTGTAAATAGTATGGGGAGTGGGGTTGATGACGTTTCAACTCCCTTATATACACCCAAAAGTATCTAAATAATCCTATTAGAATCAGGTTGACGTGGGGTGAATTTCCCATTCACCCCTTAATTAAAATAGACGCAGACAATAACTTATAGGCCACCATTGACGGAGAAAAATATTGGTCATTTGTCAGTCGATCGGCCGTGCATTGGCTTCCGCTGTTTGGTCCTTGTCAAAATTTTGGATTGAGACTTTACCAAGATAAGTACCAATTAATTATATATCACATACGTTCCATTTTTTGACCAACTGGCCGTCCTTTTGCTCCATCGATTGACACTGCAAAGGAAGTGTCTTGACCAGCCTTTGGTCCTTCTTGTGGGGTCTTTTACGGGACCCTTAAGAAGTCGTACTCGGACATTTCAAAAGTAAATACAACCCTTAATAATATTTGACATTGAACATAAGTTTCACCCTAATAAAACACCTGCAACTCTTCCAAACAGGCTAGACCCAATTGAGACACACATTGAACGTCTTAAAGGATATATCTCGAACACATTGGACGATTTTAGTTGTTTGACCTCCAAACTTCTCAAAACTTCATATATCATCTTTAAACATAATTATAATTAATTTTAAGACTTAATAAGATAATTCAAAACATAATATAAACACACATTGACAAAGAGGCACATAGGGGACTAGTCGTTGAACGTTTTGGTCGTTCCTTGACGTTCTACTTCCAATTCACTTCAAATTTTACACACTGACTGTAAAAAATATTATAACTCATTTTATGACCTTATAAACCTAATATAAAAATCTTAGTATCTAAAAACCCTGACTCATTTTGGTTTCCTACAAATGGTCACTTCATATCTTATCTAGATAAGTCTAAAGTGGAGTTTTGAGGATTGGTATGAGGGTGTAGTTGAGTATCAATGGTTCGTACACATATATTTTGGTGTAAAGGATCAAAATGTTTGAGTCTTAATTCCCGGGACCAGCCTATGGTTCCCCAAGGAGGACCCACATGTTGCCCAAGAAAGCTGCCGGGCAGCAAGTATTTGGCAATTCTCGTGTGTCGTGCAACCTTAACTTAATGGGAAAAATGTTTTCCATACGACGGGAGGACAAGACAAACTATTTTGTCTCAAATCAAATTCCAAAATAAATATTTGGAGGTGTCCCCATGATGTGCAACCATGTCACAAATTTGGTAGTATCAATTTAAAGTCAAATTAGACTTGGTTAAAAGGTCCAATAAGTTTAGGGGTCTTTTAGGTACTTTGGGGATTATTTAAAAACGGTTAAATAGTCAATTTTACCCAAATTTAGTCAATCAAAACAAAACCCTCAAGTCAAAACAAAAGCTCTAAAATTCCTTCTCTCCAAAACCTCCATTGTTGAATCTTTGAAGAGCCGAGGAGGAAGGTAAAATTCTCCAAGTTTTCAACCCCAACTTCAAGGATAGGTTCCCAATAAGGTATGGTGATTACATCCTTGATTCTTCTCTCATTAAAGGAGCCAAATCCAAAGGCTTTTCAAAGATTGTTTAAAAACCTTGAAATCCTTTTTAAATTCTAATATGGATTCTTGCATGAAAAGGTTAAATAAATGTTTTATGAAGTAATTGACGTAAATTGGTGATTTTAAGATCAAAACTTTTGTGAACCCATATATTCCTTAATTTCCTTATATTGTCTCTAAAGTGACTGAATTGAACATGGCTTGATGTTACAGAATTCATGTGTAGATTGTATTGGGCTATTTAAATATGTATAGATCATGATAGAATTTCTAAGGACCTCCCTTATAATGATGATAGCTATATTGTATGTTGTTGGATCGTTTATATCAATTTATTGTTGGCTTAGTATTGTTTACATTGTTATTTGTAAGAGTTTTTGTAATGTAAATTTGTTCAAAAGGCTAAGGATTGGTAAAGATGATGATTTGAAGGTTGTGAGTTGACTTAATTCCTATATTTTGTATAGAATTAATATTGAATTGTATTGATTGGTGTGGTTCACTTATAATGGCGGGGCTTAATTGCTACCCATAACACAACTTTATCGGCATTATAATGTGAATTGTTCTATTTTCATGTTATAGCCTTTATTGATGATCAAGGTGAAAGATGACATGGTTTATGTGCATGTGTGAGGTAAAAGTATTATTTCCTCTAAATGGTTATATTTGAATATGATAGAGTATGATGAGTGTATATACGGTGATATGGTATCTTGTTAGGTAGACTTAGTTGTCCCTAAATGGTACTTGAATGTTATTGAATATGTGATATGATTATGTTGTGTATTTATTGATAGAGTTAGGCCTTTTTCTTGATACATGATATCTTATGAAATATAAATTCTTGACTACGTCGGCTTAGGCATCTTAGTCATGTATGTGAATTAATGAAATGAAAGTCAAAATAAATACACCTAAGATAGTGCCCTCAAAAGATGACTAATATAGGACATAGAATACGATAAGAAGGTCAAGAATCTAGAATTTTGAATATGAAATGAAGCTAAAGAATGAAAAACTTGAATATGAAAATAAGGTCAAAAATGTGCAACCTTGACTAAGAAAAAGAAGGTTAATAAAAGCCTTGAAGTGCAATACTGTAATGGTGCCTTCTTAAGTGGAATGATGGAATTAGAGATAGGTTGGCTGGAACCGCATGAAACTATCTATAAGAAAGTCATTAAGCTATCCTAATAGTCCTTCATTGGCAGCCCTAGTGGACCCATCCTTGGAAGAAAATGTATTTTTATTTAGTAGGACATAATATTGGTACCTTATCTAATACACCTAGGGAATGATTAGTCTATGACAAACAAGACAAAGCACCGAGTTGATATGCTTGTGGTAGTAGCTCTACTTAAGATGAGACTAGAGTACAAAGAAACCCTTGATAACTCTTAACCATGTTCCAACATGGGATGTGTCCTTGTTCTACACTTGGAAAGTAGAACACATTCCACGGGGTAGGGTAGACTCGGGGTTCCATACCTAGATAGTATTGTGTATGTTGGTTAATGCCTATTATATTCATAAATCATATACACTCTAGTTATTATATAGGTTCAACAACGTGTGGATAGTGGAAGGGGACACTTTCTACACATTGCACGATTAGGCTTTGAAGATTCTGGGTGAGTTCACTAGGCCCTCCAAGACCATTATGTGAAGTCCTTTATTTGATTACTTGTCTCTTAAATAGCTCTAAATGATTATTGTTAACTTGATGCAATATGTTGAAATGGAAGGTTAATGTCTCACTTGGTTGAGAGTCTAACTAATGAAAAGGGGTTACTTGACGAATATTGAACTACGTGTTATTGTGATGAAAAGAATAATCATACTTTTGGGTAGTCTTAAAGATTACTTAGGTGTACTTGAAGAGGGTGTATGGGCGGTCTGTTTTTGTCTTACTTCTAAATGATTATGGTCATGTATTTTTTTGAATTAGTTGAGTATGTCTTACATGTGAATATTGACATGACGATGTTTCTAATACCTTCTTAATGATTTAAATCAAAAGATAATGAAAAAAATATATTAATGTAAATATCCGTCCTAGCATGGTTTTTTGGCATGTTCACCATCATTACTTCATTTAATGTGCTAATTCCATATGTTGTGCTATTTCTACGAGTATATGTTGCAAAGGAGGAGTCTTCTAGAAGTTGAAGCTTAGGTATAACATTCCCTCAAGAAGATTGGTATGTCCTCATATGATTTAAAGATATAGTTATATTTTATTTTCCTTTTTTAAAAAACATATTTGTAATTGACTATAGTTTATTTCAAATTGATGTAAGAATTGTCACCCGGTGATATTATATATGTGTCTAAGATGTCTTATGACGAGACTTAGTTCTTTTGTTATATTTCAATATAAGTGTTTGACTATTGTGATGAGAAGTTTCAATTCATCACTACTTTTCATTATATGCAATGAATGATGTCTAAGGTCTTGTAGAAGAACTCCGAGCGGTCGAATATGTCGTGTAACTTCAGGGGTATACCCTTGGGTTTTTTTAAATGTGATATCTGAGCATAAGCTTATGAAGTACCAAGGGAGAAATCCGGATGAAGGTACCAGTAAGTTATAGTGTTTTATCTTAAGTTATTATAGGTTCCGTCTATGTGGCGGTGTATGGTGAATAATTGGGTTGTGGATCTCTCCTATTCTATTCAAGCTTGAGATTTAGAAGTTTATTGTAGAATGTTGTATGTTTTTAGGAGTCTTAGTGAAATTAAATTTCATTGATCTCCTTGCATGGTGAATTTTATCATGATATCATGTTTATATGGTAAAATGATATTATATGATTTTGTCTCTCATATTTTCACGCCTTCATAATAAATTTCTTAAGTGTTGCTTAAGTGAACTTGTAAGTATGGTTTATAGTAAAGTACTTGAAAATGTTGTGTAATTGTTCATTCATGAAAACTTGGCATTTTGTGCATAAAAATGTTGTAGATAAGCCTGATGACATGCGGAGAAGGAAGTTCCTCCAAAATTAAATAAAAAATGTCGAGTCTTATTGCATGATAAGTTGTGGATGATGTTCCAAATTTCTTGTTTTATTTTCAATCTCTTGTTTATGTTGAGTGTTGTTATTCCTATTTATGTGTATTGTATATGATGTGTTATAGTTATGATATGCTAGTGTTGATTCCTAATCACTTGAAAGTTTTGTAAGTGTTTGAAGTGTCGTTCTGGATGAATGTTGTCCAAGTGGGGGACATTTCTGAAAATGAACATCGTTAAATTAGAGACTATCGTGTGCTTTACGAGTTAATAAGGTAATAAAAACAACAATAACAGCTATAGATGTCCGTTTGAATATTTTTGAAGTCAAAACGTCCAAGGACGACGAAAAAGTCCGCGACCTAGTCTAGTTGAACTACTGTGTAGTAGGGTTTTGTATTTGAGTTTTACGGAATGGTATGAGAGTGAAATTGAATATAGATTGTTCCGACAAATATACTGATAAGTAAAGGTTTAAAAGATTGAGTACGAGTCCCTGGAGACCACCCTAAGGGTCTCCAATGAGGACCCAAACGTTGGCCAAGAAATCTGCCCGGCAGCATGTATTTGGCAGAACCTTGGTGTCGTGCAACCAGCACTTAAAGTAAAAAAATTTTCCAATGCGATGTGGACCAACACAAGCAATTTTTCTAAAATTAAATTCCAGAACCAAGATTTGGATGTTCCCCACGACGCGCAACCATGTTCCGGATTTGGTCGCATCATTTTTATGTCAAATTACACTTGGTTAAATGATTCAATAAGTGTAGGGATCTTTTGGTTACTTTGTGGATTATTTAAAATCGGTTTTAGAGTAAATATTACCACAAATTCACAAATTATAAACAAAACCCACTAGCCAAAATAAAAGCTCTAAAATTCTTTCTCTCCAAAACCTCAATTGTTGAAGCTTTGAAACTCAAAAGGAAATGATCAAATTCGCAATGTTTTCAAACACAATTTAGTATATAGATTCCCAATAAGGTATGGTGATTTAATCATTGATTCTACTCTCATTCAAAGAGACAATTCTAAAGGCATTTTAAAGATTGTCCAAAAACCTTGAAATCCTATTTTAAACTCTAAACATATGTTCTTTAATGTAAAGGTTTAAATAAATTTTTTATGAAGTAATTGATGTTAATTGGTCCTTTTTAGATCAAAACTTCCATGAACCCATGTATTCCTTGAATTCCTTCTTTTGGTTCTAAAGTGGGTGAATTGATCATGGTTTGATATTATTGAGCTCATGTGTAGATTGCATTGGGATTGAAATATGTATATATTATGATAGAATTGCTAATGACCTCCCTTAAAATGATGATATCTATATTGTATGTTGATTGATCATTTATATGGATTGATTATTGACTTAGTATTGTGTACATTGCTATTGGTAAGAGATTTTGTAATTTGAATTGGTTGAAAAGGCTAAAAAATTGTGATTGTGACGATTGGAAGGTGTTGAGGTTACCTAATTCAACTATTTTGTGTAAAATTGATATTGAATTGTATTGATTGGTATGGTCCACGTATATTGGTGGTGCGCAATTATTATACTTGAGATCAACATGGCCTTCCGACATTATTCTGTGAATTGTTCAATTATAATATATAACTTGTATAGATGATCAAGGTGAAAGATGATATGTTGTATATGCATGTGTGACGTGAAAATACAATTTCAGATAAATGGTTATATGTGAATACGATAGACTATTATGAGTCATTATACATTGATAGAGTATATTGTTTGGTAGACTAAGTTGTCCCTACACGGTACTTGAATGTTATTGAATACGTGATATAATGATGTTGTGTATTGATTGATAGAGTTAGGTCCCTCTTCGTGATACCTGAAGCTTATGAATAATGAACTCTTGACTTAGTAGGCTTAGGCACCTTTGTCATGTATGTGTATGAATGAATGATGAATGAAAGTCTAGGATCGGTATGCCTAAGATGGTGCCCTTCCAAGGATGAAAAATATAGGTTCTTGAATATAAAAAAAAGGTCAAGAATATAGAACATGTTATATGAAAAGAAAATTAACAATGAGGACCTTGAATATGAAAAGAATGTCAATAATATGTAACTTTTAATAAGGAAAAGAAGTCTAATAGAAGCCTTGAAGTCCAATACCGTAATGTTGCCTTCTTGAGTGGAATGATGAACTTAGAGATAGATTAGCTGGAACGACATGAAACAATCTCTAAGGAAGTCAAAACAACTATCCTAATAGTCCATGCTTGGTTGCACTAGTGGTTCTATCCTTGGAAGAAAAGTAGTATGAGTTGATAGGAAATAAAAATGGTGCCTTACCTTACACAACTAGGGAATGATCATTCAATGAGAATAAACAAAAAGTACTGAGTGTATATTTTTGTGGTAGTAGCTCTACATAAGGTGAGACTACTTTACAAAGAAACCCTTTATATACCTTAACAATGTGCCAACATGGGATGTGTCCTAGTTTTACTCTTGGCAAGTAGAACACCTTCCACGGGGTAGGATCGATTACGGATTCCATACCTAGCTAGTATGGTGTATGTCTGTTGGGTCCTATTCTTATCATATTGGATGTACACTATAGTTGTTGAATATGTTCTACAATGTGTGGTAGTGAACGAGATGCTATTAACACATTGCACGAGTAGGATTTCAAGATGCTACGTAAGTTCCTTTGCTCCTCCAAGACCATTTTGTGAAGTCATTTATTTCATTACTTGTCTCTTAAATGTCTCTAAATGAATATTGTTGACTAAATGACATATGTTTAAATGGAACATTAATGTCTCACTTATGTGTAAAGTCTAAATGATGAAAAAGGGTTACTTGATGAATATGGAACTAGGTATTATTGTTATTAATGGAATAATCTTACTTTAGGGTAGTCTTAAGGATTACTTAGGTTTGCTTGAAGAGGGTGTATGGGCAGTCTCTTCTTGTCGTACTCAAGTGATTGTTAGGATAACCTTTGGTAGGGGGTCTAAATACTTATATGGTTTCTAAAAAATTATGGTCATGTAATGTGAATTATTTGAGAATGTAATATATGTGAATATTACTAGAATATATACTTGTTTTATAAGATTTATATCAAACGAGCATGCATAACTTAAACTAAATGCCTGTTCACACATTGTTTTCTTGCATATTCACCATACTTAGTGCATTCAATGTGTGAATTCCATATGTTTTTCTATTTTTTCAAGTGTAGGTGGAGAGTGAGGGGTCTTCCAAAACTTGAAGCTTTTGATTAGCATTCTCTCAAGAAGATTGTTATGTCCTCATATGACTAGAGGGATATAGTTATGTTTTAGTTTCCTTTTTCAAAATAGATTTGTAATATACAATAGTTTCTTTCTTATCGAAGTAAGGGTTATGACCAAATGATATTATATGTCTCTAAGATGACTTATGATGTGACTTAGTCCTTTGTCATATTCTACAAAAGAGTTTGACTAGTCTGATGAAAAGTTTAAATTCCACACTACTTTTACATATATGGCGAGGAATGATGTCTAAGGGTTTGTATAAGACCTGCGAGAGGTGGAATATACTGTGTAACATCTAGCGTACATATTCCATTGGTCATTACAAAATCTCTATTGAATTAATTTTTTAATTGGTCTACCAGTTAGACATACAGACTGTATAACTTCCTATGGTACGTACTGGTCAACCAAAAACTAAGCATTGGGACCTTAAAACCTACCCAACTTTAGTGGAATTTTTCTAAGGTTTGTAGGAGTTCCTATGGCATGTATACCTTAACCGTAGAACTGAACTTGGACTTCAAAATTTCACTAAGTTTGGATTCTTTCTATGGACCCTATCTACGAATAATAGATTAATAACATCCCATCTTAGTTAACCATAAAAAGGATACTAGTACTTGATTTTACAAAAAAATGTTTCCCCTCCCTACGATATATTGCCATATACGGCCTGTATAAACTTTTATGGTCTGTAGAAGCTTCTAAGGCCGGTAGAAGTTTCTGCGATATGTAGATAGGAAGCATAGCATACAACCGTAAAAAGACATTTTCCTTCTTCTATAAATTTGAGGTATTATAATTTTTAGTTTGAAAATGAGTGCTTATACGTTTTTAGGGGTGTCTAATTTGGGCGTATAAAATTTTGGCGCCGCTAACAGGTAATAAGGCTTCATAGATTAGACTGATTTTGTTGTTGCACTTTATTCAATTATTTCCTAATTTATGTTTTTTTATTTTCATTTTACAACAAGTTTTATTTGATCTGTATGTCAAGTACACTGAATCAAAACAATCCCCTTATCTCCTGCGATCTTCAATTAAGAAGAACTTTGTGAAAATGAACAGAACATATCACAAATAGTAACTGAATGAGGATCCAATCGGAAAGGGTGATGAGGAGGTTAAAAGAGTTCAACTTCCAGGAGGAGTGAAGGTATGATGACTAGAATAACCCTGCGAGAGTGTAAAATTAACAAGCACTTGATGTGCATGATAATTTAAGGTTTGACTATGATGTTGTTGGATCAACGGGTTCCATAGTTATTCCTCTACTACCACTCTGTAATATGTGTGAGGTTACGAACCATCTAATTGAGATTCTTATATATAGAGGATCATTTCATGGCTTTTCGTCTGAAGACCCATTGTTCATCTATGTAAAGAAATAAGTGTTCGTAAGAGTAGTATGGGAAGGACTACCTTAGACGTAGATGTGATTGGTCTACGTGTTTTCTATTATCATTGACATGTGATATTATGACTATCTGAGCTTCCATATAACTCGATTTCCACATAGGCATGTCTACATGGAGTGGTCATTGAGAAATACTTCCCCTTTTTAATAAATTTAAAGCTTAAAGATAAACTTAACAACTATGTGGCTCTACATGGGACCCTGTTAATGATTTTTGGGACATATTTATATGTTCCATGAGAAGTGTACCAAACCACCACATAGATGATGAATTACTCAAGAAAAATTTCTAAAGAGGATTGGATGACAACAGGAAAGTTATGTTAGACAATATTTATAGAGGATCTTACAGGGAAAACTCATTTAGGAGATTGTAGACAAACTAGAAAATATCTACAAGGATAATAAGGCAATAAAACACTAGAATGTCAGCTTCTACAAATAGCACTTTATCAATATAAGTTATACAAAATAAGTCCAATGATGATATTCGTGGGGAGATGGATAAGTTTAAAATGGAGGTTTTCTTAATGTTGAAATAGATGAGTGAAAGTGTTGAGAAATTCAATGTAGTAAACAATCATATTAGAGCACTTTGATAAGTATGTCTTTGAAAAAAAATCAACTTTTTTCAGATCAATGCCCACACTTTTTTTAGGATAACTATCACCAAGGAAATGATGATTAGAACTATAATAATTACAATGGTGAAGGGAGTTGTAATTGTGATGGAAAGCATAATTGTGATAACAAGTACAACATGAATGGGTATAGTAATAAAAATGATAAGAGTGGCCCTTATGTACCACTAGGGAATTGAGACGGAGGATAAAGTTTTAACCGCATAAAGGATATGACAAGTAAGATAATGAAAATCTTTGACTAGACCAATGACTATGTGAAAGGGATGTGAACTAATTTATCAAACATAAGGCAAAGGCTAGATTCACATGCATATCTATTGGACATATTGAGAAGTAGCTGAGCCAACTACTTTCAAGAGAGCATATGTGACAACAAGGAACACTTACCATCAATACTATTCAGAATCTGAAGAATGATGGACTTGGCATTTAATACTAAGGATGGAAAACTGATTATAGACCTTCCTATACCGATTGAGGTGGAAATTGTGAAGGAGTAAAAAAAGGGTGATGTTTGAGTAGTAGAACGAGCGAAGGATCATACGAGAAAGAAGTTGAAGTTACATAAAAGGTCATTCTAATGCATATATCTTTGCCTCCCTTCCTATAAAGATTGTTCAAGAAAATTGAACAAGGAAAGTATCACAAGCTTATATACATGATGGAGTAGTTATTGATAAATATTACTTTTTATTTAAACGGTAGAACAAATGCTTAGTTATAAAAAATTGCTCAGTTATACAAAGTTTATGAAAGATGTTGTAACGAAAAAGAGAGCTATAAGTTTTGAAGGTTTTCACCTTACTAGTTTATAGGGTTAATTGTATGAGTCGGGCTACACATCTCGTCATCTACCCCAGTTATATACCTAGATATATTGTTTAACGGGGACATGTAAGATAATTGGCAAGCATTTTTATTTCATCCTATTTCATAACAAAGCAAGGTGTTCGTCTGGTCGTCACTCCAAAACACAAATCACCTCAATTTAATGGGTGGATCATGCTCTCTATATTCTCTAGTCTTTCTAACCTCTCCTGTATCGATTTTAAGATTAGACAATAGATTTATATTATGGTGATCCAGCATAAAATAGTAAAAAGAAGAATATAGAAGTAACTTGTGTTGACAACAAAAAATTAATTCAAAACCAATAATATTCAACATTTGATTCGTAGTTGTAGCCCTAAAACTAGGGAGAATAAAACAAATATTTTTCAAAAACCACAAAAGATGATTGTTCATGTGATTTCCTAAAAACAAAAGATTTAGAAGATCAAAACATATTACAAACTTGGATTCTTCCTCTTGATACAAATTAAAAAGTCAAACCCTAACAATGAGGCGCTATAGGTCTATTTATAGTATTTAGGAAAATAGAGTCCAATTCAACTTCAACAAGGAGTCCTTTTAGCTTCAAATTTCCTCATAAACTCTTCAAAGGGATGGGGCGCCGCGCCATAATCACGCCTGAAAAGTTGGTCCACCGCTCTTCCAGTGACACTTAAACCACCCTCAGACAATGTGGTTGGCGCGTTGCGCCCTTGCTGCAAAAGAGTTGTTGGGGCGTCGCACGATTGTCACATTTTGCTGCAGTTTGTCGTCTTCAACTCCGTTTCTTTCTAAGATTTAATCATTTCCCTTAGGAAACTGAAAAATCACTAATAATATATATTAGTGTGCAATCATCGCAATCTTGAGACAGATCATGCTAGTAAGATTAGATAATGTACAAACTAGAGTTAAAGGTGGGTAATTGTAGTAATTGGGCATATAAATATGCCCAAGATCAACACCCGCACTTAAACATTTGTTAGTCCTCGAAAAACTCAATCTTATCAAATTATGCTCTTAACCCTTTAGACTCTCCATCTTACTTTACAATTGACCAAACATATATAATCATGAACTTGTGGCACACTTCATTGAATAATGTCAAATCTTATTTATAGGCTACCAATAAAACAATTCACAACCTCAATGCATGCTTAAATATTAAGTGCTAATGCAAAATTATAAAGACAAACCACAAGATTAAGCACCAAACATGTTTCGTAAATGCCCTCACCAATATAAGTATAGTGTTTCTTTTAAGACCAACAACAATTTATTAAATGGATTATGGCAATTTTTCATAACATGAACTCTCACCCGCACAAATGAAGTTTCACGACTTCTAGCATACATAACCTTGCCCTTTGTGTACTTTAATATTCACAAAATTAACACATAGAATCAAGAGTACTTTCATTCGGTTGTAATGTCGGCTTTAGGTAAGGGAGGATACCTTTAGGTAGATTTTACTGACTCATTCTCTTTAATGCACATATTTTGCTTTCCTTATTAACATTCACGAAGTTTTCTTACACTATTACATTTTTTATCAATAGATTTCAATTTAATGCCTTCACTTTCACTTAAGCCCCTTTTTTTTTTTGTACAGACCCCTTTTTGTATTTACATACTTTTCTTATATACGTTTTACTTGTGTAGATTACGCGGTCTCATTTTTATACATTTTCTTTTAATTTCTTCTCTTTTTGATTAAACCAGTACCACACTCTCATTTCAACCAAATTTGTCATTTTCATTAATGTAACATAATGCAGTAAGGACTTTTGGATCTAAGTAATGATATCAATAAAAGGGATTTGGCTCAACTAAGTCAAAAAAAAGTAAAGCTACACGGCTTAATGGGGATAAACTAGATGTATTTTATTCCGAGCCATACAAGGGACATTCAAACTTGACTATTCAAAGAAACGCCTCAATCATATTTCAAAATTCACACAAGTTACTTATTAAGCACAGTTGGGGCAAGTTCTAGATGTTATTCAATGTAAAACTAAACAACTAGCATCACACATGGCATCACTTCACACATAAGGGCCCAAATTTGTAGCATGCTCACAGACAATGCATTATGGTGGGCCAAATCAATTAATCCTAACCTCTTTACTTTTAAGATAAAGTTAAAAACACAAAGAGATTATGATTTTTTTATGGTTACTCTCTTACTATTGCACAGAAAGTGTTGCCACTCACGTTTATCCAACTATTCAGACATGGTTTTTAAGTGCCAAACAAATAGGTTTCATACTTCTACTCGAAATGACTAATTTTACCTTAAGGCAGTCGTCACTCCTAAAAAACTAAGACTCAGTAAAGCAATAAAATAGATAGACATGGTTCAAAGGAACTATCATCAGGAAAAATCAAGAAATAAAGTGCGAGGAAACTTCCAAAAAAACAAAAAAACTTGATAAAGCGATAATCTATGAAAAATGAAGTTTACTTCCACCCCACACTTAAAAACTACATTTTACTGGGTTTTAAAAGTTAAAACAAAGTGCAAAGGTAAAAGAGAACTCACTGACAACCTCTAGGTCGCATCTGAACAAACATCTGTTGTGCTAGTGGCATCGAACTTGCCCTCCGCCAAGCCATCCTCTTCATCGGTCGTTGCAACATCTTTATCAATCAGTTCCTAGAACGCTGGGATCGTCCTACACATATGTATAACACTCTCTTTCAAAGGGTACAGATTGACTAGTTCCTCCATCTCCTCATCCATCACAGGCCGACCACCGATCCGCAATTGCATTTTAGCCATGCCAAAAATATGGCCTACCAAGCTATCATCACGAGCTTTCCTATCAATACCAGTTAAAATGGTCTCGTGAGAAGGATCGTGTGCTTTAGTGCACATCACATGGACCAGGTGGCACACTAGATGGGGGCCAAGGGATGGAACACATCATGAGAGTCCTCCTCAATCATTAACGCCCATGGGTACCTAGTGATGATGCTCCCATAATAGAAACTCCATCGCTTTTTGGTCCTAAGCATAAGAATATTCTGCCTAAAAATACCCCCAACATTAACCAAAAAGCCTTTATTAAGTGATATATGAGAACTAACCTCTCTCTTTTAATATGAGTCATGTGTTTTCCCGGAAGTTATGTGCTACATATAATCTTAAGCCAAACTTGAGCCTCCAAATTAAGGTGTCCATAATGAAGTTTCAAGAGTTGTATCGTGTCTCTAACCCGATCAAACCTAGAAAAAGAAGTCACCCCACAGAAGTTATGCCAAATATCACGATAAGGGGGTCATTCATCCATAACCAGAAAGTTAGAATGATCACAATTAGGAACAGCCAATGAGTTATTCTATGTTTCAATAGAAAATCGCACCCCACCATTTCTAACGAAACCACTATTAATATCAACACGACGAGTATTCCTATTTGTCTAAAATTCATTTAAAAAAAACTAAAATTACACTCAAATTGTTTCAGAAAAACATATTGAAGTCCAACTACAGTGATTTTGGCATGAATGTTATTCTATTGGTTGTTGTACCAATCCATGACTTATTGTATAACCACCTTCTCTCAAAACATTTAGGGTGGAAAATTAGTGGCTTTTCGACTGGAACTTTCGGCAGCCACCCCCTTACTACTCCTCTTGTTCCATAACCACTAGAAACCTTGTTTCCTTTAGACGCCATCACAATACCCAAATAATGGAGGAACTTGGAAAAGAAGAGAAAAGAAAAAAAAAATTATTTGGGCAGGTACGGGGGTCAGTAGGAAATAGGGTGGGAGGTTTGGTAGAAATTTTTGGGTTTGGAGGAGTAGAGTAGAATGTTGTGGTGGAATGTGGATTAAAACATATAGGGGATATGCTTTTTGGGAAAGAAAAATGGAGGAACTTGGGGAAAGGGGATAAAGTGAAGCGGAAAAAGAGTTTGGGGAAGATGGAGGATTGTGGGGAACATGGAGTGAATATTGTAGGGGTGGAATGGTTATAGAGGATAATTTTTTTGGAAATTCGGGAAAATATGGGTAGGTGTGGAGTAAAAGGGTTGTATATTTTTCGGGTCGCACATAGTAAAAGAAATCTTAAATATTTGCATAAATGGTTAGGAAGCGCCGTACAAAAATAATACAGGGAAAGCTGTCCCGCCACAATGCCAGTTGGCTAATAACATGTCCCAGTCAAAAGAGGTAGAGTGTCAAGCCTGCTGTGTGCCCATACCCTTGGTGCGGCGCGCCTGCACTTCAACCAAAATAGGCCTCACTTAAAATAGGCGTGGCGCGGCGCGCATGCAATGCGCCCACCTGTCTGGTGGGACGTGCATCATTTGCATATACTATTGGTGTTTTGCCTTTATTGTAGAGTGTTTGGGGCGTGTCGTGCTTCCAGTTCCTCAAAACACGTCTCTGAATTTTTTCTTGCTGTGGCGTGCCCTTAGTGCACCCCAAACTACATTTGTTTGTATGTTTCATCTATTTATGGACAACTTTTCTTCCCCTTTGGACTATATATTAACCATACAATGTGGCTTATAATGGTGGGTTACCTCCTACCCAGCAACCCAAGGACTTAGTTTAGGTCGTGGAACGACTCATATTTTTCCATGTTATTTTGTTTTACTATCTAATGCTCTATCTAACTAACAAGTAAACTAAAATATTTAAAAAACTAAGCACGTAAGAATTTAAAACTACGCTAAAATTACTAATTTAGGTGAGACACTTTACATAGATATCACAGGTATCCTCCGATGTAGCACTTGATTTAACGTCGTGGCACGACACAACTTGGATCATTAATCATTTAGCTCTAGAGACTCATGATCTGAATCAACCCCAAAGTAGTGTTTCACTCTTTTCTTATTCACATAGAACGTAGTACCAATCTGTCCTTTTAGTTCCTAGCCCCAAGTTGTGTCATTCTTACAACTTCGAAGGACCACTTCTTTTAGACCTTAGTTTTCTGGGGAATAACATAAGTCTAGAGTTAAAAAGTAGTGCTTACTCTCCCGGATTGAAGGAACGAGCTACAATGATATTATCGTGCCACCTCTTGGTATTTTCTTTATATAGTTTCTCATTCTCATATGTGTGATGTCAAAACTCTTCAACTTCATGCAACAGATTCAGTATCTTTCTACCGGCTAGCTTAGGGTCCAAGATCAACTTCTTAATTGCCTAATAAGCTTGGTTTTCTAATTCCGCTATAGAATGACAGGTTCCCCAAATACAATGTGAGATAGAGAAGTCCCTATGTGTGTCTTGTAAGACGTCCTATATACCCAAAATGCGTCATCTAAAATATCATAAAAATCTTTCCTGTGCGTTCACCGTCTTCTGCAAGGCTTCACTTTTGTATTCTACACCTCCACTTGTCCACTAGTTTGTGGGTGGTAAGTTGTGCCAACCTTATCACCAAAATTGTATTTAGCAAGAATGTTGTTCACAAGATTGTTAATAAAATGCTTTCCTCCGTCACTTATAACTTCCCAAGGAGTGACAAAGCGAGTGAAGATGTGTTTCATGAGGAACTTGATTGCCACCCTTGATTCATTCCAGGGGAGAGCGATAGCCTCAACCGATTTACTCATATAATCCATAGACACAAGGTTGTATTGGTTTGCACTAGATTGTGGGAAGGGATCCTTTAAGTCAATAACCTACACATCAAAGATTTAAACCTCCAAAATATTATTCAGTGGCATCTTCTGTCATCTTGAGATAGTACCCATTCTTTTGCATTAATCACAACCCTTCACAAAATCAATAGAATATTTAAATAGCAAGGGCAAAAAGAATCCCCATTGTGGTACCTTATGAGAAGTTCTCTCTCCTTAGTGGTGACCTCCATATGGTCTTTCATGGAAATTCTGTAGTACGTTGTTAACCTAAGACTCCAGAATGCACCTTCTTAGTACTCGGTCGACACGTTTTCTTAACAAGAGACATTTATCCCAAATGTAAAACTTCGAGTATTGGTTTGACTTTTGCGTTTGCTCAATAGTCACAGCTGGAGGGTACTCTCCACTCACTATCAAGTTCACAATATCCGCATACCATGACGCTTGTGTGATGTCCAACACCAACAATTGTTCATCCAAAAACTATTCCTGGATTTTCTCACCCTCAGTCACATATGAAAAGTCCTCCAGCATAGATAAGTGATAAGCCATTAGGTTTTCATAAGCCTTTCTATCTTTGATCTCAAGTAAAAGTCTTGGAGAAGAAATATCCTATGAATCAGTCTTGGTTTAGCATCCTTTGTTTGCATCATTTAATTTCCAGTAATCCAACAAAATTCTCTACCCGGTCACTGTTGTAGAAGGAATCAGCTCATTCTTTTCATTCTTTATCACATTCATACCCTACTTTTTGGGAACACATTGCACCGAATTGCCCATTTACTATAATAAATTGGGTAAAAATTTTCACGTTCTAACCACTTAATTACCTTTTTTCTCACCACTTCTTTCATGAACAGATTTATAACTCATGTTGTAGACTAGGTTTATGATCCTCCTCTCTGTAGATTCTTTGCATACACAATGCCGGACTAATCCCATGAATATCAATCATTTTCCATCCAATCGCCTTTTTTTTTTTTGCATTAGGATCCTCAATAATGCATAAAACTGTATTTCAGATATCTCTGCAGAAAGAATATTAGGCAAAGATTCAATAGTACCCAAATATGAGTACCTAATATTACCCGACAACATTTTTAATTCATTCTCTGTGCCTCCTCAATAAAGGGTTTGGGTGGTGGCCATAACTCACTGTCTAATTGTTCCACTCTCGCTTGTGAGGCTCCCCACTTTATAGATTTAAACATTTTATATATGTTGTGCCTTAGTTTCTCCATCTCTCTTATATTCTACTAACACTCTTTCTAAAGGGTCATCAAGCACAACTAATTGTAACTCTACTAGCCGATCAATCATTGTAATAGTAAATAATTCTTCATTAATAGAGGGTAATCTAACAGTACGGTACACATGAAATACCTATACCTTATCATGTTCCCTCATGATCAATTGACCAGCTGCTACACCAATCAGTGCCCTATCTGTGGCCAAGAAAGGACTTCCCATAATGAATGAAACTACAGGATCGGGTTCATTGTCCAACACCACAAAATCTACAAGAAAAATCAAATGACTCTACTTGTTGGAGGATAACAATGGTTCGTTTTTGACTACCCAATCAATGTTTAGAACAAAGATAAGGGCATAAAATTTATACTCGGCCCCAAATCACATTGTCCTCGGGCATGAACACTTTTCCCACTTGTAATATGCACAGTAAAACTACCCCATTTTTTTTAAATTTTGGGGCAGTCTTTTTTGGATTCTAGAGTTTCACTTTTCAATAAGTGCTCCATTTTCATACTCCGTGAGATTCCTTACTAGACACAATATCCTTCACATACTTAGAATAATTAGGAATACCCTACAAAATGTTAACCAAAGGTAGATTAATAATGTGAACATGTTTAAGGACAGAGAGAAACTTATTAAAGCATTCATATTCATATTGTTTTTTTGACTATTTTGAATCGGAAGTGGTAACTTCTTTTGAGGAACGGGTGCCTCAACATTTGATCTCTATACTACCTCTTCTAGTTTCTTTTCCTTGGTATTTACCTAATTGAATACCTTTGTTAGAGTTAGTTCCTCTAACTGCAACCAGTCTCTCGTACTCACCGCATACAACTGCTTTGGGTTAGGCTCAGTGTCATCACGTAAACCACCTTGGGGACTAAAGTTCAAAAAATTAGCCACTTTCACAACTTGTTTTTCTAAACTCATATGGGACATTTGGATAATTCTTATGTTCTCATCTTGCTTATCTATTCTGGAACTTAACATGGTCCCTTTGTCATAAATGTGCTTTTTGAATAGCTCTTCATTATCCATCCCCCCTTTGGGTACAGTTTGGACTACACTTTGGCTGGACTCTTTGTTTTGTTCCCCAACTCCTTGGGTACAATATTCATTTTAACCTTGTGCCTGATTTTGATTTTAGTTCCCATCCCAGGAGAAGCTAGGATAATTTCTCCAACAAGGGTGGTTACTATTACCATAATTCTTTTGGCCTTTTCCCCTCACACTACTCACATAATTCACAGAATTAGGATTTGCCTATCATTGATTAGTGTCATGGGTGACACTACAACACACCCCACACCAATTTGTTTCTTGTTGTAAAAAATTTACCGGTGCTTGATTTAGAGCCATATGCTTAAACTGTAAGGTCATGCAAAGCTGCATTGAATCTAGTTTGGTATTTAAGGTAGTAACTTGGTCTACATCTAAGATCCATAAAGGTTTTTGAGTTGTGGTACAACAAATGTCCCCATCATACCCTTGGTTCCCTTCTAATAGTTTATCCAGAAAATCGAAGAATGCTTCACTTGTTATAGATAAGGGTTGTGCACGTATTGTATTATTAAGAAGAGCACACACATTATATACTAAAACCTCAAAGAAAGTGTGAGATAGTACATCATTAGTCTACATCTGGTGTGGGTAAGAATTCAACATTTGTCTGACACGTGCCCACACTTGGTACTTGTCTTCCCTGTGCTTTGGAGCAATGTTTGTTATTTCATCTTTTAGCTTTGCTGTTTTCCTTGATGGGTAGTATCGACTGAAGAACTTCTTCAAAAGAAATTCCAAAGTAGCAATGGATTTTGATGATTAATAGCCTAACCATTGTCTTGCGGCTCCCATTAATGAGCATAAAAACAAAGTCAGTCAAACATAGTGTGGTGAGACTCCAAGTTGGACGAAGGTATTAATGATCTTTATGCAGGTCCTAATATGGAGTTGAGGATATTCATATGGGAGACCATTAAATTGGCCATTAGAATGGAGAATTTGTACCATAATCTGCTTTAATTAATAATGCATTCCCTCAGTGGAAGTTTCCGAATATGGGATGCCAAATTGGCGGTAAGTGGGACTGCCACATCTCGCATGGTCGTTATAGAATTATTGGAACGTGAGGGTGTATTCCTTTGTTATCACCTTCTCTATATTGTTCGGAATCCTTCGGTTATTAACATTTTCCAAATTGACTTGATGATCATTACCACGATTACCCAAAGGTCCTTGCCTTAATTCTGCTCACCCTTGATTCATTTTTCTACGCTGATGTAGAACTCTTTCCGGTTCGGTTAAAGGGTCAACTAGATTTCCTTTCTGAGCCAGACCTGAAAGGCATATGCCTACAACAAACAAGCTCGAATAAAATAATTAATACCAGAATATTGTAATTGTACTTTAAAAAATTAAAGCATAAATCAATCTTTAAAGAGCTCGACAGCAACGCCAAAAACATGTTGCTCCCCAATATACACACAAGTATACGTGTAACGACCCGTTTAGTCGTTTTGAGCAGCAGATTTTAATTTCTGGAAAAACTGGCTAAGACGACGGATACCACGACGGACCGTCATGGGCACGACGGACCGTCGAGGGTGTCTCGTCCCAGAACACTTAGAATTCTGAAAATTGTGTTCTAAAATCGACTCTCTGTAAATTGTGACGGACCTGCAGGACGGACCGTCACAGATACGACGCACCGTCGTGATAGTCCGTTGCAAAACACTTCAACTCTTGAGAAATTGGTACGGGGAACGAGTTTCTGAACGTCATGACGGAAGTGCAGGACGGACCGTCACAGGCGTGACGGACCGTCACAGAGTCCTTAGAGAAAAATGGAATGTTAAGAGGTTGCGACGACCTGCGAGACGGACCGTCGCAGTCACGACGGGCCGTCACAGGTTGCGCAAATCCCAGGCAGAATCGGATTTCTTTACACGTTTTAAGGGACGTTTTGGACTATTCTTTCCTTAATTATAAAGATTGAGGGTTAATATTAATAAGTCTAATTACTTGGGGGTTAAAAGAGGTAACCTTAAGTTAATTAGTGGGCTCTATTGTCCTCTTTTACACTTAATTATATGTTAACTAGGGTAAAATAAAGAGGGTTTGAATAAAACAAAACAGAAAGAACCAAGAGAAAGAGAGGAATCGATCGAGAGGCTGAGGAGAAAAACAAAGCTTTGGAAAATTCTTGTTGATTACTAATCTTCGGTGGAGGTAGGTTATGGTTGTTTTACGATATTCGTAGTGAACTCTTGATAGTGAATAATATGTATTGATTGTATTGTAAACCCTGCAATATGCTTAATTGTATGCTTGCATGAATATGATTGTATGGTTTTGATAAAGCAAGCATGATGAAAACTATTGAATCACAAAACTTGAAAGAAACTTTAATCTACGTTATTAATGATGATGCCTTGGTATAAAAGAAGGCTTGATGAATTAAAGTAATGGGATTGATGATGCCTTGGTATAGAGAAGGCTTGATGAACGGATAGAATTAGTGGATCGGAGTGTCACGTTCCGACACATAGTATTAGTGGATCGGAGTGTCACGTTCCGACACATAGAATTAGTGGATCGGAGTGTCACGTACCGACACATAGTATTAGTGGGACGGGTGTCACGAACCGACACGTAGATATAGGGGATCGGAGTGTCACGTTCCGACACATATAGGGGATCGGAG
>CM064973.1:29013693-29091692 GCA_032847665.1 Solanum chilense | reverse complement strand
TTAACTTCAATTACTAGTTTATAGGGTTAATTATATGAGTCGGGCTACACATCTCTCATCGCCTACCCAATTACATAACTAATTACATCATTGAATGGGGATAAGTCAGTTAATTGGCGAGAATTTATAATTCATCCTATTTTGTCACCAAGCATGTTGTTCATCTGGGCTTCACTCTTGAACACAAATCGCCTCAATCTAATTCGTCAATCTACCTCTTTATATTATTTGATCTATCTAACCTCTCCTCTATCCCTTTTAAGATTAAACAATATATTTATCTTATGGTGATCAAGCATTAAATAGTAAATCAAGAATATAGAAGTAACTTGTGTTGACAACCAACAATTAATAAAAAAATCAATAATATTCAACATTTGATTCATAGTTGTAACCCAAATTTAGGGCTATTATCCACTGATACTATTGAAAACATAAAAAGACAATTCCTTATGTGATTTTTGATAAATAAATGAGTTAGAATATCAAAACCTATTCAAAACTTGAATTCTTTCTCTTGCACACTAATTATAAATTTGAACCCTAGCAATGAGACTCTAAGGGTCTATATATAGTAATTAGGAAAATAGAGTCAAATTCTACTTCAACTAGGAGTTCTTTTAATTTTAACTTTCTTCAAAAACACCGCACATGGATGGGTGCCGCGCAAGAATCACTTCTGAAAAACTGGCGCGTGCTGCCTGTGCGCCTTAAACAAGCCTCAGACAAACTATCCTAGCACTTCGCACACCTTATTCGGCAGGGTTGCTGGGGCCTCTGCGCCAATGTCACCCCTTGCTACAGTTTGTCGCCTTCAAATCTGTTTCCTTCCAATACTTGATCATTTCCCTCAGTAACCTGAACAATCACTAATCATGTATATTAGTGTGCAATAATCGCAATTTTGATACAAAATATGCTTGGAAGATTATATAATGTCCTAAACTAACATTAAAGATGAGTAATTTGTATTTATTGGGGATATAAATATGCCCTAGATCACCCGCAATCGACGGGGTATCAATGGAACCACTGAATCTGATTTTGTTGCCGTCATTTGGAACTATTTTGGCAGCTAGCTTTCTAAGTTTTGAGTTCTTTTCAAGGACCCTTAGGGTGATCCTTGTGAATTATACCTGAAAATTTCAACCCTAACATTTTCATTTAGGTATTATAACCCCCCATCAATTTAGACACCAAACAACACGTAAAACATGCAAAGGAACATTAGAACACTCTATCACATAAGAGCTATATTTTGAACGTCTTGGCCGTTCTTGGACGTTTGACTTCAAAATTCCACCAACTGACTTCTAATACCACTAGTTATTAATTTAAGACCTTATTAACTCATAAGATAGATGATAGGCTATAATTCAACCTAGTTCGTTTTAGGGGTCGTAACAATCTCCCCCACTTGGAAAACAGTTATCCTCGAATGACAGTTTGAAAACTTTACAAACTTAAAACACTTTCAAGAGATATCAATACTATCTAGTCATAACAATATAACTTCATATAAAATATACATATCTAGGAAAAAACATCATTTCACGTAAACAACAAACTCAAACACAACAAAGTAGGAACATCATCTACAGTTATCATGGATTAAGACTCCACATTCTTTTTTCATAAAGGAGGAAATTCCTACTCCACATATTATCATGCATATCAAAAATATTTTTATGCACAAAAGGCCAACTTTTCATGAAAGCACAATTATAAAACTATTCGTGTGCTTTACTGTAAAGAATTCACTTAAGCAACATTTAAGCAATTCATTATAAAGACATAAAAATATGAGAGTCAAAATCATTAAGCTCATTTTACTATATAGACATAAACTCATGAAAAGATGCTCAATTCAACGAGATCAATGAAATTCTTTTTAACTTACACTCCTAAACAAATGCAACATGCTACTATAAAGTTCTAACTCTTAAGCTTGAATAGTAGAGAAGACAAGAGAAAAAACAAAAATTCACAACCCAACTATTCACCATTCTCCCACACTTAGAACCAACCCATCAACACTCAAGGGAAAAACTTTAACTTACCGGTACCTTCTAAACGATTTGCTCCCTTGTTAGCTTGGAGGTGATAGACTTGATTCTTCTTTGGTAAACCAACTTCTGTGGCATTAGGAGGAGCTTTCTTTCCCTCCCTTCCTCTAGTCGTAATAGTAGGACAATCTCTCACATTATTATCATCCTTTCCACAACTAAACCACCCACTAGTACTAGATAAACACTTCCGATAATGTTTCTTCCCACAATTGGAACAAGTAGGCTTATCACCTTCAGAACCACCATCCCTCTTATAGTTGGCTTTAGGATCACTATAAACATCTTTATTTGGAGACTTCTTCTTGAACTTAGGTTGAACTTGCGCATCGCTTCTTCCCATCTTAGAATTTCTACCTCTTCTCACATGTTTAGACTCTTCAACGGATTAGCATAAACCATAAGACTATATAGAGTCATGTCACCATGGATCATATCCATACGACAGTTTTCCTTTACAAAATCAAAAACACCGGTCAATAACCTACTCATCTAGTCCCTAATTAGAAACAAGATGGATCATACTTATACAATAGGGTAAACTTCATGTTATACTCCTCAACACTCATTTTATCTTGTATTAGGTTTATAAACCTCTCAACTGTCATTTCCTTCTCCTCACGGGGAAAGTATATCTTTAAGAATGCTTCCTTAAACTCTTTCTATTCTAACGGACCAAATTCAACCAAACTATTGTATTTAAATTGTTTGAACCACACTTGAGAAATATCTTTCAATTTTTATGAATCCAACTCCGCTTTTTCCCTAGAAGTAACTTCCATAGCATGGACTACCTTATAGAACGCATCCAAAAATTCTTAGGGATCATCTCCCACCTTAGAACCAAAAAAAGATAGGTGGATTCATCCTCATAAAATCCCTCAATCTAGAGGTCATGGTACTTTCAAGAGCATTAATCCAAGGCCCAACCTCTCTATTTTCATGAGTCGTCATGCCTCGGGCTAGGATAACAAGAGCTCCTCTAACCTACTCATTAGACATATTCGGGTGAAGAACCGGAACCTCATTCCCTTGATCTTTAGTAGGGACTTGTTCACCTTGAGAAACTTGTTCTCCTTGGGAGAGCTTTTCCACCTTGGGAACTTTTCAACATATGGGAAGAACTCCCTCAATTACCACTTCATCATCAACTCTCCTTGAGGGCTTCCTCCTTTTATTAGTATACTATAAAGACATGAGAAGGGATTAGAAAATAATACTTATAACCTCAACATTAAGGAATGACACAAGAGTAATGAAGAAAGGAAAACCCTATGTCCTATATCCTCTTGCTCATAGATTTCTCGCGACTTACCACCTATGAACAAGACTCTTCTAGACATGGATGTTACAAGACTTTGAATCCTAAAGACTACTTCATAACATTATTCTCTGATACAATGTTTTTAACTATGCAAAGGTATACCCTAGAAGTTATATAGCGAACTCGACCTCTCGGAGGTCTTATAAAATCCCTTAGACATCATTCATCGTATATATATATATATATATATATATATATATATATATATACATATATATACATATATATATACATATATATATATATATATATATATATATATATATATATATATATATATATATATATATATATATATATATATATATATATATATATATATATATATATATATATATATATATATATATATATATATATATATATATATATATATATATATATATATATGAAAATTAGGGCAGAATTAAAACGTTCCATCAAAATAGTCAAACTATTTATGGAAATATAAGAAAGACTAAATCTCCTCATAAACAATCTTATACACATATAATATGTTAGGGTCACGACCCTTACATAAATATTCAAAGATATCTATAGTCTATCACAATATATTTTGCAAATGGAAACTAAAACGTAAACTATATCCTTGAACCTGTGAGGACATACATATGTTTTTGAGAGATTTCTATTCCCAAGCTTCAACTTCTAAGAGACTCCTCACTTGCCACCTAATCATTTATAATTAGAAAAACATACCGAATTAGAACATTGAATGCACTAAGTTGGCGAACATGCAACAAAATATGCTAAAACAGACATTTATTTTACTTTATGCTTTTCATGCTCTTTTGGCATAAATGTCATAAAACAAGTATAAGAACATCATCAAGTCAATATCACATATAATGCATTCGCAACTAATACATAGTATGACCATAATCATCTACAACCTATTAAAGCATCTAGACCCCCTACTAAGGATTATACTAAGACTCACTTAAATAAGACAAGAAGAGACCAACCATACACCCTCTTTAAGAACACAAAACTAATCCTTGAGAGTAGCTAAAGTAAGAATATTCTTTACATCACAATAACTCACAGTTCCATATTCTTTATGTAACCCCGTTTCATCATTTAGACTCTCCGCATATTCAAGACATGAAACTTCCTTTTCAACAAATTCCATAACTCAACAATATTCATTTAAATCAATTTTACAGAAAAGAAATCAAGTAAAGTACTTCACATAATGGTCTTTGAAGACCTATGAAACTCACCTAACATCTTCAAAACCTACTCGTGCAATGTATAGTTAGCATCCCATTCAACTAATTAAACGTTGTAAAACTGATCCAATAACTACAGTGTACATCCCATTTGATGAGAGTAGACATTAACCAACATACACCATACTAGCTAGATATGGAATAAAGTGTCATAAGGACCCCACACGATGGTAAGTTTTCAACTTTCCAAAGGTAGAACTAATACTCATCCCAGGTTGGCACATGGTTCTAGGATATAAAGGAATTTTCGTACTCTAGTCTCATCCTCCAATACAAATACTACCTAAAGCACATCCACTCGGCAATTTTTTTTTATAATCTCATAGAGTAATCATTTCGTAGGTGTATTAGTGAGGTACCATTTCTTAGTCCTACCAATTCATAATACTTGTCATGGATAGATCATTATTAATCTTCTCTTCGTATTCAAGATTCCATGAATATAAACTTCTTCTCATATTCAAGGTTCTACATATATGTCTTTTAAGAAAGGCACCTACTTTGGGTCTGCCGATCCTATACTTTCATTGTTCATTCATTCAAACACATACATTACAAGGGTTCCTAAGACTACGAATACAAGAGTTCATAATCTATAAAATATCATGTATCAAGAAGAGGACAACTAGGTCACCTATCAAGACACAACATTATCATATCATATATAGAATAACATTAAAATACTTAGTACAGACAACTTAGACTATCTAACAAGATACCTTATCACAAGTTGAGACTCATTATGGTCGAACATATTCACATTTGACCATAAAGAGGAATCATAATTTCATCTCACATATGAAGATTTCCAATATCATCTTCACATTGATCATCTATATAAGCTATAACATGATGACATAACAATTTACATATTACTGTAAATTGTTCACACTTGAAGAACTCACAACGAAAATATAAGAAAACTAACGAAATCAATCACGAAAGAAAATAGGAGTTTCTCCGTCGAGTTAGTGTTGACTTTGAGGGGAATATGAATGACAACCTATGTTTTTTGAAAATGATGTGTATGTGTGCATAATGTAGCCATGACTCCTTTGGTTTGAGGTTCAAAAATAACATATTATGGTTGTGTTCTTACGTGCACAGCTTATATAAATCGTGATGTTCATAAGTGATGTAAAAATGCTTATTTGAGTGCAATTCTTAATCGAATGAAATCTTGAAAATGCACCTAAAGAAATAAATAAAAACTACTTAAAACATGTAAAGATTTAATATGAAAGATGTGAGAAAATAGGCTGCGAAAATTTCCAGCATCTTGTTATTGAGTTTCGGCAATGCTAAGGAGAATTTAATGCTATTAAAAAATGAATTAAAATATGTGAGGTCACTGGGGATTGAAATCGTGACCTCACCATGTTAAAAATCAATAAAATACGGTGAGAATAAGGTAATGTGGAATGTGGGACTCGAGAATAAGGTAATGTGGCATAAGGTAATCGTGACCTATGACCTTGATTGGAAAATGAAAAAAAATGAAAAGAAAAGAAATGAGGAGTTGGATTCGAAACCACAACTCTCAGGCAGTAAAGGAGAACGGAAAAAAAGGAAAAGAAAAGGAATGTGAGGCGTGGGATTGGAACCCACGACCTCTATTAGGTAGATTTAAGGAGAATTAAAAATGCAAATAAAAGAAATTTGAGGCGTGGGAATAGAACCCACGACCTCCAGGCATCACATAAAAAGAAAGAAAAATAAAAGAAAGGAAGTGTGGCATGGAAATCGAACACACGACCTCAAGGCTGTAAAGGAGAAAGGGAGAAATAAAAAGCAAATAAAGTGAGGTTATGGGTTCTCGATTCCACAACCTCACTACCAATGCATAGGTAAATCAAACATTAAATAAAAATAAAATAAGGAGGCTGTGGGGGTTCGAACCTACAACCTCATTGTCCCTAGGGAATTGAAGAATAATTAAAGAGAGGTTGTGGGGGTTTGATTCCACAACCTCATGGTTTATATGAAATTTGGACAAGAGGAATTAAATATTAAATGAAAAAGAAAAGGGGTTGGGGGAGGGGTCGATCGCACCGCCCTTCGGCCAAATAAGTGGAGATTCCAAGGAGAAAAAAATAAAGATAGAATGTTGATGTTAGGGCTCGATCTAGGGTCCCAATGTCATGAAGACTAAAAATAAAGTCAAGGAAAAATGTAAGTATTGTCCAAGGGGTTTGAACTTGGGTTCCCTTGCCCAAATTTTCGTATTGATACATAAATCATACGTGAATTAAATGTTCAAGAATAATGCCACGTACTTATGTAGAAATGGAAATCTTGGCATACATACAAGATACATAAGTCTTGTACTACATAATCTAAGGAAGATACGAGTCACTTAAAAAAATATGAATGAAGAATCATGACTTGTATGTATATACCCATAAGTCTAGCATACGATTAAAAACAAGTGAACCTAAGATGTATGTAATGAAATGATGAAACCCTAGAAAGGTTAAGTACGGGGGTAATATACACTAAATGGCCAAGTGCATTGGCATTTGACGAAATGAACAATGAAATGATGAAACCCTAGGAGAGTTAATTAAGAGTGTGAAACACACTAAACGTCGAAGTGCATTCGCATATGATGAAATGAACATTCACTTAAAAAGAGGTGAGTAATTATGAAGAGAACATGTGCAAATGTTAATGAATGTGGTGACACCATCATATGAGGCTAATGTTAAATATGAGAGCAATCTAAAATGAGCCTAAGTAAATGTTAGCAAAATGTACTCACCTATGAGAGTGTAAAGTTAATGGAGAGACCAGTCTCTATGAACACTCTAACGAAAGTATTGAGATTAGCACACTTAATACTAATGATGAGATGAGAAATCATCTATTTAGCTATGATGTCATTATACTAGAAGCCATCTTTCATCACGTATGAGTTGAATGTAATGGAATATTATACAGAGCACTAATAGACTAGCTATTAGCGGTGATGCCTTCTTTCGATAAGGGCAAAGTTTCACGTAACTCTCATGAGATGAGACTGTCCGGCATGCCGTGTATAGGTCTCCTTATATCTCATAGTCCTTAAACCTATACTGCCAATATAGGGATCTGGCGGGGTTCCATTCCTATGTAAGCTAGAATGTTTTGGATCACTTTGGCCGGTGGTTCCACCTATTTTCGATGTGGGGTTTCATGACACTGGATTTTATGATGCTCAAATGATCGATGCTAGTTAAAGTTGAAGTTCCCAATGAATGAATGAGGCCAACCTGAAATGATGCACATAATGAAACGAATTATACCAAATGTGTTACGATAGGATAATCAAGAGGTGAGTTAGATTCAAGTAATGACGTTAGTTCATTCTTGTCCATTGTACAACGAACCCGATTATAGTCTTAAACTACCCCATAGGTATAGCTTGTGTTTACACTTTCCCATGAATAAAAAAAGAAGAAGTAGATGTATGAATAAATGAAATAGACTCTGTGTTTGCTAAAGTAGACTCCCTAGTTGAGGTCCCATATGTTGGGCCCTCATTTTTTGGTAGTCTTAATGTCAAGTCAATGATTCCAAGGTCTCATGGCATACAAATAAATAATATGAACAACATTATGTGTTATATGAATGATGATATGTGCTACGTGTAAGATGTTATGTATTGTGTGCAATATGATAAGTATGATGATGCATGTTACTCTCATGGCATGACTTTTTTAATCCAAATAAGGAAAGTTCACTCACTTTCTTAATCTAAATTTGGAAAGCTCACTAACTTTCCTAATCCCAATTTGGCAAGGCCACTGACTTGACTTTCCATAATCATGTTGTTAGGGAAGAGCTGTTTTTAATCATGCATGTCCTTGGTGTGTGCTTTCATATACCATACTTAGTATAAGTTTGTACTTAACCCATACAACTCTATAATTTTAGGTGTTGGCACAGGTGGACGTTAGAGCTACAGGTTGATGCTGAAATTATTCTGACGTGGAGCATTCATCCAGACTTGGTAGGCCCGTATGCTTTCGAGGATTCTTGCACAATATATTCTAGCTTAGTTACAGGATTGCTCTAGTGGAGTATGTTCCACTAGTGTTTCTTTCCGTTTTTTTTCCAGACATTGTATTGGTGCCATTTTGGCCAGTATACATTTAATTCTATATTAAATTATTCCTTTCATTTGATGATCTTAATGTTAGATGGCTGAAGGTGAAAAATTATTAATCAAATAGAATGATTAGTATGTATGTTAAAAACCGAAAAGTTTTAGATTTTCTGCTAAAATTAAGTTAGACAAAGTAAGAATGACGTAAGTAGGCTTGTCTGCGCCCTCAAAGAGGTCAACAATGCCCGTCTCGTCTGGGGTATAGACTCCGGTCGTGAAAACACTATCTCATGAGGTTTACATAGACTCTCTCTTACACATAATATATTAATATCGAGTATACATAGACCCTTCGTATAAAAAGATTGCAAAGTCTTCTACTTTTATAGAACATATATATATATATATATATATATATATATATATATATATATATATATATATATAAAAGATACATAACTTAGTCTTAAAAGGGATTTTTCATATTAACTATCTAAACGGAGTAAAATCAACATGGACATAATCCCTTAAAGAATGAATAAATGTAACTTAGGTATTACAATAATATCTTGAAACGACGTGAATGAAATAATTGTCTTTAGACTATAACAAAGAACCATAGCTACAGTATTGATAGGGCATTATCCTCGGACTTGAGGATATACCGACACCTAGAGAAATGATCCAATCCTACCTTCAAAGTTTCAAGAAACCTTTCAACAACTGGAACCTAAAAGGCTAGGAACATAAGGAGAAGTCGGGTTAGCACATCACTTGTACCAAGTATGGAATCATATGCACACACAACATAGAAATCATTCTAAAAAGGGACATTTAATTAAAGCATGCTAATTTACTTTGAAAACACCTTAGTCACATTCAAGAACCAATACCAATAAATAAGCACATCTTCCTTAAGCAAAACCATGTACATCACAAAACCAACAATACCAAGTCTATTCAAGTTAACATTCGTATCCACATAATTGGGTACATAATCAAAATACACTTTCATTAAGTTATAATATCAACAAGAACATATAAGAGTTCATAACATCATAAATTAAGAAAAAACACCACTCATACACCCCCATTAAGTCCACCAGTGCAATGACCAATTAAGGCCCCAGAACCTCACGTAACATAGTAAACCCAACATGAACTATAAGAAATGCCCACTTTACATACAATATCAATAAGAGTAAACATCATCATACTTTAAAAATAGGGACCAGCCACATGTTCACATTTGAAACTATCATCATATAGTGTCATTAAAATGTAAAAACAACATATACATATCATTTACATTTATAACACAAAAGCACGTAAAAACATCCTTCTTAAACTTCTCTCAAGGCTAACTAGTGCAATGTATAGGTAGATCCCCTTACCCATACCTAGACTAAGCAAAACACCTTTGGTACTTGTATTTAGAGTTCATTATATTACTTTCTTTTACCTTTGGAAACATCTTGGATTAACCGACATAGAGAACATGATGTAATGTAGAATCCGGTGTAATGCAGCCCTTTACCGAAGGAAGGCGAACAACTTGCCAAGGTAGTACTAGAACATGAACATAATATCTATGTGGATCCACTAGTTAGTATTCCTATTGGGAAAAATAGTTCAAGAACTAGGAGATGTAGTTGGGACCTTCTTTATGATACATGCATTATAGTTTCCAATCTCATGAGTACATCAGTGATCCCACCTTCCCTAAGTGGGAAAGGACACTCCTCACTTCTAGTTTACTCGGTGCTAAGCTAGAGTCCTTTTTGAAATGTCATTCATTAGTAATCATAACTTAGGTTTTGTCATATGGTCTACCCCTTATATACTCATATTCATAGATCAATAGGAATTGCGTGAGTATTTCCCTTTCATTGCAATTCGCACATGTGAGGTTAGCACATTTACATCCCCATATAATAATAAGGCACGTAGGGAATTCATCATCAACCTTATATCATTATATCTTAGCAAACAACTCACAAGCAACAATTAAAGACATTTCAATTCATAATCTTACCAACCCTAATCAATCTCATCATAAAGTATATTTCAATGTAACTTCACCACTAAACACAAGTAATCATAATTGAAGTAAAAAATTGAGATCACAAGATTTACCCTAATCTCCTTCACAAGCCATAATCCATGGTTTTACCATCAACCATAAAATTCAACCCAATAATGGATGTAATATTATCACAAAATATTAATTAACACAAAAATTAAGTCAATTGAATGACTACACATCTATTCACCCCTAGCTCGTAACCTAGGGTTAGGGTCTTAGATTAATTTAATGATCTAATCTAGCAAACTAGGTTAAATCATCAATAACTCGCATCATTGAATCATAATACATCATAATTTAATCATAATTATAAAAATAAATAATAAACAATACAATCTAGAAGATCAAATTCGGAATAGAAGAAAACCCACTTGAAACTCACCTTTTTGAAATCAACTTGGATGTACCCTTTAGGGAAAGGAATCCATAAGGTGAAATGAATATCATACAATGTTATTTGATTGATAATTATGGATAAAATTATTCTTCTTGCTTCCCTATAACCCCCTTTACCTTGGTCTTCTATGGAGTTTCTTTGGGAGAGAGAAACTAGAGAGAAGAAAGAGCAATTGGTTTTTTTTTTTAAATATGAGTGTGGGGTTAGTTTAATTAGGATTGGGTGTTTATATAATTCTGTAACTAACATAATTCGACCTCCCTTTAACCCTAACTAATTAACTAACTAGATAATTAATTAATTGAACTAATTAAAACATTGCAGCAAAACAGTGATCCTTACCTACGAGACCCCGACCTATGGGCAATAGGTCAATCGACGGACCTTGGGAACAATCGTCCTGCAGGTCCGTCATTTTGGTATGAGACTTGCCAAATGAACCCTTCCTGAAAATTGCTAAGTGACCATTAACGGTGGCAATTGATGCCCTGTCGATTAGACCACGTCTCATCGCCTGCAAGTAGTCGATGGCTACTATCAAACACAACTTTAGCAACAATGCAAGGGTCCTCCTCAAGGACCCTTTAGTTGATCCTTTGGGAAGTCGTACCCCTAATTTCGAATATCAACCAACTCTAATATGTATTTGATACCTTACTACAAAATTCCATCGAATTCCAACTCCTAAAAAACATTGTCAAATAGCCTAAGGACACTAGCACCTCTTGGACTATTCTCCGAACATCATGGACATTTCTTTACGCTTTTATTCTTGAACTTTAAAAATTATTTATATACATTACATTTTACCTTAAAATAGTGTTACAACTCTTAGACTCTGATGTTACGCTCTATATTAGGCTTTATACTTTCGGAGTATTACTAGCACCCACTATTCTATTTATGGCTTATCAAATAAGCAGGTAATTAATACAGGTGAATTTTATTATCATATGCATACAGTTTCAAACAGGGTCTCTATGAGAGATACAAAGTAGAGAGTCATTTTTCCAATGGGTAGCAAGAAACATTGCTGAGATAAGAACATATTTCGAGTGGGTAAGGGTCTTGACACTTCCTATCAAAAAGGCCACACAAATTTTCAGCGAAGTTTTGTGGTTAATTGTTCGGGCAAGACTTTCGCCCATTGGTAGACAATCTTTTAACTCTGGACTAGGCAGAAATTATAGGCTAGGCATGATATTTATTTTCCTGTGTTATTATAACTGAGATCCATGAGAAAACGCTTCATAAGACCACTACTCTTTTGTTTTCTTTCTTGATATTTAGGTTGTGCAGAGAAACCACTATCCTAGTACATGTTGTTCTTCAATTTATAGAGGTTACTGTGACCACAAATGTCAATCAAATTCCAAAAGAGGCAAATCGGATAGCACCACGATGGGGTATTTGGATGGATGTGTCATCCATGGGTGAGGCAATTGCAACAAAGTATCCCAAATAGGGAACAATTGATCCTTTACTACCGAGCTTACTGAAATTGATCCCTCGTCTTCTTCTGACTCGACTTATAAAAAACCACATATTTACCTATATTAGGTCACTATATATTTTTGATATCCAAACTCCAAAAATTGGAGACTTAGATGGAGACATTATTGAAACATATTCAACCATGGATGAGTAAAGTAGTAAAGGATTCGGAGGGGAGGACACATATTGTTGTTGAAGAGATGATTTAGGCAGTTCATCGGAGGATTGATTCATTCAATAATGACTTCTAAATCATCCTCAGACTAAAGCAACTATATAACACTGATTTAGCCACAATCTGGGCTGACATAAATGTGTTGGTTGTTGTTTCCATATCTACACCAGAGCCTCCTTACAGTGATGGTGGAGGAATTTGTTACGACCAGAGGGTATACCCTAGAAGTTATGGTATTATCAAATAGCCGCACGACATACTCTACCACTCGGAGGTTTTATGGAATACTTTATACATCGTTCATCTCATAAACATAAAAATAGCGGAAAATCTAAAACTTTTGGTACCACATCATATGATAGAATCATCACATAATATCAAAATACATAGTTAGACTCTATATCTCTTTGCCATCTTAGAATCAACATCTATAGAGTGGAATTGGGACACGACCCTTAGCAACATAAAATAATATCTAAGCTATTACATAATTGAATAGGAACTTGACATAGGTAACCTTGAATCAGCCCTTTTTCTTGTAGTTGGGAGATCTATCCATGCTCTTGCCTTATGAGACATTCTCTAGACATCACCACATGCATTTTGTGTAAAAAGATGAAGAAGAATGATTTTATTACAAGAATGCACTATGTATGGTAACCATGCAAAAACATACATTCTAAAGAGGACATTTAGTTATAAAACATGCATCTTGTATTTTTCGTAAACTTCATGAACATTTTCATAATAACCCAATAATTATAAAGAATAAATCCACTTATCACATTTAAGGCCCATTTATTTAATACAATAAATTACTTATCCTTTTACCTGAACATCTTTTCTTAAGCAACCCTCAAGTAATACTTAGTACAATATATCACCTTGATGTCACTTTAGACGTACTTCCACTTAGCCTTTGTCAATACAGCCACATACATATTCATAAGTCATATGCCCATCATAGAACATAATCTTCATATAAGAACCCTCACCTAAGACAGCCCCCAAGTCACAATAGTGCAATGTGCAAGTAGCATTCAATAATAGTACTCATACTAATTGTTTTGAAGAATTCACCCTAGACTAGGCACAATATGTTCATCAAGTCATAAGACCTTCATTCATAAATACACATAAGGCTACATACTTCGTAACATCATAGAAAGACTACTTCATTTACTACACATTAGTCATAAACTCATTTAATTCTTAGCATAGGTAAATCTCTCACACAATCTCTTCACAAGCTTATTTGTGTAATGTACACATGGAAACCCATACCCCTACACATACTAAGTATACTCATTTAGAAGTCATAAATGTAATTCACATGCATAGTCATAGTTCATATCTTGACATAACAAGGTCACTTAAGATGCCTTCATACAAGTAATACATAACATAGAGCCTTTACTTCATAAGAGGCTTCAATCCTTTCTTGAAGTCATCTAGTTCAATGAATATGTAGGGTCCATATTCCTCCCTATACTAAGTACACTTCTTAAGGAATTTTATTAGAATTTATAATCTTATCTTAGTTCTTTTCTTAACCTTTGGTATACATCGCCATAACCGACAAAGACCATGTGAGATACATGGAATCCTGTGTTCTACTCCCACACCGAAAAGAGAGGGTTTTCACTTGACAAGGTAGAACCGTCATACAAAATAGCTATTCTAGTGGATCCACTATGCTAAAGCCTATGGGGGCATGTATATATGGAACATAGATATTGCTACTAGAAACATTGACTTGTTAACGTGGAGGTTTCCATTTCATGAAACAAAATCTAGGTTAGGAACCCGGACTTACTAACGGGAATGTTCTCTTATGGGAAGCTGGATTACTAACGTGAAGTCCCCACCCTCATTTTTCATCGTCACTTTGTAAAAAGCTTAAACTCCCTTGTTAAATCAAATTACATCTTTAGAAACGTCAGTTCATAAAGATTAGGCCTTAAGGGTTTACTCCCTCATACATCATATAGCTCAAAGGTATCTAAGATGAGAATTCTACTTTTATGATAGAACCTACTCTATGATTGTTCATGAAGATTTCGTGTTTATCTCCTACAATAAGGTATGGTGATCCTTCATATTTTGATAATTTTCCATGTGAAGATCTCTTTTAAAAGTATTTCAAAGAAATTTCTTGATCAAACTTCCTAGTTTTCAATCTATCCATGGGTTATATCTCAAATTTATTTCAAAAGATTGTTCATGATAAATTGATGATAATGTACTTATTTTAAATTGAATTTCACTCAAATTTCACTATGAACTCATGTTCCCTCCAATTCTCAAATTAGTCTATGTTATGGTCATTGTGATCTTGATTATGTGTTAATTTAATTGTGATTCTAGCATGTTGAATTCCTTATATATACTGCCAATTAATATATACTGCCAATTATGTATATTGATGGTGAATTTCTGATCAGTGATCCATCCGGATCAAGGTTTGAGGATTTGAATTATATTGACCTATGTTCTTCTATCTGATATTGATTATTAATGTAGAGCACTGGATATGATCTCGATTCTATGGCAATTGAAGTGTGATTTCATTTAGGTTGTGATATCATTAGGTACTGCTCTATATTTTGTTATTGATACATTATAAGTATTGATGATTGATGATAAAAGCAAAGGAGATTTGGTAATATTACTCTATTCCTCTACTTTCTTATAGAAGTGCTAGATGAATGGCCTTGTATGAAATTGTGTGTATGGTCCGCTTATGGTGGTGGTGTTTGTATTATTTCAAATATAAATGTGATGTGATCATGGCCTTGAAGGAAAATTATATTATGAAAGTGTGGTGGCGATAATCACAAAATGTGAAACGTGCCTACTATTACATTCTAGTTATGATCTAGGTTTTGTTGCTAATGTTATAAGCATGTGAATGACTAAGTATGATAGGTTTAGGTGCTCCCATTGATGAATTAATGATTGTTAATGACCCCTACCCATGTAACCCTATATTAATGTGCTCATATGTAAGACTAGGAGTGTTTACTACAATGTGAACTTAGCTTGTTTCCTATGCTAAATTGTGACATGTGGTCTATGATCGTATGTGCCTTATGATCTTAAGAGGGTGACTTCCTCAATGTAAATTTTATAGCCATTATGTGATCATGTAGACCAATGCACACACACACTAACACCTCATGCATGTTTACAAGTAGTATAGGTTCAAGGTGTCTAATGAAATGGTATTCTCATATGCACTTATGTCTACTTCTATGCATATAGAGTATGTCTATGAAGCATTTTATGTCTCCCTTAACTAGGATGACTTGATAGGTGTACTAGTATGTACAAAGGTATGTAATCTTGTATATGGATTTCATGTGTGTGCCTTGATAGAATAGTTCCTAGGTTTGTGATCTATGCACATGAATGGAAATGCATGAGTATAACAATAACATGTCTTATATGCTATATTATAAATGAAGTAACGACCCAAGAGTACACCCTAGAAGATATGGAACTCTCGAATAGCAACAGAGCGTACTCGACCTCTCGGAGGTCTCATACAAGCCTTTAGACATCATTCATTGCATAAGATGTAAGAAATGTAATGTTGAATTAAAACTTTTCACACGAAATAGTGATACTTCAAAATATTTCTCTTATAAAAAACATAATGAAAGGCTAAGTCTCAAAGTCTTCAACTTATATGTACAAATATACTGGGACATGACCCCTACTTTAAAGTATAGAACATAGTTAAGTTTATTAAAATATTTTCAAAAAGTAAATCTAAACATCATGATATCCTCGAATGTAGTAAAGACATACCAACTCTTGCTTGAACGAAATGATAATCCAAGCTTCACGTCGAGACTCCTCCCAAATTCCACCTACATCTTTAGAGATAGATAAAATATATGGAAATAGTACATTGCATGTACGGAGTACAGTGTAATGCATAAATCATGATAAATGGACTTTTGTATAAAACATGCTCTTTTGAGTAAAACTTCATATCATAAGTATAATGATCATATAAAACATAAAAACCACATATAATACACAAGATAACATCAAACACATAAGCATGAGACTCTCCCACCAAAGGTTACTCTAACGCTCATTTGAGTGACTCAAGAAGCGATTGACCAAACAATTCCTTTACACACATCAAAGAGATCCTTTAGATTACCTTACATAAGATTATTACATTTTCATTAATTAGATACCCTACCTAGAATAACTAAATGACTTCACCTAAGTAAGGCATGAAGAGACCGCCCATACACACTCTTAAAGCCTAACTAAGCAATTCTCGAAGATACTCCTAACAGATAAATTTCAATAGAATACCTTTTGTCATTATGTCCATTATACCATATAAGAGACATTTAACAATTAAGGACATTCACATAATGGTCTTGGAGAAGACCTAGGGACTCACATACTAACATCTTCAAAGCCTAGTCGTGCAATGTCTAGATAGTGTCTTATTCAACTACCAAAACTTTTTAGTAATTATCCAACACTATCATGTATCCGCATCATGAGAATAGGAAATAACTGACATAGATCATACTAGCTAGGCATGGAATCCATAGTCTACCCTACTCCGATGAAGGGCGTTCTACTTGCCAATGGTAGAACTAGGACACATCCCATGTAGACACATTGTAAAGGAATATCGAGGGCTTTTATGAATGTAGTCTCTTTCTACAGTAGAGTTACATTGCACTATACTCTCCATCTAAAGTTGATCTACAACCCATAATGTATTCCATCGATGCTAGCCTTTGTTTTCATAGAATACGCTCAATAATCTAAAGGTATATCAGAAGGTACGATCTTTTGGTCCTACCAACTCATAATACCCCTACAAAGAATTGGTCCACTAGGGCTTCCAATCAAGGTCTATTTGGATAACTCATTTTTGACCTTCTTTTTATATGGAAAGTTCCACGTATTAGTCATGCTTAGATGGACACCATCTTAGGTCTACCGATCCTAGACTTTCATTCAACATTCATTCATATACATACAATATAAAGGTGCATAAGCCTACTAAGTCATGATGTTCATATTCATATTCTTCATGTATTAATTAAGGGACATAGGTCTACGAAAGCAAGACCCACTTCATTATCATCGTATCACATATAAAATGACATTCACTAAGAACATAGAAAAAACTAAGTATACTTGCTAGTCATCCTACTCACCTCCATAGGTTCATCAATATAAACAATTAAATGCCTCATATAGGTCATCAAGAAGCATCATACTTCAATATCAAGTCATTCACATAAAGTCTTCAATATAGCCTACTAGTAACACCTATCATCAACTAGGAGACCTCATGATTATACTTCACTTAACACATAAGTCATAAAGACCTTCCTATTACTCACATATTTATATTATAACATTATAATATCAAAATCCATAATGTAATGCCAATGAGGCCACATTTTTTCCCAATTTATAAGTAATATCAATGAGGCCACATAATTCACCAGTATAGCACATAAGCAACACCATCATAAGTTGAACATTTAAATCATAATAACAATTTCAAGACCTATATTACATAATATAAAGATATTTAGGGAAGCATACCACTATTTTATTCTCACAACTTCAATCCATTACCAATTCAACCAACACAATACCCAAAGGCCCCTACCAATTGCTATGATAACCAATTCAATCCAATATTCTTTCATAATTCAATTGCCCAAATAAAACTATACGAGAATTCAATAGTATAGAGACATGATCACTTCACCCATGAAATAGTGAAAAGTAGAATTTCATGGTTTGAATGGGTTCATAGATTTTTTAGGTTAAAATATTCAAATTAACATCAATTCAATCAAAATACAATGATTCAAAACATTTCATGCAAGAACCCATGGCTAGATTTCAATTAAGAAATTAATACTTAGAGAAAGAAAACCACTTAGAAGTTTGGGTCCTTTATTTTTATGAAAATCCATACATTAATTTTGATGAAAGTACCTCAAGATTGATGGAGATAACTTGAGAAAATAAGTCTTCTTCCTTTGAGCATCAAAGCTTCATTAATGGAGGTTTTGGAGAGAAGAATGGAGAGTTTTTTTTTAGTTGAGGATTTAGTTTTGATTGGTGAATTTAGGGGTATAAAAATATTCAATAACCGGTAATAAGTCATCCTCAAATTACACAAAATACCCCTGCAATTATTGGAATATTTCTTTTAAAATTTGACTTTAAAATCATGCGACCAAATCTGGGAGTTAACTACGCGTCACAGTGGTTTTTTGAAATATTGGTTCAGAAAAATATTGAGACAGAATGGTTCATGACAGCCCTGCATCGCACGAAAATAATTTTTTCCCATTAAATGCAAGCTGCGCGGCGTGCATCCTCTTCCACATCTTGGCTGGCGATACAACTTGCGTTGTTCTTGTTTAGGTCCTCCTCGACGATCCTTAGGTTGGTCCTCGGGGTATCCTTATCTGATGTTTAGATCCTTTACATGTTAGTCTTCACGTAGGAACCATCGGTTCTAAGTTTCACCCTCTAACCATCAACCAAAAATCCACTACAAATAACTACGACACACTAGTTCAACGTCGACTAGTTTCCCGACGTCTTGAACGTTTGCCGTCCAAACACATCCAAACTTTATGTATTTCCTATAAACACAATTATTAACTATTTTAATACTTTAAACATTCATGACATACATTTTAGAGTCTAGTTTGACCTAACCCATTTTAAGGCCGTGACAAAAGTATATAATATGATGAAGTATGAATATTTGTAGTGTCTACATGTGATTATATGAAAGAATTTCTAATATAGATTCACGTATACACTAATGCATAAATGAAGTGAAGTATGATCATGTGTGGGTCAAGAGTGTTTATGTGAATGTTTTGCTCACATATATGTATGCACACATATGATAACATGTCCATTATGCATGTATGTTGATCTTGACAATAGTGGGGCTCTTTAAATGTGTTCTCAAGGGTATCCTAAACTAGATGGTGATTCAATTTTATATGTCCATTAGAATGTTTTTCTCACATGAATTACGTTGATGAAAGGACTCTCTCATCTTTGATCTATGAGTTAAGCATATGAGGGGTTAACTATTCTAAGACTATATTTTTATAAATTAATAATAATAATGAATTTTCAATATAGGGAACTAAGCTTACAAATGAATGAGCTTAGATTAGGGGTGCCCATTCAGAATGTGGGAAGGCTTGTTCACCATAGTCCTCATAAGTTGGATAACTACAATGCCCCAATTGGCATAATGAGGGTTTCTATATATGCCTCAAAGTTCCATAAACTATGTTTGACACATAGGATCTACAAAGGTATCTCATTTAATATGCTAGCATGTGTTAATATTTTACTTTGGCAAAGTAGAGCACCTTTCTTGGTGTAAGGTTCTACAACACCAAATTCCATGTTTAGTACCCATAGTATTAGTGTCAGTAAAGTCTATAGTTTCCTTAAGTAAATAGACAATGGAAGTAAAGTAAGGACCCTAACTAGGATAACCTAAGGGAAGTTGCTTAGTGTAGGTGTGGATATTGGACTTTACCTATGCATTGCACAAGAAGCTCTTGAAGAGAGATCTAAGAATGTGTTCTATAGTGTTTGATCATTTTTATGTTTCTTATGCATGCATTGTAGTTTCCTCTACTTGTAGTGATGAAATGCATGGTGTAAGTCCAAATGAGTCTATATAATGTGGTCTTACCTTATGTGCATAAAGTAGGTCATATTGACTATATAGTGAGGTTGTCTATACTTGTATTGTTGATGTATGAAGAATATTTTAAGGTTTGTAGTGTCTTTGTAGGTTTAGTTAGTATGTGTGAGGTTATGGACTTCACATGTACATTGTGTTAGTATACTTAAAATGAGGTTATGAGTGGTGTCCCATGATGTTTTATAAAATGAAGTCCAAGTATGTGTTGTTTACTATTGTTTAGAATGATTTTATGGATAGTGTTGACTTACAAGATGTCTTAGATTAAGTCTTTTATGAGGTTTAACAATTATGTCGAGTTTTATTTGAAGTTTGTACTATCATGATATGCTATGCCTCTCTGTATATATGTATATATGTATGATGATTGAGAACGTATGCATGTATGATTACCTAGTGGCTTTAGGGTGATACTTGAGGGTGGATAGTATAATGGGAAATTGTCCATACATTGCACAAGGAATCATTAGACGGTTACTTGTGAATTCAAGAATCGCAAAGAAAAATGAGCTCACTTTAAAGAGAGACAGAACATACACTGAAATGAAAGTAAGCTCATTGTAAAGAAAAAGTAGTTACTTCAGTGTGACTCTAAATATGCCTTAAATTAAATTCATGGTTTTATGTGATTTTTTGACTATTTTAATGTGCCTTAATGAAGTATGTAAATTGGATAATGCTTATGGTATAAAGTTGTATGATGTTTTTACAAAAAGGCATAATGCATGGTTTCAAAGCAAAATGTCCCTATTAAATGCATGTTTTTGCATAGTTGTCATACTTAGTGCATTTTTTTAATAGCACCATTCTTCTTTGCCTTTTTACACAAAGTGTTGGTTATGGATGCTTATGGGATGTCTCTAACGTGAAGATCGTGATATGTGTCCCAAACTAAGGAAAGAAATCCCTATGCTCAAGGATTTTCTATGTTATTCTTTTAAGTAAAGAGTTTTTAATTGTTAGTTATGTTTATATGCGTAAAGGGAAGTTTACCTATTATACAATAATAAAGTTGAGTCTAGGATGGCAAAGAGACTTAGAGCCTTTAAGTATGTATTATGACATTTTATATGTATAATGAAAGTGATGTTCTTGCATATGATGTACTACGATTGCAAGAACCCAAAATCAGTTAGGGTTTCTGGAGCCTCACTTGTTCCTATAAGATTATTAACATGTTAATTAAGTTATCTAAAGTATGTTTGCTTGATTTGTAGTCATTTGGAAGTCAAACATCAAGGGACGACCAAGACGTTCAACGACCATTCACCTAAGGGGCTTTATGTGTTTTTATGTGCTTATGTGTGTGTAATGAGATTATGACGTCCTTATATGATTTATAATGATATTTATAGGCTGTGTGTTGATTTTCATGAAGTTTGGAGGTCAAACGTCCATAATCGTCCAAGACGTTCGATAGATAGTACTTGAGATATTTATGTCTGTTTGAGTGTGCTCTGCATGTTTTAATGTGTTTTAAGTGTTCATTTTGGTGAAAGTTTCATGGAATGTATTCAAAATGTTAGGGTCTATATTTACATTGGAAAATACCGGGGACGACTTCCAAAGGGCCCCACAAGAGGCCCTCAAAGAAGGATCAAAAAGCTGTAAAGACACTGCCTTGGCAATGTCAATCAACTGAACCAAACGACGCCTCGTTTGTTGACAAATGGCCCGTTGGTGGTGAAGTTGTCGATCAATACTTAATCTGGGGATGCTTCTGCAAGAGAACATCCCAAGGACCAATCTACAATAGCCACAAACGGTCCGTCGATGGATTTACTGGGGGTCGATGGTGTCCGTTGCTGTAGGCTGCAACAGTCTATCTAGCGACTGCTTCATTTAAGGGGTGAATGGGAAATTCACCCCACGCCCTAGCCTGACCATACTTGATATATTTGGTTATTTTTGGGTTTATATAAGTTATCAAAAACTTGATCAACCCATTCCCAATCCAATTCACACAAATTAGACTTTCCCTCCAAAACAAATTCTATCTAGACACCTCCATTAAAGGTGAAGTCAAGAACAACTTGGATCGTGGATTCCCATGGATTCTTAATCACGTTTAATAGGTTTTCTTCTAAATAAATGTATTGTGATCCTATATATCTATTTATCCTTCCATCTAGAGAGTGAATCTCAAAGTTTTGTAAGAGATTTCTTGATCAAACTTCTTATTCTTCAATCTAGACATGGGTTCTTTCTCAAAATATTTTCATTGGCTTAATCATGATTAATTGATGCAAATGTATTGGTTTTAACAAGAATTTCAATCCAATTGCATTGTGAACCCATGTCCCTTCCCAAACACGATTTTTCTTATGCATGGGCATTGTGATCGTGGCTTGTTATTGGTTGATTTGTGATCTATTACGTTGACTAACTTATTTCTACTTTTTATTATGTATATCAATGTTTAATTTTTATTCAATGATCCATGTGAAAATTTTATATGAATATTTTAATAAGTCTAGCTTATGTGTGGTCATTGTAACATTCGCCTTATAATGTATGAATGTGGAATTGATTATGTTAAGATGATTGTAGATACTTCCTTAGGTTATTATAATGGTTGATGTCACATTCGGGGATCACCCCCTAGAAGCAACATCGAGTAGTTGACCTCTCGGAGGTGTTACAAGCCCATAGGTAAATTTAGCAGAAAATTTAGAACTTCCTTAGCACATCATATGCTAGAACATTACTTCCATTATATATAAATATATCATAATACATAGTTAAAGACTCTAATCTCTTTTTCCATCCTAGACTCAACATCATATACTTTTGGTACACGACCCTTATAGCATAAAACATAAGTAGAATATTTAATAATTTTTACAGTAAAGACATGACATTAGGAATCGTTAGACTTAAGGATTCCTTTCCTTGAGCTTAGGAATTCAAATATCAACCTCCTCAATCATAGAGATATAATTTAAGCATCCATAACCTACACTTTTGTGTAAAAAGTAGAGAAGAATGGAATTAGTACATGAATGTACTAAGTGTGTCAACCATGCAAAAACAAGCATTTAAAAGGGACATTTTCTTGAAATCATTATTCTTGCGTTTTTTTTGTAAATCTTCATTAAACCTTTATACGATATCATTTATATCATTCAAATACTTTTTTTATAGACATTTTCACAGGGCAAATGTCATATAAGATCACATATAGAATTTAAACCATATTTGGGGTCACTAGAGTGTGAGATACTTCTACTTTAAAGTGAGCATTTTCTTCTTTATAGTGAATCCATACGTACATTCCTTACAAGTCATCATATATCATAATAGAAGTATAATTCATGATAGACACATTTAAGCCAAGACCTTAATGACTTTACAGTAAGCTACATTAAATAGCACTATACTAACTTCACACATACTTAGTAAATCTAGTATAAGACCACAAGCATTAACATCCAATTCAAACATCAACATAGTAAATGAAGACACTCATTCATGTCAAGCAATACCTTTATAATATATTCATTAAGGCCAACATTATGCATATAAGGACAAGACAAACTCATATAGATCCATTAGAACTCATACCATGCAAATGTATCAATAGATACTTGCATTAGAATACCTTCCTAGGACTTACCTCAATAGTCACTTGTGATGCATAGGTGATGCTTCATACCCCTACCTACACAAAGAAAGTACTCTTAGGTTATCCTAGGAAGACTCCTTACTTTACTTCCATTGTCAATTTTAATTTAGGGAAACTATAGTCTTAATCGACACTAAGACCATGGGTGCTAAGCATCAAATTTTGTGTCATCACCTTACACCAAAATAGGGTATCATTCTTTCCAAGGTAATACATGAGTATTATGCTAGCATATTAGGTTATGTCATTTGTAAATTCAATTTGACAACATAGTTTCGGAAACTTAGGTACATCATGGAAACATCACTCTTACATCCTTTTTAGGACAAGAGGATATAAACCCAATGAGTTCTATGGTGATTCACCTTCCTACTATGGGAAGGGACACCCCTCATGTTCAGGTTTACTCGGTGCTAAGCTAATTTCACTTTATTAAAAGCCTTTATTATATTACTTTTTAAAACATAGTTTTTAGGAGGTTCAATTCCCATATGCTTACCTCATAGGTTATAGATAAGAAGTCTTTTCATCAACCTATATCATTTGACAAAACCTTTCACATGGACATAGCATAGTCAAGCACCTGTTTAGTCTAGGATACTTTTGAGAACACCTTTCAAGAGCCCCTCTATTGACTAGATCATCATATATGTGTGTGTATATTTATATGTGAGCAAACATTTCACATAACACCTGTTCACCACACATGTTCATAGTTTACCTCATTCATGCATAAGTTTACAAGTGTTACTATATGAGCCACACTTTCATATAAACAAATTTAGACACTAGGTATAATCATACTTCATCATACCACATACTTCACGTTACAACGTATAAGACATTTTAATAACATACTCATTCATTCATATCCATGTTTATAAGAGACAAAACGTAGGAACTATCTTATCAAGGTACACATGTGAAATGCATAGACAAGGTCTCATACCCTTTATTATACTAGTAATCCTATAAAATCATCCTATTTAAGGAAACACATATCATACTTTCATAGACATACCTTAACATGCATAGTAGTAGACACTATTGAATATGAGAAAACCTTTCATTAGACACTATGATCCTATACTACATGTAAGCATTCATTTAGAGTGAGGGTGTGTGTATATTGACAATATGATCATATAATGGATATAAATAACACATTGAGGCAACCACCCTATTAGGACCACAATGCACAACCAAGCCTAGACCACACAACACACAATAACATAGGAGACAAGCCAACTTCATATTGCACTTAAGACTCCTATCTTTTTCTATTCATATATTCAATAAGAGTATGTATGTACGGGTCATCATTCCTTAATGTATCATTAATGTCAGCACCTACACATAACCCTAAAATGATCTATCATGCTCTTAACAATACTACCATAACCAAGATTCACAACTAAAGTAGAATGTTATGCACAAGTTACACATAAGGTGATCATCATAACCACACGCTCATATATTCATCAATTTGATTTCAAGTCCATGTTCAAAACATATATAATGACAATAGAGTAAACACTTTCACCATAAGTGCACCGTACCACACAATGCCATACAAAGCTTCATCAACTACCCATACTATAAGAAAGGAGAAAAGAAAAGTCATCTTTACCAATTCATCATCTTTTAATCACCATTTAAAATACACCTTTTTGATCAACAATAAGATATAGGACAGTAGCTAAATATACTTTAATCATAAAGGAATCCAAGAACAAGTCGCTACAAGATCATGCTACAACATGTACACTACATCACAATACACTATAAGGTAGAGAGACATAGATCACTTACTTATATTCCTTGCTCTGATCGTCATGATACACATTCATAATATACCAATATTACCGATATAGGGCATTATCTAAATCTAGTTTATTAAGTCTAAATCATGTTTCATCTAACCTATAACGTAGATCACATAATGTATCTAATATTATCAATCCATAGGCTAGAAGAACCAAGATGAATTCATGCAAATTCTTTTTTACTTTTATCATACACGATATATACTCAGATTTCAACCATGATATTAACCTAAGCGAGTAGCTACAATAATTATAACATAATCGAATTTTACATTCATACTTTATAAAGGCAATGTTATAGTTAACACATAAAGGCATAGGCTAGTCATGTTCAAATCTTAATAACTCATCCAATTAGATCATTCATCAACAAATCATCATAAATATACTTAAGTAACCGTAGACATATATAATTCGACGTAGTGCAACAAAATTCGACGTAATGCAACACAAATCCACCAATAACAAGCCACGATCACCATGCCCATGCAAGGGCTAAATTGAGTTTAGGAAGGGTTAGTTGGTTCAAATTAAAATTCGATTGAAATTTATGTTAAAAACAACAAATCATAATCAGTTAATAATAATTAAACCTTTGAAAACATTTTGAGAAAGAACCCATGTATAGATTGAAGAAGAAGAAGTTTGATCATGAAATCTCTTTGAAAACTTTGAAATTAACTGTCTAGGTGGATGGATAACTAGAGATGAAGGATAATCATACCTTAATTTGAAATAAAACCTCTAAAAATTGATTAATAATCCATATGAATGTAAGATCCAAGCTAATCTTGAGCTTCACCTTCAATGGAGATTCTAGAAATAATATTTTTTAAGGGAAAGTCTTATTTGTATAAAAGTGATTGGGAATGGGTTGATAAATTTTTTGATCATTTATATACACCCAAAAATAACTAAATAAACCATTAGGGTCAGTTTAGGAGGTGGTGTTAATTTCCCATTCACCCCATTAATGAACAGTCGCTTGGCAACAATTGTAGGCCACCATCAACGGACATCATCGACATGCCGTCTTCGGCTTCAGTCTATGGGGTCTTGGGCTGTTCTTTGGATGAGACATGTCAAGTCTATGTGAACATCGACAAATTCACCACCAACGGGACGTTTGTAAACAAACAGGGCATCGTTTAGTTCAGTAATTTGGCAGTGTCTCGACAACCTTTGGGTCCTTCTTGTGGGCTCTTTTGGGGGGCCCTTGAGAAGTCGTACACGGATCTTTCAAATGAAAATATAAAAATTAATAACTAAAGGAATTTACACATCAGTTTCACCCAAAACAATTAAAAGCTACACGTCCAAATATGCTAGGCACCAACAAGACAAACATGAACGTCTCAAGCAATAACTTTCGAACGTCTTAGACGTTCTTGAACATTTGACCTCCAAATATCATGAAAATCCATATAGTGATTATAAACATCATTATAACTGGTATAATTACCTCATAATTTCATGACACACACATAAGAACATAAAAACACCTAAGGCCCCTGAGGTGACAAGTCGTCGAACGTCTAGGTCGTCCCTTGACGTTTGACTTCCAAATGACTTATAGGAACAAGTTACACTCTAGATACCCTAAATAATTTTGGGGTCTTACAATATCCCTCACTTGGGAACATTCGTCCGCAAATGACACTTAGAAAACTTTAATCACAACAAGGACTTCAATGAACCATAGTGCAGCTCACAATAGTCATAAAATCATCATATCAAAGTTAAGAAACCAAAGTTACAAGGAATACACTTCAAACCATTTATCATTCAATGCATACAATCAAGTCAAACTTTTATTCACTCACTCTTTAATGTATCAAACACAGGCTCTTATGATTTTCATAAGAGGAACATCCTTATCCTAATCATAACAAGGTAATTACACTTCATTTTATGTAGATCTAAACTTGCAACCATCTTTAAGTCACACTTAGAAAATTTCAACAACACTCAAGAAATAATTAGGCACTCATACTTCAAAGCACATAGACTTGAGTTAAATAGTTTTACAATGGATTCATATTAGTTAGACATTGTGACATAAGGGTCATACTCAATCATACCAAGCTTAGTTCTGTCCATGAAAGAACGTCCTTACCCTCAACAAACTTACATGTCTAATGAGTTAATACCCCAGCAAATGCACAAAGGTCATGTTTATTGTAACATGAGAATTTCTCAAGATTTAAACCAAGGCATGGTCATGTTTTCTTCTTAGTGAAGTCCAAATGGTAGGTCACACCAAGCACATCACAATAAATAGGAAGTCATTTCAAAAAATGTCCATTTCTATCATAGAAACAACCTCACAATAAGCATCATTTGTGAAAAAGAACACAAATCATAGGTACTCTCAAGGACACTAGCTAATCATGTCTTCCCTTTCTGAGAGTTAGCCTACAATCATGCTTTCCAAATGCATAATCAATATGAGAAAATCATGAAGTTAAATTCACAACTAGCATGTTAAAATGCATAATCAATATGAAAAAATAATGAAGTTAATCAAAATTTATTTTCAAGTACTTTAAAATCTTCGAAATACTCTTAATATAGTGTCAATCAAGTCATAACAAACATGTGAAGGTCATGAAATTAATCTTTTAGACAAGACTTCAATTATGAACAAGCTGCCTAAAACTTATTAGCTCAAGTAGGAATAGAAGGACAAGGTAAACATATCTACAATATTACTAATCACATCACCATCCCCCACTTAGGGTTAACCCAATTAAAATCAACTTAACCAACCTCAAGATGATCTTAACTTAATAACATTCATTTTCATCACCTAAAAGTAATTACAACTTTAGAAAAAATTACAATAAGTTAACCAAGGCATTCTAAACCTTATCATATAGGCATATTATCCCCAATAATGAAAACATGTTATAATACCCAACCACGTAAGGTTTTCATTAATACAATAGACACAAAGGTCATACAATATTAGGGAAAACAATTGAAAATACATTAACCATAGGGACTCTTCCTTTTCGTTAAACCTTACTCTATGGTGACTTCTAGGCAATCAAACCCATATCATCACCTACAAGGACAACATTTTGTCCATTTCTTCTAAGACTAAGCCTTTACAAACACTTCAATCCATGTAAAACAATCATGAATGTTCAAACATATTAAAAAAGGCAGCATTTGAACAATTTAATCATATACACTTAGGAAACATGCATATTTACCATTTAACAGACCATTCCAAAAGGAAATTCAGTTTAACCATATTAACTTCTAAAATGCTCTAACTATACCATAACACATAATTCTCAACATAACATGTTATATATGTCTAATATATAGCCACAAGGGACATCATATCTACATATAATTGAAAAATTTACCTTCACAAATACTAATGAAACAATAAAACCAAGATAAGCATCAAATCTCACCTTTTGTCCCTCAAGGATATATATAGAATCTAATAAAAGCAATTAGATTTAAAAGACCACCCTATAATAAAACATAAGAGAGAGATCTTATAGAGTTAACTTTTATGGAACGACATGAGAATAGTGAAGAATGGAAACTCTATCGTCCTATAGCCTCTCTCTCATAGATGTGTCGCGATTCAAACTGATGATCAAGAATATACTAGACGTGGCGACATGATACTTTTTTTAACCTAAAACTACTTTAATAAACCTCATGCTCTTATACCGCAATTGTCACATCTGGAAACACCCCCTAGAAGTAACATGGCGTACTTGACCTCTCAAAGGTTTTATACAAGCCCATAGTTATCATTCATCTCATTATCATAGGTAAATTTAGCGTAAAATTTAAAACATAGCAACTCATATGCTAGAACATTACTTCTATTATATATATAAAATATCATAATACATAGTTAAAGACTCTAGTCTCTTTTGTCATCCTAGACTCAACATCATAATAGTACTTTAGGGACACAACCCTCATAACATAATACAAAAGTACAATATTGAATAACTTTACTATAAAGACAAGACATTACGAATTCTTGAACTTAAGGACTCCTTACCTTTAGCTTGGTTATTCACATATAAAGCTACTCAATCATCGAGACATCTTTTAAGCATCCATAACCTACACTTTGTATAAAAAGTAGAGAAGAATGGATAAGTACAACAAAGCACTAAATATGGAACCATGAAAAAACATGCATTTAAAAGGGATATTTTCATTAAATCATACTTCATACCTTTTTGAGTAAATCTTCATAAAACCTTTGATCAATAACATTTATATCATTCATATACTTCATATAGACATATTCAAAGGCCAAATATCATATAAGATCACACACAAAATTTTAGCCATATTTGGGGTCACTATACGTTGATCTAGTTCTACGTTACAGTGAGCATTTTCTTCTTTACATTGAACTCTTTTTTTTAACTCATTAACCTCCCAAGTAACTTGTAACACTCCCGAAATGTCAAGACTTATATTAGATCATAATCTATTTAATAATGTTTTAAATGATTTTTCCACACCTATATTCATGTAATAAGTTAATCTAGAAAAGGTTAGAGCCAAAACGACAAAGAAAGACCCTGACGTCTTGAAACTAGCTAATTTGAACTAGTTAACGTCCCTATATTCGGTAAAGATTTTGAAGTACCAAATAACGTTTAAAACTTGTAAAGATATCTTGGATAGGTAGTATTTAGAACAAAGGGTCCAAATGTCCGGTAATGACACCCCAAGGACCACATGAAGGGTCCTTGTGGAGGACCCAAATATGGGTGGGCAGGCTGTCGAGCAGCCTGCGAACAGGCATAATTGGAGAAACAAGTGAGTGCCACGCACTCACGAGGTCTACTGCCTCACTTTATGAGTGGAAGCCATGCGACACGAGGCTGACACACACCTCACACCTTCACTCAAAAACATCATAAAAATGACGGGATTTGGCCCCACGACTCGCAACCACGTCCTTGAATCATTACAGTCATATTTTTGGTAATTTAACTTAATAAAAAGACCCATTTAAGTGGAGGGTGTTTTTGATAATTCATAAAACAACTATATACGGATATTATCTCAGTTTTAGACAACATTTTACATGTCAAAATCAGATTCAAACTAAAATTCTCTCATCTTTCAAGAAACAATCCCTTTTTCACACTCCATTGAAGCACAAGAAAAACTTAAGGAAGAAGACGAAGACTTCAGTACTTACATTCAATTTTTTTGGAATATTCTTCAATAAGGTATGTGTTTTTCACTCTTTGGATTTCTTTCTCGAAGATGTCCTTTCAAATATAAGTTTTTAAGAAATTTAATTCTCGGGTTTTTACTCTACAAAATGGATTTTCTTTTTAACTCTAGATTTTTCGCAGGAAAGTAATTGTTTTCTACGTTCGACTTCACACGAATTGATGATTATGTGGTTAGTAATGTTTGATTTTCGTGTGATGTTTAATCTCTTCTAAATAATGGTTTTGATTGGTTTGTACCTACCCTATGACTTACGAATTGATATTGTCTGTGACTCGAAGATTTGATGTTGGTTATACAATTGAGTATTTAACTATGTTGTTGTTATGATTATTTATATGTTCTTGAATAAGGAACTGGGAAGCAAGAGGTAAATCTTATAAAGACTTATTTACTCTATGATGGTTATGTTATCCTATTAATGATGATGCTATTCTATGGAAGTATGTATGATGTTGCTATATATATATATATTGGGTTACAAATATGTTAGTTGTAAGATCATGATAAGAATACGATAATGCAAGTTTATGATATTCTCATTTATGCTTTAGACAAGGTGATTATGTTATGTTTATCTCATATATGAAAGATTATGATGAAAGGAAATTCTCATCTAATCCTAAAAAGCTCATAATCATGTTTATACAAGGAGTTAATATCCAATGACCTAGGATAAGTTTATGGTAAAAGAAAACTTAGAGGTTATTCATGAAAGGGACCTAAGCTAAGCACCGATGAACTCGATATGAGAGGTGTCCCTTCCTTGTTGGAAGGTAGGTTCACAATGAATCTCAGGAGATACAAGCTTCAATGTAATTTGGAACTATGGGTATCTAATGCATCTCCTAGTTCTTGAACTATGTTGCAACTACAGGATACTAGCTAGTGGATCCACCTAGAACTATGTCATGTTTGGTTCTACTATGGCCGGTAGACCACCTTCTTTAAGTCTGGTGTTATATGACACCGCATTCCATGTTTAGCTCCCATGGTCTATGTGGGTTAAGGCGTATGTTCCCTTATGTAAAAATGAAATAAAATTTAATGGACATTGACTAGGGTTACTTTAAGAGTCTACTTATTTAAGGTAGGGGTTGTCACGACCCAAAACCGAGCCGCGACTGGCACCCACATTTACCCTCCTATGTGAGCGAACCAACCAATCTAAACCTTAACATTTCAATGTATAACAACAGAAAATAATGCGGAAGACTTAATTCATTAATAAAAACCAATTCAATAACTACTAAAATTCAACATCTATTATTCCCCAAAATCTGGAAGTCATCATCACAAGAACATCTATGATCAAATTACTAAACTAAAAATGTCTAAGAATCTAAAACAAATAAAAGCTAGTCCATGCCGGAAGTTCAAGGCATCAAGACTTGAAGAAGATGATCCAGTCCAAGCTAGACGCATTAGCTCACCCTGAATTTCCGATATAGTGAAGACTGGCTAGATTTACTGTTGAGTTGAAGACGACGGCATGTTTGCTGCACTCCACAAATAACAAAGAAAGAAACATACAAGTAGGGGTCAGTACAAACACGGGTACTAAGTAAGTATCATCGGCCAACTCAAAATAGAAAACAATTTATATCAAATAATATCATAAATCAACTATAAAACTCAACATGTAGAAACAACAAGTACTAAATCATTAATAAGTACACCAAGTTCATCCATGAGGACTCAAGCCTCAATACCATACTCATTTGGGAATTAGGTTCATTACATTGAGTATATTAACATCTTTCAAGATTCATTATCTTTCTTCCTCTTGTGTCGGTATGTGACACTCCGATCCATATTCTATCCTGGTGCCGGAACGTGGCACTCTAATCCTCATTCTATCCTGGTACCGGAACGTGGCACCCGATCCATATACTATCCTAGTGTCGGAACGTGACACTCCGATCCTCCTTCTATCCTGGTACTGGAACATGGCACCCGATTCATATACTATCCTGGTGTCGGAACGTGACACTCTGATCCTCATTCTATCCTGGTGTCGGAACGTGACACTCCGGTCCTCATTCTATCCTGGTACCGGAACGTGGCACCCGATCCTCTATTTCTATCCTAGTACCGGAACGTGGCACCCGATCCTCTATTTCTATCCTGGTACCGGAACGTGGCACCCGATCCCCTAATTCATCAAGCCTTCTTTTATTCCAAGGGATTCATCAATCTCATTATATAATTTATCAAGCCTTCTTTTATACCAAGGCATCATCATTCTCATTATATAATTTATCAAGCCTTCTTTTATACTAAGGCATCATCATTAACACGTAAATTAGGGTTTCTTTCAAGATTTGGGATTCAATAACTTCATCATGCTTATTCATCACAATCACATAATCATATTCATGCAAGCATACAATTAAGCATATAGAAGACTTTATAATACTACCAACACATATCATTCGCTATTAAGAGTTTACTATAAGATAGCATAAAACCATAACATACCTCCACCGAAGAATTGAATTCAAACAAGCAAATTCCCAAGCTTTGTGTTTTTCCTCTTCGATCGATTCCCCTCTCTCTCTCTTTGTTCTTTCTCTTTTTCTTATTCAAACCCTCTTTCTTTTACCCTAATTAACATATAATTAAGTGTAAAAGATGACAATAATAACCCACAATTTAACTCAAGGTTACCTCTTTTATCCCCCAAGAAATTTAGTTATTAATATAAACCCACGAAATATATAATTATAGCAGGAATAGTCCAAAACGCCCCTTTAAAACTTAACCAGAAAGCCGACTCCGACTGGGATTACGCAACCTGTGACGGCCCGTCATGCCTGCGACGGTCCGTCCTGCAGGTCGTCGCAAGGATCAGAAACTCCATTTTTCACTAAAGAGTCTATGACGGTCCGTCACGCCTGTGACGGTCCGTCCTGCACTTCCGTCACGACGTTCAGAGAATCGTTCCCTGTACCAAATTCTCAAGAGTTGAAGTGTTTTGAAACGGGGCCTCACGACGGTTCGTCGTAGCTTTGACGGTCCGTCCTGCAGGTCCGTCACAGATTACAGAGAGTCGATTTTAGTACTCAAATTTCAGAATTCTATGTGTTCTGGAATGAGACACCCTCGAAAGTCCGTCGTGCCCATGACGGTCCGTCGTGGTATCCGTCGTCTCAGCCAGTTTTCCAGAAATAAAATTTGCTGCTCAAAATTACTAAACAGGTCGTTACAGGGGTATGGAACTCTACATAGACATTGGACAAGTTGACTCTAAAGGGAGTCCTAAGAGATTGTTCTTATGTAATATGATAACATGAAAGTTATGATTAATATGATACATTTTGTTACTCTCATATGAAGTTGATTATTATGTTGAACATTTTGTTGGTCTATATTTCTCTATGAGGTGATGACTACTTGTGTTACAAGTTTTATGAATTAAAGCTTTACTTATGGTCTCCTATCTTATCTACTTGGTTATGTGGGGTTATGGGGCTTCACATGACCATTGTACTTGTAGGTTGAGAAAATGATCATTGGTAAGTCTTTTGTATGTTCTATTTATATGTTCTATTGAATATGAAATGTTAACATGACTCTATGACAATATGTCTTTAATTATGATCATGCTTTATGTTGATGTAATCCTTGACTTGTATATGTTCTATGGTATGTGCATTGATACTTTCATATGACTTATCATGCTTTCCAAAAAATGATAAATGATCCTCTTTCATGCATTTCCTTAAATATTATGTGCATATACCCATACTTAGTACATCTTGTTTACTAGCCCAATTTCTTTATACGGAAAAGGGCCTAAAATACCCTTAAAGTATTAGAAATGGTACAAAATTGCCCTCCATCAACCAAATTGGCTCAAAAATACCCTTCCCACCCACCTATTGGGTCCAAAATACCCTTGTAATCCACCTTTTGGTTCAAAATTGACCACCTATTTAATGGTTTTATATTTAAACTATTTAAATATTTTTTAAATTACGTGACGCTCAACTTTTTCTTATAATTTAAATTATTAATATGTACTCACCCCATTACTAATCAAATCCCTCTTAATTAATGATTTCGTCACACTATTAATGCAAGCTACTGCCAATTGAGTGTTTTTACAAATTATAGAGGTAAATTATCATACTTTCAAGTGGCTAAATAAAAATCACCGATAAACTTATAAGTCTGGCTATGTTCATTTAAATTATTCTTACTTCTCAATTATGTGATGTTACTTTATAGGTAACTTTTTTTCAATATAATTTATTAAAGGTTTTTAAAACAAATCATAAATATTTTTAAATTATATTTAAAAAAAGTGCATGAATTAATTCGGTATGTATTACTTCTTTACCTTTAATCATAAATTTCTAATTTAATTTTGAAATAAAGTGTCCTCCTAAATAAGAGGCTCAACCTAAATTTAATTGGGGCTTCGATTCCGACTCGAATAATTTAGAAAGTCATTTAAAGGAATCTATAATTTCATCTTGTTTTAGTAGTGTTTATGACGATTTTGATATTATAATTGGATTATTAATTGGGTGAGGTTTAATTAGTAATGAGTGAGTAGTGGGTTGATTTGTAAATTATATTAGTAAATTATAATTATATTCAATAATTGAACGCCATGTATTTATAAAATATTTAAAGAGTTTAATTTTAAAACAATTAAAAAAAGTGCTCAATTTTTAACCCAAAGATGGATGAGAAGGGTATTTTGGAGCCAATAGGTGGATGAAAAGGGCATTTTGGAGTCAATAGGTGGATGATGGGTAATTTTGTACCATTTTGAATACTTTAATCGTATTTTAGGCCCTTGTCCATTAACTTAATTACTTTCCCGTAAATCACTAACTAACCCCTAAACCATTTACATAATTTAAATGAAATCATTAAAATCCATCAGTGAAATTCGACCCCTCACCGATGAACCCACGTCGACGGTCCTTCGGTGGGTCTATGGACACTCCTCCTCCGTCCAGCACTTCGATTGTCTCTATTAGAGACTTTGCAGGCGAGTCTTTCCTCCAATTTTTTTATGTATGGGATGACGGTGGCATCTACGCTTTGTGCAGTAAATGAAGTCCCGTCGTCCCTTTCATCAAGTGTAATAGTATCTAGGTAAACAAGGGCCTTCACAATCTTTCTAAGTGAGGGACGACTATGGCCTTCGATGCCCCATCGGCCTCTTATGTACCGTCTTCTGCCCCGTCGATAAACACTGCAAGTAAGTGTTGCATCAAACTACAGGCGTTCTCCTCGAGGGCCCTTTGATTGTCTTTGGGGAGTCGTACCCAAATATTGCAATCATGAAATAACTCCAAACACACATTAGCTACCTTTCCACTCAGTTATCTACATTTTCGACTTATAAAAGTCAGTAAAAAGGCTAACACCTCTTTGAACAACCTTCCCTAACGTGTTTGTACATTTGGCTCTTAAACCTTCTAAATGACCTATATTAAAAAAAGGACTTATAAACAATGTTTAGACTTTATGACAACGATGTTAGGCTTTTCCACGATTGTTGGATTTTCTAGGTGTTACAAGGATCTAGATTAGGATATGGACTTTCCGAGCGTTACATTATTCCCTTTCTTAGGAAGATTCCTCTCCGAATGATACTAAAATCTTTTGTAGGGAAAGGATAGACTCAATACTAGTAGCAAAAATGACAAAAATATATAATCATAACGAGTCACGATTCATAGGAGTATTTCACAACTCGTTTCCACACATACCACAACATTACACATTGCAACCCAATTCCTGATGAACAAGATATAAGAGCTCAACATTTCGTAATACATAATGAGGAATTACATTCTTAACAAAACATGAGCTTGAAATACATAAAATAGGTACAGTGCTATCATTCTTCTAAAGACAACAACAAAACAGAAAAATTTCAAGAAGACAACATGCATACACATTTCATATAAGTGCAACAATACAGTACGAAGACATTTTTTTAAAATTCAAGTGGTAAAACTTAACCAAAACATACATCTATTTATAAAACGAGTAAATTTCATATTATGCATTATTTTATTTATTGAGAGGAATGTATTACCTCAAGGAGTAAAAAGATGAGGGTAGCGGGACTTCATGTCGGCTTCGGCCTCTCATTCCTACCTCAACAATATTGTTCCTCGATAGGACTTTTATTGTGGTAACCACTTTGTTTCTCAACCTCTTGACTTGGCCATCTAGGATCTCAATCGGAACCTCCTCATAGGAGAGGTTATCATCCACCCCAAAACCTTTCATAGGCAAAATAGATACCAAATAACCTGTGCATTTCTTGACCATAAAAACATGAAACACCGGATGAACTAAAGCTATCTTCGTAGGTATTTTAGGTCATAGGCAACCTTTTCGGCCCGTTGTAAAACCTCATAAGCACTAACATATCGGGGGCTTAACTTGCCCTTTTTACAAAAATCATCACCCCTTTCATAGGTGAAATCTTCAAATAAATGTGACCACCTATTTTAAACTCAAGATCTCATCTCCTAGTGTCGGCATAAGACCTTTGCCGATTATAAACAGTCTTATATCTATCTCTTATGACCCAAACATTCACTATAGTATCATATATAATCTCGGGACCAAGAAGTAAGGACTCACGAACCTCAAACCATCAAATTGGAGACCTACATCTTCTACCATAAAGTGTTTTAAAAGGTTTCATGAGATGGTCAAATCGTAACTATCGTTGTAGGAGTACTTAATCAATGGTAAGTGATAATCTCAACTTCTTTTGAAATAAATATCACATGCTCTTAACAAATCTTCTAGGCTTTGAATGGTACTTTCCTCTTGACCATCTGTCTGTGAATGTGAAGCAGTTCTAAGATTCACTTGAATACCTAGACCCTTTTGAAAATTTTTCCAAAAATGAGAAGTTAATTGGGCAACTCTATCAGAAATGATGGACAAAGGAATCACATGAAAGATCACAGTCTCATTAATGTTATTCATGCATAATCTTCAATAGTATATGTCGACTTAATGAGAATACAGTGGGCATATTTGGTAAACCTATCAATGATAATCCAGATGGAATAATTTTGCCTACAGACTTGAGGCAACTCAACAACAAAGTCCATATTTATGTCTTCCCACTTCCAAGTAGTAACATCTATGGTTTGGGTTAAACCACCCGATTTTATATTCTCGACATTAACTTGTTGCCAATTTGGAAACATAGAAATAAACTTTACTATGTCCCTTTTTAAACCATCCCATCAATAGACCTCCCTATGGTCATGATACATTTTGGTGGCACCCGAAAGTATAGAATAACAATAACCATGGGCTTCTTCTAGAATTTGATTTCTAAAATCGTCCACATTCGGTACACCTAATCTCCCTTTGTACAACTATTCCCCCTTAGGATAATGACTTATTGAGCTTACCATGTAGCGATTCCTTCAATTTCATCAATAGAGGTTGAAGACGTTGTCACATCCCAAAATCACACCCTAGAGGTTACGAGCATTCTCGGATTTCAAACGGCATACTGGACCTATTGGAGGTGTTTTACAAGCCACTACATATCATTAATTGAATAAACAAAGTGAAAAGTAGTGAGAAATTAAAACTTTTCGCAAAATATATCATAGTATTTAAAAAATCTTTCATATAAAGCAAGAGGAAGCACTAAGTCTCAATCTCATTATCTTAAGACACTACAATAGTTGTGACACGGACCATAGTTGAAAATATAGGAACACTTAGACTTTTACAATACTTCTAAAAGAAAACATAAAAGACATCTTTTCCCTCGAGTGAAGTTAGGACATACTTCAACTTCTCTTGAACGATGCTATAATCAAAGTCTTCACTTCCCAAAAGAACATCACAACATCATAAAATACACAATGCAAGTAGTTAATGAAATTAAATTTCAACAAAAAACCGAAACACCATGCACATAGAGCGTGCATTCTAGGAATTTCTATCCCATCTACTAACCATACTCCCCCACATAGAAGGAACTCATATCTCTAAAAAAAAAAGCAAGGACTTACCCTAATCATCATCCCTAATCATCATCATTCTAATATGTCTTTGATCCTCTTGACCAGAGTGCCTAAAAATGCCTATTAATTGGAACATCATCAATTGGAGAACTAGGAACAAGTTGCTTAATCTATCTTCCTCTCGCCTTATAAATATCCGTACCACAACCATAGGAACCACTACTACTGGCTAGACACTTCCTATAGTGTCTCTTTCAACAAGCGACACATGTAGGATTTTCATTATGAGAACCACCTCTTTTCTCAAATTTCACCTTAGCACCCCTAGGTTATTCTTGAGTTTGTCCCCTCTTCTTTAACGTAGTTTGCTCTTGGTCACTAGAACCGCCCCTTTTCAAGTTTCTATCGATCTTCTTTAGTTTAGACCCTTCAATTGATTTTACATACACCATGAGTCTAGCTACGGTCATATCATCATGTAACATCACCTTACGACATTATTCCAATACTAAGTTGGCGACCCCGATCATAAAGAGACTCATTTCATCCATTGAATTTGACACAAGAGAGGGAGCATATTTGGAAAACTTAGAGAACGTATAAGAGTATACCTTAACATTCATATTTCCTCGCTTGAAATTGATAAACTCCTCTACCTTAACTTCCCTCATCTCACGGGGAAACTACTTATCAAGAAAAACTTCTTTAAATTCTTCCCACTTAATTGGAACCGACTCCTCCGGCCTATTACCTTTCCAATGTGTGTACCACACTTTAACCACATCCTTCAATTGATACGAATCCAACTCCACTTTCTTCATAGATGTTACTCTCATAGCACGCACTATCTTTTACACCTCATTTATGAAATCTTGGGTATACTCGCCCACCATAGAGCCACGAAAAATAGGAGGATTCATTCTCACAAAATTTCTCAACCTAGAGGTCATAGTGCTCTCCATAACATTCTCCCTAAGAACCATACTCAAATTCACTTGAGTAGTCACGGGTCGGGCTAATGCAAACAAAGCCTCCCTAATATCCCTATTACTCAATTCTGGGGAATCATCACCTCTTCCCAAATTAGGCACTAGATAACCTTGAGCACCTTGAGGAACTTTCTCAACTTCCTCAACTTGAGGTGGAATCTCCTTTTTCACCAAGCCTGCTAGCAGGTGTTCTCCTCATATTCATCATCTTAGAAAACACAAGATGATCCATAGGCTTGGGGATCAAAGGTCGAGCCCCAACTCCTTCATTTTATTTTTCCTTAATTTCTCTCTTAATTTTTTGCTCATTGGGAATGAGAGGATGTGGGATAGAACCCCCACAACCTCATTTTCTTTTTATTTCCTTCTCTTTAATGTCTCTCCTTTTTGTCCGAGGGGGTGTGGGTTCGAACCCCCACATCCCCACTTTGATTTTTTCTTCTTAATTTTCCTTGGTTCTGCCTAGAGGTCGTGGGTTCGATTACCACACGCCTCAACCTTTTATTTTTCATTTTATTCCTCCTTAAATATTATTGAGAGGTGGTGGGTTCAAACTCACTCCTCTCATTCCTTATTTTTAATATAATTTTTCGATCAAGGCACATGAGTTCGAATCCCACATGCCACATTCTCTTTTTCTCACATTATTTCAACGACTTTTAACATGGTGAAGTTACGGGTTCGATTCTCAATAGCCTCACTTATTTTAATTTTTTTTTACATAGCATGATAATCCCCTAATCTTGGCCGGAACTCATCAACAAGATGCTGGAAATTTTTACAGCATAGTTTCTCACCTCTTTCATATTAAATGTTTAGACGTTTTAAATAATTGTTAGTGAGTTCTGTAGGTGTATTTTAATGGATTCATTTGACTATTAGTTTGCACTCAAATCAGCTTTTTCTCATCACTTATGAACATCACGATTTAATAAACTTTGTGAACATGAAATACAACCATAAACAAGTAATTTTTCGAACTTGAATCCAAGAGTGTACATCTAACGGCTGCCCATTGCACACACATCATTTTTCATTGAATCTCAGACAACGTGATCCATATTCACATAATTCCAAACAAACATACATAAACATAATCATCACGAAAGCACATTACATCCCTAATTTTTACCAACAAACATACCCAAGCTAGGATTCGATGGGAGCTAGTAACAAGGACATGCAACGGGTAACAACCCTAGTTTTCCAAATAGATTCATCTTAAACTTAGGGGTATCTTGGGAAATGGAAGAAGAGAGAAGAGAACCCCTACCTTTTTGACGTTCAAAGCTTGAACATGCTGCCCAAACCTTCTCCAAATTTTCTTCTAAGTCCAAAAGATTCAACACTAACTCAACGGAAAAGCTCCTCTCTTTGCCTAACGATTTTTGTTATGTTTTGAATAAGTTTTTAACATGAAAATTCTTCAAGTGTGAAGAATTTTTAGTTGCTGATCAGTTCTTGTGTTTTTGATAGTGAGAACGTAAAAGGGAAGAGCGATATTGACATGAGAGAGATAGATAGAGTTAAACGTGAAAGAGAGTTAAAAGAGGTGAAGTAGTCGGGGAGCGAACATGATTAGATACCCTGGAAGTCCATGCCGTAAACAATGAGAGTTCGCCCTTGGTTTAGACTAGGACTCTTTCAAACAATATAAAAAAATATGATTGCCTTTTTATTTTAAATAAGATAATAAATAATAATTAATTAAATTTATTACCAATTTAAATAAAAACAATAAAAATCATTGCTTCCACCTAGGTTCGAACCTGCGTAGAGCAAGACTTCACTCAAAAAGAGAATATTTGGCCCTCTCTCTCTAAATTGCCCCTCAACCTTATTAATTAAATTAATAATTAAATATTTAGGTTAAATAGGATACTACCCTTAGCATGGAACAATACCATTTTACCCTTAGAACCTCCAAACTTAAGATTTCCCCTCTTTAAGTCCGGTAAAGTCTCATCAATGGTAAATATTCATATTCCGGAGCCCTATATGGATGGACCCAACGTTTACTAGCTCAACTAACTCCCCAAGTTAGTTGGCTTGGCTGTCGCAGGGGTTCAGAGATCTGGCTTTATGCGCATCAATCTGTATGAACCCAGTCTAATCGTAGGCATTATAGACACATTAAGCATTATTTACAATAGCAATTATTAGGGTTGTTACAGATAATGTTTCACATAAATCACTACAGAAATCATCATAGTATATCATGTAAGTGCCGACGAGGGCATTATCATCAAAATACATAGTGTAACGCCGACAAGGTCACATCATTCACATAGAACCTCCACCATAATTGGAACAAACAATCACAACATAATTAAAGAGTTACATATAATTTAAAATAAAGAGAATTAGGGAAGATTACGACCAATCCATTCTCACCACTTCAATACATCACTAAATCATCCAATTCAATACCATAAACCCCTTACCCATGGCCATGAACATCAATCTATATGAAAACTATAATACTCAGTGAATCTACGAAAATTCAATGTATATTTATCAATCTAAGACAACCAATACATCAATTTAATACAATTTTTACAATAGCCCATTAGAAACCACACTGCAATTTTTAAGCATTAAGACAATATCAAGTCAATCATAAAGCAATAAAAAAACTAGGGTTCATCAATTACATAGATTCATAGGTTAATCTAGTTAAAATCATGTAATTATCATCACAATAATCAATATTTACGGATTAAAAACCTTTAATGAAAGAATCCAAGGATAGATCATAAAATTGGACAAGTTCATATTTGAAAATTTTAGCAATCTCTTTGAATTTTGGGCTCCTTGGTAGATAAAATTTAAAGGAACAAAAAGCATACCTCAATGATGTTATCCACTAATTTTATGAAGAATCACCACTCAAAACTCCAATCCAAGCTCTTTCTTGAGTTTTTGCTTCAATGGAGTTCCAAAGCATTTTTAAGAGATTTTGGGGTTTTGATTTGGAAGAATGAAATCATCTAGGTATTTAGGAATTATAAACCTACTTAAAACACCCCTAAGAAACCTCCCAAACACTTATTGGGAACTTGGTTGAATTTACCAACTAACCTTTGCAACTTACAATGAAGCTGCAAATTGGAGGCACAACATATGATTGGCCATTGACAACCCATTTTCCAACCAACGGACCATCCTGCATGTCCGTGGTTTGGGACTAAGGCTGGTCCTCGCATGGACACTTTCCCTACATGTAATTACAGACAAACGGCCACTAAAAATAGGGCGTCGACTAGCCTACTGGCCGTCGATTGTCTCAATAGATTGGGGCAGGTGTTGGAGAACTTTGGCTCCAAAATGGCTCCTTCCTCAACGACCTTGGATAATCCTTGTGGATTTTTTCCTGGAAATTTCCAACCTGAATAGTGTATTTACGAGTTTTGGACCTCCCATATCAATTTAATAGAAAAAGAACACATAAAACTCAATGAATCATGCAAAGATAAACAAGGTAGTTTCAAGGCAAACCTTTTGAACGTTATGGATGTTCTTGGACGTTTTACCTCCTTCATGAACCTTGAAAATCTTACTATAAACATTGTAATAACTCAAATAAGGACCTAATAAGCTCATGGTACACTCATATAGGCACATAACAACACGTGACGCACAAAGGTGACTAGTCGTAGAAAGTCTTGGTCGTCTCTTGACGTTTGACTTCAAATTAACCTAATTCTTTAGGCAATGCCTCAATACCACATTATAATCCTTTTTGGGAACTTATACCCTTATAACGAAAATGTTAGGCTCTAACTCACCTAAGTGATTTTTGAGGTGTCACACTGAGTGTGATGGTATGGTGATTTAGGCTTGTAGGCTTTTTCCTCAATTAGATCTGACTTTATCAAAACGTCTCCTTTTTCCTTTATGAACCTTAGTCAAGTGACTCGAAGTGAAATTTCTTTTTTGTTTCATGGACTTCGAGGAAACCTAATTTTTTTCATTTTATGGTTTTATTCGATAACTTTCTTTTTCTTTTCCTTTTCACTTTCTTTTTCTCTATTTTTCTTATAGAGGGCTTCCATTTTGCTGCAATACCATGAGTTTAGAATACTTTTATTTCAAACTTGACTTCTCCTTTTCCTTCTTACCACATCCCCAACTTAGAATTTTGGCCTAAGTTGGATATTCAATTATGCAAATCTTAAGATAAGTATAGGTGAATGATCATGTTAGGTTTAGGTTTTATCAATGTTTTTAAAAGGTAAAAGTAAGTCTCAAAGGGTGTCCAAGAGAGTTTCACCTGATTAAGTGAGTTCCACAAAAGAGATATATGTTTGAGTTGGCGTACATTCTTTAAATATTGTCTATGATCATCTCAAAAGTATACCATTAAAATCAATCAGACCAACGGGGAAAACTCTAGGATTATTCATACAAAGTTCAAAGTAAGTTCATAGGACAAGGCATTGACACTTAAATTAAACAAGATAACACACTTTTTCTAGTGTCTAATGCTCTTTGAAAAGGTATCAATTCCATCATTGGTTAATAAAAACGAGACGCAAAGAGTTCAGATATAGTGTATGTAACTTCATTTGTTCCTGTTCTAGCCGCAGAGTAATGTTTATTTGATTGAGAGCTCAGCACGTCACCGATATATATCGAAACCGAGACTTAAATTTGTAAAAGAATAGAATCTTTTAAAAAGGTGGTAATTTTTTAAATGTAAAATACTCTTTTAAAGGTCAAATAAATTATAAAATTAGGACCCAGAAGAGAGACGTAATATCAAACAATCCACAAAAAGCTTATTTGAAAACATAGCTTTAAAAATAGACAACCTAGATAAATCAAAACACAATTGCAAGAACCATTAAAGATATTCAAATCAAAAGTGAGCCTCACCAAACCACAACTAAATAACATTTTTCCTCAAATGTAAATAATGATAATATCCAAAATTTTAAGAAAGATAAACAAAAGGGATGAGTTCAAAAGAGATTGTGCATATGAATCTTATTCAACTGTTCTGGTATGAACGCCCGAATTGTCTTTCAGAAATAAGACAACTCCTCCTGAAGTGCTACTATTCTGAGTTTCACCATTATTTTCAACTTCCCTAGCCTTAGCAGCGATGTCAGCTGCTATCATTTGATCCACATCATGGGTATCGCCATTGGTTCGTATTTCATTAGCGAAGCCTTAAGACCATGAAGTCATGTTAGGTTTAATGGGAATTCTTGTCTTCACTCTAGATTCATTAGTGTACTTTCTTATCCTTGTTAGTTATGCTTTCCTATCCTGGATTTTTATCTTTCGTGATTTTACATGCCTTGGTGGTTCATTTCTCCCTGAAACTTTAGGTCTAACCATTTATGCAGAGACTTGGAATATATGGTTAGGGAATACTTTTAACATAAACAGTGGGATTAATAAATACATGGTTGTTTTGCCAAACTAATATGATAGATTATTTTTTAAATGTCATGCAAGATGTACTGTTTTCCAAAAATCAGTGTTCACCAGATAACTCCGCATATAACCAAGTGTAGATTACAATTTGAACAGATTGATGAAATATTTAAATATATAGTGCCAACGACAATCAATAATTGGAATAAACAGAAACTTGGGTGAACTGCCGAGAAATTCAAGGAGTGATATTTATATTCGCCAAATAGTCAAACTCTTCCATATTCACTCATTCATTCCAAAATTTAACATTCAACGTAGTGAACACATGTTAAACTTAATGTGTCAGAAGTTCAACTAAAGCTGAGAGCCATGTATCCTTTTCCATTACACTTAAGGTTTCCACGCGAAGAGAGTCACTTCCTAGCTTCTAAGATTGAAAACTACTATATCATAATCAATAACGCAAACTAAACAAAGAATCTAAATTTTCAGCATAGGTTCTAGGATATACATAATTATGCAAATATGTGTGACTCTTTAGTTAGATAAGAGGGTTGGGTACAAAACTTTTTACTGAAGTGGATAATTTTTTAACAAGCTAAGCAGCAATGTAAACCAAATACGATCACAAACCGACAGTTGAAAAACATTGAAACTACAAGAAGCATAACAACTGTAATTCAAGTGTGAGTTTGCGAAAAAGGGATAAAGTGGAACAAAGGGCATCACTCCCTTTCGTTCGGCAATGTTAATATGTTTCACAAAATGGATCGGCGAAGCGCCAAATCTCTATGTTATTCGCCAAACACAACACGAATTCTATCTATTGCATGTGTCATATCGGTCGACTATATCGTGTTCTCCAAATAGATCGATGATACACTAATAATCTCTAAATACCATAGAATATATGTTTTAGGGGTATCAAATCAAATTGCTTAAGTAATTTGCAACACCGAACTTGTTGGCACTCCACTGAAATAACCTGTTCTTGTCACCTTGTAACTTTCAACTGATTTTCTTTCCTTCACATACACAATCAACAAACTATTATTTTATCAATATAATGGAAACTAATTAAACGGTTTTATTTTACCTCCCAAAAAAAGCTTTAGGTAACGTTGTGGTACGACACAAGTCACTTTTAAGGCTTCACTCTTGGGGTTATCCATAGTGTCACTAGGCAAACCTCCTCGTTTTCTTGGGTTGATATGAGATGAGATGTGACCCATCTCGTCTCTTACTAATTAATTTATAACAAATGGGAGGTGACCTCTATTTGAGGGTGGACACATCTTCTTCATGCCTTTTAGTATTTTGTCTAACCCTTCAACAATGTTGAGGATACGCAATAACATATCGTCATATCTACAACCTTCTGGATCCATGGGATTTTTTCCCTCATGGGTAGGCACATATCTATCCTTCTCTCCATCTTTTTATGTAAGATTTAAATATCTCCATTTTGGGTATCTATCTTCTATCCTTCCTCTAAGGCCCAACAGTGGTTACAACCCTTCTTTGGGTAGTTCGACCAGTAACCACCACCTTCATTTTCTAAGAAGTTCACCTACTAACTGTACAAAATCTTCAAACTCCATAGCATCAAGCTTTGTACTCCCAACTCACACAACATTGATTCTACGGGTATCTACTCCCATGACATTCTTGGAGTATATCATGTTGCGTCATGATCTGTGCCATATTTAGTCCCTTTCATTTTCTTTTCAAATCTTCAGTTTAGAAAATTTAAAGGTGACCAAGAAAACCTCATCATCGCGTGTTTACCATTACCTATTGATGGTTGTCATGCCCTCCAAAAGTTGGTCTGCCACCACGTATGGCTTTTGTATTAGCCCTCCCGGTGAAGGTTGGTCATCCCCCTTTGTTTACCGAGTCTAGGCTATGATAAAAGTAATGTAGGAGGAAATTATTGGGAAGACGACGCATTGGACTTTGAAGTACAAGCTTTTTTAGTTAAATCTATATTTTGTGTAAGGTTTCTCCTTTAAAACACTTAATCTTTTGGATGCTATCCCGAATTATTTTAATAATCGAAGGGGGAAAGAAACTTATGTTGAATGTTTTAACCAGTTAGTCCTATGACGTAATTGAGTTGTACGGAAACTCTACTAACCACTTTAATTTTTTTCCCATCAATGAGAATGGGAATAGTCTTAGTAGAAATGATTCCTGGAGAAGTTTTTGAATGAGAATGGCCTACACACATCTATAAATTTCCATAGTTGCTTATGTGGGTCCTCGTGAGATAATAAACTAAAAAGTCCCTTTAGCTGCAAAAGTTGAAACATTTTTCTAGGTATGTGAAATATTGTGTTTCCCTCTAGTCGATGTACTCGAATGATCCTTAAACCTCCCATGAGATGCGGGTCATTGACATTGGGCTCCTAGACATCGTTTAGATTGTCAATGTTGTCCTTATAGCCTACCTAACTTCCATTACTAAGGTATACATTCATGCTTTATACGGATCTTGAACAACACCCAAAACTAGAATGAACATTAAATTAGTGGAAAATACACTACAAAGAACTATGAACTAGAAGTAACTACTTTTTAATGTGACACCACTCCAAGGTAGTGGCTCCATATTGAGTAGCTATTAAATTAATTTTGAAATTATTGTGTTCAACGAAACTAGCCTATAGTTTGAGTGTCTACGTACAGAATCTACTTTAGTAACCCAACCAAAGGTTGGGGGTCTATCACAAACGAGTGGTAGTGAAAGTAGTAACTACATAGAAATTTCGTTCTAAATAGTGATAGTTTAGGACAATTTTGAATATTAAAAAAAAAATCCTGACAACAATGTGTAAAATATTGAAAAGGGATTTTATCACATGTAGTAGAATGTTAGTAAATATATGAGAAACATGTATAGAAGAGAGTTCTTGGGGTGTTATCACTATATGTGAAGATAAAATTTGTGGGTACATGCTTTTAGTAGCTAATTTAACAAAACAAAGGTGACTAGCTTAAGATTTAGGTATATGCGAGTAACCACTCGGGAAACATACCCCATATCAAATGGGTTTCTCTTGGACATAGAGTCATTTAAACTAACCAGTCTACGCCTTTTCCACACTCACTCTTTCTATGATAGTGCTTGGATATGGGACTAGAGATCCCCCTCTAGGGATGAACCTCATTTCGACCCTTTATGAAATTTAAGAACAAGCAAGCAAGACCCAACAAATTAATCAACCCATAATTTCCCCCAAGAATGGAGGTTTTAAGCCACTAATCAAGAATAATCAAATACACTTAAAATGATAATGGAATCATGTGGATATAAGAGATTAAAATAGCAAAGGAAGGTAAATGAAGAAAATCCACTTCCAAAATTTTAAGAAGAGTTTCATTCTTCAAGCTTCCACAAAAACCCTCTCTAAACTTGAGAGAAAATTTAAGAACAAAGTTTCAAGTTTAATTATTTCAGTCTCTACTTTTCTATCTATAAATAATAAAAGATTTTTGTATTTATAGACTTCAGTATTGTATTGGTGAATCCTTTTGGTGCTGGTAGTCGTGATTTGCCAAATCTCCCTTCATTCAATTCATCACCACTTGCATGTTTCCTTCCTCATCTATGTGTTCTGGATCGGTGGAAGAAATAATCTGCTTTGTGGAACTAATGTATGAAGAATAGACTTCTGCTTTTCATCACCTTTTGATCCACTTCCTTTAGGTCTCAATTGTAGTAATAGAAGTCGTAACATCACTATACGGTGGATTGCCAAGTGTTCTTTGCAATATGCACCTCTGCATCCTAAGCTTCTTTTTCGTTTTGTGCCTAAGTACCTATGCTCCTACCAAATCCTCAAATACATGAAACATAGATGTTTTTATCAATTATAGAGATAAAATACATAATCACGGACAATATTTGCATTAATATAAGACCCTATATCAGTCTTATTTGAGGTTGAATCAGTTACCTCAGTCGATATTTTAGAATTCGAAATGGTAGACTTTGATATCTTTCTAGATATTGATTGATTACGTTCTTGTTATCTTTAGTCAATTGTAGACTAGGATCGTTGATTTTAATATTCTAGACAAGCCAATTGTACAATTGAAGGGTAGTAGGTTAATGTCTATGGGTCGATTCAAAACTTATCTTACGGTCAGAAAGACAATATCTAAGTGTTATCTCTATCATCCATTTCACGTTAAGGATTCAAGCTCTCAAAACCCAACACTTCGGTTAGCTGAGGTAGTAAATGAGTTCCCAGAAGTGTTTCTAGAATATTTTCCCAGAGTTTCTCCCTAAATGGAAATCAACTTTTGGAATTGATCTCTTCCCATATTCCTAACCTATTTCTATTTATGCTTACATATTGAATCAAGTTAATATTAAAAAATTCAAGGAGTAGTTAAAAGATCATAAAGATAAGGTCTTCATTAGACCTATTATTACCCCATGGGTTACATAAATATTGATCGTGAATAAGACATAAGGTTCTCTTAGGATGTGCATTGACCATCAACAGAAAGTTACATGTAATAATAAGTATCGTATCCCAAGAATCGATTACCTATTAAACAAAATTTTAGGGTGCTAGTCATTTCTCAAATATAGACCTCATATGCGGTTATCATCCATTAAGAGTCAGAGACAACATCATCTTGAAAACAATCTTCAGAACTTTGTATGGTCATTATGAATTTGTAGTTATGTCATTTGAACTAACAAATTCTCCTGCAGCTTTCATGGATTAAATGAAATCCTTTTTGACTTTTTAAAGTATTATATAATTGTTTGTTATCTTCTTTATTAATGATATTCTTATTTACTCTAGGAATGAGAAATAATATATGACTTTTTTGAGGGTTGGTATGAAGGATCTCATAGAACACAAAAATCAATTGAGAAGTTTAGAAAATCTGAGTTTTGGTTGCAATTTAATTCTTTTCATAGGCATAGTTTTCTATCAAGGGGATTTGAGTGGATTCTCAAAAAATAGAGGGAGTAAAAATTATCGTAGACCTACATCTCCTGCATATATCAGAACTTTTTGGGTTTTGTTGGTTATTACAAAAGATTCGTGGAAGGATTTTCATCATAGCTTCTCCATTGACTAAGTTGACTAAAAATGCCTAAGTTCCAGTTGTCATACTATTGTAAGATGAGATTCTTAGATCTTAAAACTAGGTTTACCACAACTCCTATTTTTACTCTACAATAGGGTTCAAATGGTTATGTTATCTATTATGATTCATCTAGGGTCAGCCAAAGTTGTGTGTTGATGCGGCGAGGTAAGTTTATAACTTATGCTTCTAGAGAACTTAAGGTACATGAGAAGAAATATCTTAATCATGAACTTGTGCTTGTAGCATTTGTATTTTACCTTAAGATTTGAAGACATTGATTGTATGGTTTTCACGTAGATGTGCTTATAGACCATAAAAGCCTTCAATATGTATTCACTTAGAAGGAGATGAACCTTACTGAAAGGATATGGCTTGAGTTACTCAAATACTAATATGAATGTGCTTTATGTTCCTGGAAAGGACAATGTATTAGCGGCTCCTCTTAGAAGACTTTCTCTAGGTAATGTAGCACATGTTGCGGAAGAAAGAAATAACTAGCAAAATATTTTCACATGCTAGCTCGCTTGGAAGTTTGCCTTATGAGCATATCATATAGTGGTGTAACAGTTCAAAATGGGTCAGAATATTCATTTGTTGCGAGGGTTAAGAAAAAACAAGATGGTGATCCTATAATGCTTCAACTAAAGGGTCCAGTCCATCACTAGAGAGTTGAGGTTTTCCCCCAAAGTGGAGATTTTATGCTTTGCTAGTATGGTTATTTATGTGAACCTAATATGGGTCAGTTGAGCCAATAAATTCTTTTAAAAGACCATAACGCCATGTATTCTATTTATCCTGGCGCCACAAAGATGTACGATGATACACTGAATGTCTTTTAGTAGAATAGTACGAAAATAAATATAGCAGATTTTGTGGTTAAGTGCCCTAATTATCAACAAGTAATGGTAGAAAATCAAAAACCAAGAGGTATGACTCAAAAAATTAACATTCCTACATGGAAGTTAGAAATCATATACATGGATTTAACAAAAAACATAGCTCGTACTCATAGACATCATGGCTCTATTTGGGTGGTTTTTTACAATGTTACTAAGTCTATGCACTTTTTAACTGTTAAGACTACAAATTTAGTTAAGTACTACGCTAAGCTTTAAACTAATGAGATAGCTAGGTGCATAGGATTTCTTTATATATCATCTCATATGAAGGTCCTCAATTTCTTGAAAATCATTTAAAAAAAGGTCTAGGTACTTAAGTTAATATTAACACATCATTCATCAATAGATGTATTTTTAGGCAGAGTGTACCATTAAAACCATAGAGGACATGTTGAGATCTTGCGCTATAGAATTCAAGGGTTGTTAGTATAATCACCTTCTTCTTGTAGTGTCCGCCTAGAATAATAATTACCATTCCATCATTTAGATGACCCCTTATGAGGCATTGTATTGGTGTAGATGTAAGTCTCAAGTTGGTTTGTTTGAAGTAGGTGAAGAATCCTATATAGGGCCAAATTCGGTTCATGATGCTATGGAAAATGTTAAGCTCATTAGAGATAGATTTAAGATAATAAGAGTCGCCGAAAGTCCTATAAAGATATACGGAGGAGAGACGTGGGGTTCCAAATTAAAGATTGGGTTTTCTTGAAAGTTTCACCTATTAAAAAGGTGATGAGATTTATCAAGAAAGAAAAACTGAGTCGTAGATATGTTTACCCTTAGAAGGTACTGTAAAGAGTTTGTAAATTATCTTATGAGTTATAATTGATAGTACAACTAGAAGCGGTGTATTTGGTCTTTCACGTTTCGTTATTGAAGAGGTGTATGGCTGATCCAACATCCATAGTAATATTTGAAATTATCGGTGTAAAGGATAGTCTCACTTATAAGGATGTGCTAGTTGAGATTCTTGATGTCACTTCAGTTAAGGTTTTGTGGAGGATTTATTCAATAGAGAGAGTTACTTAGGAAGTAGTAGCATCCATGAATGTCAAGTATCCTCATCCCTTTCATTCCGATTAGATTCATGCTTTCGGTAATAGTTTTATTTCATATTTTTAGTTATTCATGGGTTGGTTTAGTCTTAAAATAAGGTTCCTTTAGTTATACTTCTATATACAACATATTTGGATGTTATGGGAACTTAGCTTAATGAGATTTCAGTTTCCAATACTTAGTGGTAGAGTTTGCAGCTCTTTCCCTCCATTTTAATCTACTTTAGTCTTCATTAGAGGACAAATTATTCCAAGGGGGAGATAATGTAACACCCGTATTCTAGAAAACCATAAATGTAGATTTCAGAAGTTGTGGGTGCCAGTAACGGTTTCACCTAGGGATCATAGGGTGAAACACAAACCTTAACAGTGGTCCACATATGGGCATCTGCATCTCCCTCCAAGAAACCCTACAAAAATTTTCTAAAGGTTGACACACATCCAGACATACGGATTATAGGTAAGACCATTGGTATTTATCCTTGTCCATGAATCAAGAGCCTCAACAAACCCTCCCTAAAGCCAATAACTATTTACCATGAAGGATCATCGGCCAATCCACGGTTAGTCAGTCATAGTCTATCAATGGCTTCAACACCTTTTATGTCAGGTTCATTTTTGCTATCATACTTTGTACATTTTTTTTGTAATAACACAAACTCTTGCCTATATGTTTTCGAAATGTGGGGTCTTATATTCAGGCTACTTAGTTTCGTGGCTAGAGGGTGATTTGATTGATTCATGAGATTCAGTGACTCTTCATGCTTCAAGGATAGAGTCTAATGGTTTAACCTTATTTCATGTATTTTCTCTTATGGATATAATGTATATTCTAGGCTTAATTTCCTTTAACTGCATTAGATTTCTATGTTGAGAAAATAATCTAGAATTTTGCTTTTTATTTTAACGAGATTTGAGTGTCTAGCATATCACATTTTACATCTAGGGGGTATCCCTTGCTCATGACAAACTTGGTAATCAGATTTAAAGGTTTAGAATAGTCCGAGAATGTTTTATAAGCAACATCTATTAGTGTTTTGATCATGCGTCTAATGCGGGACATATTTGTTAATTAGAGTCTACAAGATTATTAGGTAACTCCAGTTCTTTTATTACTCAATTGTTCTGTCATATAGTATAACTATATAATGTATCTCTCCTAATATTTATTGTAGCACCCCATATTTAGAAAACAAAAAGTAGATTTCAGAAGTTGTAGGTGCTATCAATGATGCCACGTACGGATCGTATGGTGGCCCAAAGACCGTAGGTGGGGTTCGTGGATTTCCACCTGAAGCTCCCTCCTAGAAAAACCAAAAACTTTCTCCAAGCTTTAATCTACGGCTGAAGATAAGGACCGTAGGTTACATGTTTTTTGTTCGTGGATCATGATCATCAGCAACCCCTCTTTGAAGCAAAGCAATGGTTTACGAGGACAAACCATTTTCAAGTCCATGATCTCTCGGTCATGGATTATAGGTGTCTTCGATACTTTCTATGTCTGTGTCATTTAGGTCATTTCATATGCATTGGACCTTAAAAGATTATCGTTGAACCTTAAACTATCTCATTTTTGTAAGTTTTAGCCTATTAAATTAATTAAAACTTACCCAACTCACATCATTCTCGGAAAATTCATCAAGTTGAATAAAAAAATGGGAAAGACTTAACAAAAACCTATCAACAACGCAACAAAGTTTTTGTTAGTTCTACAAGAAATTCAAAAGATTTCTCCGTGAAGTTCGTCATCAGGTTTGTGGGAGTTCACTAGTGTTTTACTTTGGCCCATTAGGTCATAAGAATTTAGTAAGATTCTTGATTATATATAAATTTCTTAGAGCTAGGGTTTCTTGAAATTTAGAAATGCTTTGTAATTTAGATGTTCGGAGGAATTATTGCTTAGCTTCTTGCATGAAACATAGAACCCTAGTTGTGTAGTGGCTTCATGAATTACACTTTCTAGGTCAACTTCTTAAGATATACATACCTCAGTTAAGAATGTTTCATTAGCAGTATATTAATATTGCATTTTAAGTTGGCATGTCACTATTTTTAGTAATGCAAAATTACAGAATTTAAACAGAATGTATTACATTGTAATAAGGTTTGAGTAGGCTTCATTCTGAGCCGAATAAGGGTCAGTCACCCTCATAGTCATAGAACTACGTATCCCCATATGATAATTTCCCTCTATAGGCCTAAGTTTTAGTTGATCACCCTAATCATGCCTTTATACCCTTGGCAAGGTATTAGGTCCTCTCATTGGGGTGATACATTGGACTCCATAGATAGATCTCGTGGTTTTATGTGCTTAATAGTAGCTTCCACAGTCAAATTCTAGTGCATTGACTAGGTTATCACTATTAATTTAGCATAAAGTATCAATAGGTTATGTATTTTGTCATTTCATTTAGTTAGTTTAGTATTCAAATATATTTAAGTATTTACATATTGTAAAATTTTTTAAATTGGTCTTATTTCTTTGTTAAGTTACATTTATAATTAATCAGCTTTATATTATCCCGCATGCTAAGTAATCTTTATTTACTAACATATACATAATGTTTTATCATGTTGTGAATAAGGTTCAAGTCCTCAACACACAGATCACACAGAGATCGGCTCCCAATCTTTAGTTTAGTAGCATAAGTGGTGAGTCATCATTCTTCGAGTATTGGTGACACTCTATCTTTCCATTTTAATTCTTTTAGTTTTGCTAGAGTTATCTGGGAACATGTCTCAACATCTCCAGTAAGAAAAGGCTTTTATCTAGACATAATTTTGATTCAATTTTTGTATGATATTTATCTTTATGTTGTAATTAAACTTAGTTTTGTATCTTCAGACATAGAATGTGTAATACCCATCATTTCATTTTTATGATACGTTTCTAGATTTAGCATACTAAGTCTATTATGTTTAAGATCTTTAAGAATACTTGTGATATGCTTGAAAGGTGAGGGAGAATGGGGAACAAGAATCTCATCCCGAATCTTCTCTTTTTCAAGTCAATCCTTTGGTTAAACATGTGTCGAATGCTTATTTTAGGGATTCTTTTTAAGTATTAGATCAAGTCTTGACGACCAAAACTAATAGGGAGGTTGTGGTTCCATCAAGATGAAGTGTGAAAACGACGGTTTTATATGTGAGAGTCTTCACTAGGATGAACCCTCCTATGTGTTATAGTTCAAAACTTTAGGAACACCCACAAGACTTTATCTATGAAGTCAATATGTTTTTTAATACAGTAGAGGTTATTGTAGTAGAAAAGGCATAGTTAGACTTTTATAAAGTAAAAGATACGGCTCAAATTTTATGTAACCAATGTAAAGAAGAGAGGTTGAAAGATGTGGGTCCTCTTGATAGGAAGAAGTTTATGGTAGGTTTTCCTCATATGTTCATTCCCCTTCAGATAAAGGAAGTTAAAGTTATTTAGTTCATTGATATTAGACAGGAGAGTATGTATGTTACTTAGTATGATATAAAGTTAAATCAATTGTCCAAGTATGCACCAACAATAGTGGTCGATTCAAGGACCAAGAAGAGTAAGTTAATTTCAGGTGTTATTCTGAAATGGTGGTTGTACAATGTCGAATCACAATTCTCATTTATGATATGAACATCTCTCGTCTCATGGTACATGCACAACAAATTGAGGAGGAGAAAATCAAGAAAAATTATAGATTGGAAAATGTGCTAAAACCAGTGTTGGTAACTTTTCACATGCAGGGTCCGATAGGAAAGGGTTTCCTGAATTCTGACACAGGTTTTTTGGTGAATGTTTCTTCAATCCTCCTCCTATGTTCCAAAAAGATAGGGTGTCTAACCCAAGCCTCAAGTAGGTAATGGTAGTGAATCTTCATTGCTATGTCTTACTGCACTATGTGTTGAAGGAAGCACGATTGTAAGTTTCTAGCCGATATGGATGGTTGTTACACTTGTGGAAAAAGTAGTTACAAAAAATGAAAGATTGCCCAATGCTTGCGGCAATAGGAATAAAGGGAAAGAAAACTAATTCTAGTAGTGGTCTTGTAAAGGATCCAATGCTCCTAAGCAAAATTCATTTTCTGCTCCCCAAACATTAGGCGAACAAGAGGATTATGCGGATGTGGTTTTTTGTATTTTGAAGTTTTCCAACCGCATGTATATGCTTTATTTGATCAAGGTAATACTTTGTCTGCATTAACACCATATGTGGCTATGAGGTTTAGTCTGCTCCTTGATGTGTCGTTATAACATTTTTCTTTCTCTACTCTTTTTGGTAATTGCTGGTGATTGTTGTTACTCAGACTCTCACATGTTAGCATGCACAACCAAAAATTTCACACAAACATATATACACATTCAACATTCACATTCAGATACCTCTAAAATGAGTCAAATCCAAACAACCTCAACCATTTAAAAGTAATCAACAAACTCGCAATCCCAAACAGAAATAATCACACAATTTTACTAAAGACATCATACAGTAGACGCTCAAATTACAAGAAAATTACTCATCAACAATCATCAGTCCTTCACTTAACCATGTTCATACAACCCCATTCTACCATATTCCCACATAACATCAAACAATTCGGCAATTTCCACTCAAGACTTCAAAATACCCATTAAAAGCAATATACACCACTTTGCCACTACTACAAATCGCACCCACAACCCCCACTACACAGAAACATCAATAACCATTGCAAATCTTCAAGAAAACCCCACAATTTAAGAAAAATAAGCAAAAATACATAACTGAAATGTTGTAGTCGAGTACAATTGATAGATAAAAAGGTGTAATTACAATCATGTTATGGATTGACACTTTAAAAAGCACAACAGAAGGAGGGGAGAAAGAAATTCACTATTTGGGGATAAAAATAAAAATACCCTTGTATACATGTTAGGAACTTTACTGATACATTTGAGCTCCAAATAGTGCGTAAAACCTCATGAAACATACTAAGGCACTAAAGCACGTCTCAAGGCGAACTTTCAAACGCCGTCGAACGTTCTTGGACGTTTCACCTTCAAAGTGTTCCAAATTCAATATACTGGATCTTTACACTATATTTAGTCATTTTATGACCTCATAATTGGGTCCTTACAGTATCCCCAACTTGAAAAATATTTTTCCTCGAATGATACCTTCTTAAACAGCTCATTTACGGAAATAATCAAAACTAGTAGCCCATTGTATATGCATACCGAAATTTTTACATACCCAAATTAAGGAAAGAATTCAATTCCAAGTTAAACATATCTACACATAATCATATACAGAAATCATAAAAAGGCTCAGTATCCCCCACTTGGGATAAAGCTACACAACTCTTTCTAACATTAATTTAACATCACTAAGAGAAACAACATCACAAGGAATATAAAAATCAAGGAGATTCTTGAAATTCTCATAAATCAGTAAAGAAACACATACAACATAAGGACATAAGGAGATAATTCTCGTTCACCCTTGGATTGGAGAGTATATACAGTATTCCTCTTTAGAGGACCATCCTGTTCTTGACTAGTAGCAACTCGTTTTCCTTCTCTCATATTATCTTTTTCCTTAAGACATCTTTCATCGTATGACCACTCTCACCACACCCATAGAAACAATCTCTACCAGTCAAGTGCCTACCCTCATGTTTCTTACCACACCTAGTGCAACTACGCCAGGAGTACTCATTGCTCTTCTGATACCTAGGAGCACTAAAGTAGCCTTCCCAGGAAGACTTTTGTCGATTCATGGCACGAACATGTCCATTGGACCCTTCACTTTCAATCCTAACTATATTTCTCTCTCTCTTAAGCTTGGACTCTTCTATTTGTTGATCAAACACCATTAGTCGGGAAATATTAATATCATGTACAAGCATTTTCATACGACACTCTTCTTCAGCTAGTTCGGACACCCCCGTCATTAGCCTATTCATCATGTCTCTAGGTCTTGCCACCAAGCTTGGATCATACTTAGACAATTGAGTGAACTTCAAAGTATACTTTCACACTCAACTTGCCTTGCTTGAGTTTTATGTATAAATCAAACTTGACCTCCCTCAATTCCCTATGAAACAACCTATCAAAGTAGGCCTACAAAAAAATCTCCCACTCTATGGGAGCCGCCCTTACCGGCCTAGAATCTTTCCATTTCTCAAACCAAAATTGAGGTACATCTTTCAATTGGTAAGCGTCTAGCTCCGCTTTCTCCGTAGATGTCATTCCATAATAGCAAGAGTCTTATAAACCTCATCTATGAACCCACAAGGATATTCCTCCACCTTGGAGAGACTTTATTCCGAAAAGCTCATCCTTTATAACTCCCTGATTGTATAACCAATCGTTCCCACTATAGGGTTAGCCACCACCTCCCTCTTGGTTTGGGCCGTCAAGTCTTGAGCCAACATGTTAGTAGAAGTCCTAAATTTCTATTAGGTCACATTCCCCACTTGAGGAGTATTACAAACATGATAAGGAAATTGATTCTTTTGGGGAGGGACCTCTTGACTCTCCATGACATCTCCTTCCCTTATAGCATTAGCCTTAGTGTTATCCATAACCTGGATAAAATCATAGGCAAACTTTTAGAAGAAGGGCTTAATCAACACAAACTCTATGGCACTACTTGAAGAATGAAGAAATGAAATATTTCTAAGAATCCCATTGCCTCCTACTCATAGATGTGTCGCGAATCACAATGATGAATAAGACTCTACTAGCCATGGTTTTGAGATATCCTAGGACCATTTCATAACCTTATTCTAAGATGCAACATTTGTAATGTCCCGCAAGTACACCCTATAAGTTAGGGCGCACTTGATTAACAAAACGGCATAACTGCTTCTCGGAGGTCTTTCACAAGCCCTTAGACATCATTCATTGTTATATATGAAAGTGTGCGGATTTTAAACTTTTCTTTCAAACATAATGCTGAATAATTTTATAAAACTTCTTAAATATGTCACAAAAACATCTATGATATCATGAGTACAATATTCTTGGGTCACAGCCCATAAAAGTCTAACACATAAAATAACATAAAAGACGATATAGGAGTGATGTAATCGGATGCTATGTGGACTCACCAATCGTCACTTATACAAAAGCCTTGAAAACTCTACCCTTTCAAGCAACTCAATATCTTGAAGAACTTACATTATTGTATTAGAATGTAGGCAAAATATGTATTAGTACAAAACGTACTAAGTATGGAAACTATTATACCAAAGCATAAGATATCTCAAAGGGTTATCAATAATAGACATTATCATAAAAGATAAATCATAAAATCACATGAATATCATAAGAATAAAAAACATCATAAATCATATAAGATTTCATACTTAAATCATTGTCCTTCTTACTCAAATAAACTACTTCACAAGCCACCTCCAAGTATAATTGTGCAAGGCTAAGGTAGCATCCAATACAACTGCTAAAGCTTAGTACCTCACTTTGGTTATTCTTGATCATAATCTACATTCATAATTAAGACCTATATTCATTATAATATATGTGTACTTTGCCTCTAGGCCACCACAAGAACACTTGTGCAATGCATGTGAAGCATCCCATTCAACCTCCACACATTAAGACTGTCTTGAAATCACTCTAATCCCTTTCATATTAATTTAGGATTATCTAGAAAACTTACTTCATATTTGACAAGGAACTATCATGTTAGGTTAATGATGTCATGGAAAGCAACTATATACACCATTCAAGCTATACATACATCACATAGGGGTCATGTCATAGGTTGTTTCAAGTCATACTTGTGTCATGTATGAATAGAATCCCATACTACCATCAAAACTAAGTATTTCTCTAGATTTTCCTTATCAAAGTTAACTAAGGAAGGAAACACCCATAGTAACCATCATACAACTAATCATGTAGATGTAATTTAATCATAGGGGAGCATGAATCCTCAACCCTAATCTATCATGAGGAACTAATCCCAAGCCATTTTATGAAATACACCTTACATGCAAATCAATCTAACATTTGGAGAGTATAGGCCTTTCCCCTAAAGTTACCATGAATTGGTTTTAGCCAAACCAAGTCAAGCTATCATGATAAAGCATCCTAGAAACACAAGACCAAGTAAAACATAAGAGAGTTTACTTCCTCCATCCTAAAATACCATGAAGTTCACCAAATCAACCAAACATAAGTAATTTAACCCAACCTTCTATGAGATTCAATATCTCAAGCTATCACACATTGGTCTTATCATACCAGGTCAATTATACAAGAAAAGTCTATTTAATAAAAATTAAAGCTATTCTAGTTTATCATTTAATGATTCATCTTACACTCATGGGTCAACGTAGAATTCATTTATGTGTGAGAACTTGCTTCTCCTATCTTGTTCATGTCTTACTGAAAAGAAAGAAAACATCATCACAATCCCTTCATAATGACTTCAACCCCAAAGCCCTAGAATCAATAGCATAACAACCCATATACAATTTACTACTTTCAGTTCATTATGATCCATGTTCAATTACAAGTTAATTCATTTAATTTGATCATTAGAAGATAATTATATCCATGCTTGATCTGATAAGTTCAATTCCATTCTTGCATGTCAAGAACAACCTAGATAAAATAGACCTATTTAAAATAATATCTAGGTGATTTAATCATGATCAAATAGTATACAATACGATAAAATTAAGAAGATCAACTTAGAACCTTCATCTAGACTCTAATGACCAAAAATTGCCATGATCACCTTCAACATAAATTACTATTTTTTTACCATTAAAACTTAAAGAAAAATCACATAATCATCATACGAACATAATTGAAGGTTAACCATTAGATTGGGATAACAATCAAGCCTTACCCACAATGCAATCACAACCCATCCTAGATGGGGGTATTTTGGATTCACAATTGACGGATAACTAGGGGACTCCATGAATGGAAGAATCCATGAATAAATAAGATTAACATAACTTATATTAGAGCCTCAAACCAATATTGAATCCTTGGTGAATTTATCCTAAGAGCAGCCCAAAATTTCTCTTATGCTTCAATGGTGTTCTGGAGAGAGTTTTGGAGGGGGAAAAGTTTTTGATTTTGATTTATTATTTAGTGTTGAGGTTTTGAGTTGGGAAATGGATTAAATAACTTTTAAAAACTGTTTCTGACCAACACCCAAATTACCCAATTACCCCAGCAACAATTTATACCCTCTTAGACAAGTCAATCTTAACTTAAATTTTTGGAACATTCGTCGGGAAATAAGTCCGCCATGCGAAGCTGCTCCCGCGTGATTTTTGAAATTAAATTCCGAAACAGTAGAGTAAGCCTTGTTCCACGATGCATACAAAAATTGTTTCCTCCAAGAACCAAGTTTGCAACGCGGACTGGTTCCCTCCATGTGTAATTGGACGCTGCCTTTGGCAGCTTGCTAGTCCAAGGTTGGGTCCTCCTCAAGGACCCCTACAACGGTCCTTGGGGAGTTGTAACTGGAATATTTCAACCCAAATAACCTAGTATACATGTTAGGAACCTCCCTATCAATTTTATCTTCAAACACAACTTAAAAACTAATGAAACATACTAAGGCACTAAAGCACATCTCAAGGCTAACTTTAAAACGTCATCGGTCGTTCTTCGACGCTTCACCTCCAAATTCTTTATAATTACTATTATCACTATATTAGTCATTTTAGGACCTCATAAGCTCATGACATTAGTCTCTATTTTGTCTTAATGCATATTTGGGTCCTCACAGCACCTGAACCTACATCACGAAAAAACGTAGCGTAGAGTATGCATCAATATTTTAAAGGTAGTGAAAATTCATTATAAAATAAATATGAAATAAACATATAACAAAATACGTTTTAAAAAAAACTGATATAATATGAACATGATATAGAATATTGAGATAGCTAAATGCATTGACCAAATTTATAACATGCTTAGAATAAATTCTGGCTTACTCAAGTGTGGTCAATACAATGGAGTGTGACTGAATTGTAGAAGCTACTAATAACCGACATAAAACTGCATGAGCTAAGTGTAGGGTATGATGTCTATGCCCAATTGAAAGGACCAAATATACAAAGTCAAACGTAGAGAGGTATGTTTGCATGATCACTAACGTGATTACATATAGGTGACTTACAACCTACGTGGCTCATTGTTTTGGGACTATATGAATGAATGACTATAGTCCTAATCGATATAATCTACTTTTGCTAGATTAGGTGATTAACACATTATCACTAAATTACTGTAATATACTATATTTCTCAAAACTAATATGGAAACTGAGAATGCATACTAATATATTGATAATGTCACATTCAAAAACTGAGGCATGTGCATCTGAAATAACTAAAATATCTTCCTAGAATGTCTAATTTAAGAACTAAAGATTTACATTAATAGGGTTCTAAATATATGAAGGAAGCCAGAATAAAACATGTTTAAAGTTTTTATAAAATAATTTGGACCATTAACATTACTAATTCATGATAATCTTGTGATGTTCTAAAAACCCTACGTATAGAAATAATAAAGGAATCTTGTATCTGACTAAAACAAGGGACCTAATGGGTGAAAGAAACCCGTTGGTGAAATGCCACATAACTGGTGACTGATACCATCGAGAAATCATTATATTATGGGGTTATATTCGATATAACATTGTTGCATTCATTAACTAGGGTACTTGACTTTTTTCTCCTCTTAGTGTTCTAATTTTCAATGTTTTGATGAATGATTTGACTTAGGTAAGTTCTAGTTATGTTTCTAGCTAAAACTAAACAAATCACATGGTTTAGGATTAAAATAACTTAGTATAGGGGTCCAACTAAATAGGAAAATAAAAAATATCCCTGACTTTACTGTTGTCAGAGTCACCCACGAATGGCATCGATGAACCCTCGATGGATTGAGGGTCCATGTTGGTGGACAATCAGTCATGAGTTGAAAAGTGTTTTGGGGGTTTGATCAAAGGACCGTAGCTGCCTACGTACAGTAGGTGCATTCGTTGATCAAAACTTAGACACTTGTGAAAGCTAGATTTGAGGAGTGGTTGCAGTTTCATATCACGGACCAGTAGAACGGGTTATGGGTCAGCTTACGGTTTGTGGGAGGAAATTGTGGGTTGCACCTGCAACTTCTTCAAATCTGCACAAAGGTTTGCTTTTGGATATGGGGTGTTACATTATCTCCCACACAAAATGACTATGACTTATTGCTAACCTAGATAAGTTCCAAGAACGTGCAAATACGCTGAAAATGCAAGTGCTAATTGAAGGAAAATAATACAAATACTAAATTCACAGATGAATAATTGAAAACTTAAGAGGAACCAATTCCTAAATCTAGAGAGAATTGTAAGCAAAGAGGAGAGGATACTTGGACTTCATGTAGCTCCCTCCATGTATTAACTCCTCACCAAAACCTTGACTGAAGTGACTTCTTTGTGTCTCGACCTTCTAACATGATGTTTAGTAATATCAACTAGTATATTCTCATAAAAAAGACTACCTTTCACCGACACATTCTCTAATGGCATGATTGATGTTGGATTACCCACACAGTTCTTAAACAACAAAATGTGATAAACCTGATGCACTACGAATAGCTTTGCTAGAAGCTCTTACTTATGAACCTTTTTACCAATCCTTTTCAGAATATTGTAAGGGCCTACATGTCATAATGACTGAGCTTACCTTTCTTTCCAAATATCATCAACGAATTAATCGGTAACACCTTCAGGAAAACTCAATCATACACTTATAACTCTAGTTCCCTTTACCTTACATATCTATAACACTTATTGTGACTTTGGATTTTTGTAAGTCTATCTCTAGTGACTTACACTTTTTAATTGCATCACTAACTTAATCTATCCCAATCAAGGTTTCTTAACTTTGTTCGACTTTGCAAACCATATATCTACGTCTACGCCGATACAATTCGTTATGAGAGGTAATTTGAATGCTTGAATGGTAGCTATTATTGAAGGAGAACTCTAAAAGAGGAAGGTGATAATGTAAAATACCCTTTAAATTTATCAAGGTATCACTCAACATGTCCTCTAAGGTGCAAATGGTATGCTTGGCTTGACCGTCACCTCTACGGATAAAATGGTGGGCTTAGATTAACTTAAGTACCAACACCCTTATGAAATGACTTCTAGAAATTAGAGGAAAACTAAATACCTCTATTTGAGATGATAGAAAAAGGAACCCTATGTAACCTGACTATATCATTAATGTAATGTCTACTGAATTTGTAGTCTTAACCGCCAAAAAATGTAAAGACTTGATAACTTTGTCCACTATTACCCAAATAGAGTCATGATGTCTGAGAGTACGAGGTGACCTTGTGATGAAATCTACGATGATCAATTCCCACTTCAAAGAATCAAAGGAAATCTCTTGAGTGATATCCCCTAGTTTCTGAAGTTCTACCTTCACTTGCTAACAATTGGGGAACTTAACAACAAAATTCTACTATATCTCTCTTCATGCCATTGTGTTGAAAGACTTCCTGAAAAGCACAATACATCTTAGCATCCCTTGGATGAATACAATACATGGAGTTTTGGGCTTCTATCAGAATCTTCTATCTCAAATAACCCACCTGAGGAACACATAAACGACCTTGATAAAGAAGCACAATATCTCCGCTTTGGGAGAAAACCTCAACCCTCTGCCACTAGATTGTACCCTTTACTTCAAGAAATATCATATTGTTGTCTCGGTTTTCCTTAACCTCCACTAATAAAGAAGATTGTAACCCTTTCTGAAATGTTACACAATCGTTGCTCATAAGGCGAACTCCTAACAGTAAAAGAAACTCAAAAACTGCCAACTAATTTTACTAACAACTTATGTTGGTTAGTATTCCACTAAAAAATTATCAACACAATTATAACTAGATTATGTTTTAAAAAAATTAAGAAAGAATTCTAACAGATTATCAACAAAAATTTTAGTAAGTATTTTAGTTGGTAAATATATAGCGAAAAATTGTTGCCAAATTTAGCAAAATTCTATCAATATTAACTGAAATATTACTAATACACACATTTTTATTAGTAATATACCAAAAAAGTATATATCAATTTGTACATATGAAAAATAATGTTTACATAATTTATGACCATATGACCAATGTCTTAGAAACCAAATATTTACCAATAGCACGATTGTGTTGCTAAATTTTCCAACCAAATATATTTGTGTTGGTAAATAAGTAAATAAATTTAGTTTTTTGGTACACATATGAACCAATATCCAATTTATCTTGAATTTTTGCCGACGAATAAATATTTTAGTTAGTAAATTACTAACATCATTAAAATAATTGGTAATATATAAGTGTTGCAACTCTCAAAATGAACTAGGATAAACTAGATCATATCATGTGTTATATAAGTTAATAAGTGTTAAAATGATAAATAATAGACTTAGGAGGGGATTTTTAGATTTTGGAAGTCAAACGTCGAAGAACAATCAAAACGTTCGCAAAACTAGTCTTGTTGGTGCTAGTGTGTCTTTGCATGTTTTATATGTTGTTTGGTGTCTAAAATGATCAGAGGGGACCCTAGAATGTTTATTTCCATGTTTAGGTTCGAAAAGTCTGGGTATGAATATGAAAGGAACACCCTAAGAGTCCTTGAGAAAGACCCAAACGTTTGCCAAGAGTCTACAAAAATAGCCCCAATTGACGACCCAAATGATGCCCAGTTGACCCACCGACCCCTCGTCAAAAAGGGGAGTGAATCCACATGGTATCTTAGACACCAAAATATGAGCCTCATTAACCAACCATGATCCACCAAGAGGACTTTCATTCAATTGGCCCTCTGTGAACTTGTGGTCGTCGTTTTGTGCCGGCAATTCTGTAGTAACCTCGACCAAGTGAGAGGTGAATTTGGAATTTTACCCCCCTTCCTAATTAAGTAGTAAAAAGTTAATTTTTGTCATATATGTTATTTTAAGTTATTTAAAACACTAAAACAAAAACATAAACTTCATTCTTCAAAATAATAATTCCAAGTTCAAAAGATGTTCTCTTAAAACCTCCATGGGAGCTTGAAGTCATGGTGAATATAGGATTGAAGGTTTCATTTGATTTCTCCATCAATTTAGTGGTATTTCTACTAGTAAGCTATGGTCATTTTATCCTTGACACTTCTATTTTTTGAGGAGGCAATTCAAATGGTTTTTCAAAGATCTTCAAAAACATAAAAATATTATTTCGAATTCTAAGCATTGGTTCTTACATAAATTTTTTTGGATACATGTATTATGAAGTAACCAGTGTTAATTGATGGTTTTATTGTAAAAATTTCCATGAACCCATGAATTTCTTGAATTTCATATTTTGTCTCTAAAGTGAATGTACTGATTATGATGTAATTAGGATAATTCATTTGTTGATTGTTATGGGCTATTGAATTACATTTTTATTATTGTTGAAATTTTTCATAAATTTTATCATAGTATTTATATATATTTTGGGTTTTCTTAGATCATTCAAATGGATGAATTGTTGGCCTTGTCATATGGAAATTGTTATTGGCAAGATCTCTTGTTGTGTGAATTTCTTGGAAATGGTAAGGAATGGTAATATTGCCTATTGGAGGGTGGTGAGCTGACTTAATTCCTTTGTCTAATATAGAATTATTATTGATGGTATGGTGCACTTATGATGGCGATGTTAAATTGTTGTAAATGTTATGAAAATGGTCTTGTCAACATTATTATGTGAATTTTGGTATTACCATGATATAGTATGAATGGATTAATAAGGTGAAGGTGCTCATGTGATGTCTATATGACCTCGTATCGGTGCAATATTCATATGATTGAATGTACTTCCTCTCTAATTATTGATATATGATGATGAAGGATTAGGGAGATCATGTATGAAATAATGTTGAATTTTGTGTTGGTAGACTTAGTTGTCACTACTTGTTACTTTAATTTTATTGAATGGGTTGATAAATGAATGTCTAGGATCGGTAGGCCTAAAATAGGTACCCATCTACGAATTGTTAAATTTATACCTTGGATATGAAAAGAAGGTTAAAGATTTAAAACCTTGAATAGGAAAACAAGGTTAAGAATGTGAAACCTTGAATATTAAAAAGAAGGTTAAAAAGAAGTCTTTATGGAGTAGACCTGAATGGTACCTCCTTCTAGTGTTGAATTTCAGACTTAGAGGTAGGTTGGAAAGATTAGCATGAAACCATCTCTAAGAAAGTCATAAGATCTTCAAAAATATACATGTATTGGCATCACTAGGGGACCATTCTTGGAAATGGTATTATGAGTTTATAGGGCTAAGTTATGGTACCTTCTCCAATTCACATATGTGAATGAATTACTCTATGAGAATAAAGGCAAAGCACCGAGTGGATATGCTTAAGGAAGTAGCCCTAGTCGTGTGAGAGATGAAAATACAAAGAGACTTTTTTTATATCCCCTAAACGATTTGCTTATATGAAATGTTTCCTTAGTTCTATCCTTTGAAAGTAGAACACATTCGACGGTGTGGGTTCTTATGACACCGGTTCCATACCTAGCTAGTGTGGTATATGTAGGTTAATGCTTATTCTCATAATGTGGGATTTTCACTCTAGTGATGAGTTCTACAACGCCTAGGTAGTTGAGTGGGACACTATCTACTAATGGCATGTCTAGGCTTTGAAGATTCTAGAATAATTTCCCTATGTCTTCCTAGACCATTATTTGAAGTCCCATAATTGTTTACTTGACTGTAATGAATAATGTTCTCTTATTAAGGTAATTTCAATAGAAACTTTCTTATCTAGGGTAGCTTTGAGGTTCAGTTAGGTGTACTTGAAGAAGCTATATTGGCGGTCTCTTCATTTTTATTGAAGTGAGTCTCATAATAACTTTAGGAGAGGGCCTATAGTGTTGAAAAGTCCTATTTGTTGAATATGAAATATCTCTTATATGTGATTTTGGACTTTTATTTTATCTATTAAACTGTGACGATGAAGTTTCTTATCAAAATCGCATGTAAGTATATCTTGAAGTAAATGTCCCTGTTTTGCATGGTTTTCTTGCATGTTCACCATACATAGTGCATCAAATTATCTAATTCCATAGTTTTCTCTATGTCTATCATTGTACATAGCAAGTGACGATTTTCTAGAAGTTAAAGCTTGGGAAGTAGAATTCTTCAAAGATTGGTATGTCCTCATATGTTCGAGGACATGGACTATATTTCTAGTTTTACATTTCTTAAGACATTGTAATAGACTATAAGTTTCTTTTCGAGTTGATGAAAGAGTTATGACCATATGATATTGACTTGTATATAAGATGGCTTGTGATGAGACTTATTTCATTCTTAATTATTAAAAGTTCCATAAACCCATGAATTTGTTGAATTCCTGCATTTGCCTCTAAAGTTAATGTATTAATTGTGATCTAATTAGGTTGAATTAATGTGTAGACTGATATGAAATTTTGAATGACATGTTCATTATTGTTGAAATTCTTGATAACTTGACTTATGGTATTGATATATATTTTTGATTTTTTTAGATCAATTATATGGATGAAATGTTGGCCTTGTCTTATGGATATTGTTATAGGCAAGATCTGTTGTTGTGTGCATTTCTTGGAAAAGGTAAGGAATGGTAAATATGGCTATTGGAACGTGGTTATCTCATCTAATTCCTTTGTCTCATATAGAATTGATATATATTTATTATTAATTTATATGGTGAACCTATGGTGGCAATGTTTAATTCTTATAAATGTTATGAACATGACCTTGTCATCATTATTATGGGAATTTTTGTATTATCATGATGCAGTATCAATGAATGTATAAGGTGAAGGTGCTCATGTGATGTCTATATGATCTAGTATGGGTTAAATAATGATATGATTGAATGTACTTCTTATCTAATTGTTTATATATGATAATGAAGCACTAGGGAGATCGTGTATAAAATATTGTTGTATCTTTTGTGTGGTAGATTTAGTTTACCTTACTTGTTACTTGAATTGTATTGAATTAGTGCATAAATGAAAGTCTACAATCTGTAGGCCTAAAGTAGGTACCCTTCTACGAATGATTAAAGTAACACCTTGAATATGAAAAGAAGGTGAAGAATGTAAAACCTTGAATATGAAAAAAAGGTTAATAATGTGAAACCTTGACTATAAATAAGAAGGCTAATAGTAAGTTTTGAAGGAATGGACCTACATGATGCATCCTTCTTGTGTGGAATGATGGACTTACAGGTAGGTTGGCGTGAATGACATTAAACCATCTCTAAGGAAGTCATAAGAGCTTCAAAAATATACTTGGATTGGATGCCCTAGGGGTCCCATTCTTTGAAATGATATCATGACTTTGTAGGGATTATTTATGGTACCTTCTCCAAGACACCTATGTGAATGAATTACTCTATGAGAACAAAGGAAAAGCACTGCTTGGATATGCTTAAGGAAGTTGCTCTTTTCTTGTCTAAGACTAAAGTACATAGAAAATTTTTTATATCCCCTAAGACATCTGCCTACATGGGACATATCCTTAGTTCTACCCTTGGCAAGTAAAAAACGTTCCACGGTGAGTGTTCTAATGACACCAGATTACCTAGCTAGTGTGTTCTATGTCAGATAATGCTTATTCTCATAATGTGAGATTTTCACGCTAGTATTGGATAATTTCTAAAACATGTAGGCAATGGAATGGGACGCTATATACACATGGCACGAGTAGGATTTAAAGGTTCTATAATGATTTTCCTATATCTTCCAAGACCATTATGTGAATTCCCCTAATTGTTTACTTGTATCTTAATTTTCATTAATGAATAATTTTCTCTTAGTAGAGATAATTTCAATAGAAAGGTTCTTAACTAGACTAGTTATCACTTAGCTGTTCTTGAAGAAGTCGTATTGGCGGTCTTTTTATGTATTACTCAAATGAGTCTTAGAGTAACTTTACGTAAAAGGTCTAAAGTGGTGAAAAGTCCTACTTGTTCAATATAAAATATATCTTATATTTGATTTTTGACTTTAATTTTGTCTATTAAACCCTTAAGATGAAGTTTCCTATCAAAGTAGCATGAAAGCATATCTTGAAGTAAATGTCCCTTTTTGCATGGTTTTCTTGCATGTTTGACATGCTTAGTTCATCAAATGTTCTAATTCCATATGTTTCTCTATATCTAATATTGTAGGTAGCATGTGAGGATTTTCTAGAAGTTGAAGGTTGGGAAGTATATTTCTTCCAAGATTGGTATGTTCTCATATCTTCGAGGATATGGACTATGTTTCTAGTTTTCCTTTTCTAAAGACATTATAAAAAAACTATAAGTTTATTTTCAAATTTATGAAGGATTATTGACCCTATGACATTGAATTGTGTCTAAGATGGCTTGTAGACTTAGTTCATTCTTTATAATTAAAAGTTCCATGAAACAATGAATTTCTTGAATTACTAATTTTTGCACAAAAGTAAATGTATTGATTGTGATCTAACCAGGTTGAATTCATGTGTAGATTTTTATGGGCTATTGAATTATATTTTCAAATCATTGTTGAAATTGTTGTAACATGACTTATATTATTGATATATATTTTATGTTTTGTTGGATCATTTATATGGATGAATTGTTGGCCTTGTCTTATTGACATTCCTATTGGCAAGATCTCTTGTTGTGTGAATTTCTAGGAAGGAATGGAAAATTGTGGCTATTGGAAGGAAGTGAGCTGACCTAATTTCTTTTTCTAACATAAGATTGATATATAATTATTATTGATTGGTATGGTGCGCATATGGTGGCAATCTTTAATTGTTATAAATGTTAAGAACATGGCATTGTCAACATTATTAAGTGAATTGTTGTATTATAATGATATAGTATAAATGAATGTATAAGTTGAAGTATTCATGTAATGTCTATATGACCTAATATAGGTGCAATAATGATATGATTGAATGTACTTCCTCTCTAATTATTTATATATGATGATGAAGGACTAGGTAGATCCTATATGAAATAATCGTGTATCTTGTGTTTGTATACTTAGTTGTCCCTAATTTGTACTTGAATTATATAGAATTAGTGCATAAATCAAAGTCTAGAACCGGTAGGCCAAAAGTAGGTACCCTTCTATGAATGATTGAAGTAGTACATTGAATATAAAAAGAAGGTTAAGAATATAAAACCATAAATATTAAAAGAAGTTTAACAATATTAAACCTTGAATATGAAAAAGAAGGTTAATAAGAAGTATTTAAGGAATACACCTGAATGGTGCTTCTTTTTTATTTGGAATGATGGACTTAGATGTAGGTTGGTGGTAATGGAATTAAACCATCTCTAAGGAAGTCATAAGATTTTAAAAAATATACCTGGATTGGCATCCCTAGGGTACCTATTCTTGGAAATGGTATTATGAGTTTGTAGCGCTTAGTTATGGTACCTTATCCAATACACCTGTGTGAATGAATTACTCTATGAGAACAAAGTCAAAGAATAGAGTCGATATGCTTATGGGAGTAGCTCTAGTCGTGTGTGATACTACAATACGAAGAAACTTTTTATTATCACCTAACCCAGGTGCATACACGGGATGTGTCCTTAGTTCTACCCTTGGCTTTTGGAACACCTTCCACGGTGTGGATTCTAATGACATCAGATTCCATACCTATCTAGTATGGTCTATGTCGGTTAATGCCTATTCTCAAATGTGGGATTTACACTCTAGTATTGGATAAGTTCTACAATGTGTAGGTAGTTTAAAGGGAAGCTATCTACACAGAGAACGAGTAGGCTTCAAAGATGATAGAATGATTTCTCTATCTCTTAGAAGACCATTATGTCAAATCCCCTAATTGTTTACTTGTCTCTTAAATGATTATAATGAATAATATTCTCTTAGTAAAGGTAATTAGAATAGAAAGGTTCTTATCAAGGGTATCTTTGAGGATCAATGAGGTGTTCTTGAAGAAGTTGTATGGGCAGTCTCTTCATGTCTTACTCAAGTGAGTCATAGAATAACTTTAGATAGAGGATCTAGAGTGATGAAAAGGTCTACTCTATGAATATTAAATATCTATTATATGTGATTTTTGAAATTTATTTATTCTAATAAACTCTTACGTTAATGTTTCCTATCAAAATAACTTAAAAATATATCTTGAAGTAAATATCCCTTTTTCATGGTTTTCCTGCATGTTCACCATACTTAGGGCATCAAATGTGCGAATTCCATATGTTTGTCTATGTCTAAAATTGTAGGTATCAAGTAAGGATTTTCTAAAAGTTAAAGATTCAGAAGTAGATTTCTCTCAAGATTGGTATATCCTCATATGTTTTGTAACACGGACTATGTTTCTAGTTTTCCTTTTCTCAATACATTGTAATAGACTATAAGTTTCTTTTAAAATTGATGAAATAGTTTTGAAACTATGATATTTGTTTGTGTCTACTATGGCTTGTGATGCTACTTATTTCATTCTTATGGTTTATAATTTGACTATTACTGTTAAATTTTTTAAATTCTACATAATTTTTCACATATATGTGATGAAAGATGTCTAAGAGATTGAATAAGACATCTAAGAGGTAGAGTACGCCGTATCACTACTTGGGGGTGCTCAATGGGCATGAAAATTTTTGTATCAATGCAAAAGGTTATGTAGTAGTCTTTTGGATTCATTCTCATAAAGCCTCGTCTAGTAGATTCATGTTCATCGGTAGTGAGTCGCGACACATCTATGTGTTAGAGGCTATTGGACGATAGAAGTTTAACTCTATTCATAATTCTTGTATAATGCCATAGATTTGAGGTTATAAGTATCTTTTCCTAATACATTAACTCTTCTTTATAGGATATTAATACAAGAAGGACGCCCACAAGAAAAGTAGATAATGATGTAGTGAATGAGAGAGGTGAAAAAATTCCCTATGGTGATCAAGTTCCTCAATGTGAACAAGTCCCTCTATCTAATCAATGGTATGAGGTTCTGATGGTTCCCTGTAAATGAGTAATTAGGAAGTTTGAGGATCTCTTTTTACCCTAGACCGCGCAATTAAGGACCCAATAAATCTAGATGTTGGGCATAGGGTGATTGCTCTTAAGAGTACAAATACCTCTAGGTTGATGGACTTTGTGAGATGAATCCTCCTATCTTTCTTGAGTCTAACGTGGAAGAGGATCCCAAAGAATTCTTAGATGGTGTTTATCAGGTGTTGAGTGTTGTGGGAGTGACTTCTAAGAAGAAGGTGTAGTTGGCATCATAATAATTAAGAGAAATTGCTCAAGTGTAGTATACGCAATGGAAGGATAGTTGGTCGATTGAATTGGGTCCCATCGTGTGTATATGCTTAAGGGAGTAGCTCTAGTCGAGTATAATACTAGACTAAAAATAAACATTTTGATATCCCCTAAACCATGTGTCTACAAGGGATGTGTCCCTAGTTCTACCCTTGGCAAGTAGAACACCTTCCACGGCGTGGGATCTTATGACACCGAATTCTATTCCTATCTAGTGTCGTCTATGTGGGTTAATTCCTATTCTCATCATGTGGGCTGTGCACTATAGTGTTGGATAATTCTAAAACATTTAGGTAGTGGAATGGAACACTATCTACACATGACATGAGCAGGCTTTGAATATGCTAGAATGAGTTCCCTGGTTCTTCCAAGACCATTATGTGAAGTCCCCTAATTGTTTACTTTTCATTTAAGTGGATTTAATGAATAATGTTCTATTAATAAAGGTAAACTTAATAGAAAGGTTCTTACTTAAGATTGCTTTGAGAATCACTTAGGTGTGCTTGAAGAGTGTGTACGGGCGGTCTCTTCATGTGTTACTCAACTGTGTTTTAGAGGAAATTTAGGTGGAGGGTCTCAATTGGTGAAAAGTCATAATTATTGGATATTAAATCTCTTATATTTGATATACGACTTTTATTATGTCTATTAAACTCTTATGACAAATGCTCATATTGAGGTAGCATGAAAGTATATCTTGAAGTAAATGTGACCCACACCGTAAATTCCATGAGCTATACTAGCGCATTATATATTTATTTATGATGATTTAAGACCTAAAGAAGTTTAAATAACATGTTTGAAAACTATTGGGTCCATAGCATTAAAGAAAGATCTTAACGTCCGGAAACTAGCGAAATTGAACAAATTAACGTCCCGATATATTCAATGAAAGTTTATGAGGGTCATATGAAGTCTAAAACTTGTAAAAAGTCTTTAAATAGGTAAAATTGAGTATATAGGGTTAAAAATTACAGTCACGACACCCCAAGAACCACCGTAACGGTCCTTGGGGAGGACCTGAACTTGGGCGAGCAGGCTGCCAAAGCATCCTGCGTTCAGCAGGATTTTGGTGGTTCCTCCGCGAAGCATTTATCACGGGGAGATTTGAAATTAGACTCACGACACGGGTACTACACGAGTTCCACTTCCTCAACTAGGATTTCAAAAATTAATTGTGAAATTAACACCTGACGTGCAGCCACTTCCCATATTTGTAAAAGTCGTATTTTAAGCATTTTGACTTCAAAAAAAGACTCATTTATGTGAGGAGTCTATTGGGTAATTTAAAGGGTTACTATATAAGTTATTAGGGTAAGTTTTAGGTAAATTATGACACCAAAATCCACTCCCAAAAGTTGAAATAAAATATCACCCTTATCTCTATCAAATTCTCTCTTCCTCCAAACCTCCATTGAAGACCATTAGAACTCCAAGAAGAAGATCAAGCCTTCGAGTTTCCAACTCAATTCCGTGGCTTTATCATCATTTTTAAGGTATGGTTTCTTTCACTCTTGGGATTCTTTTCCCCAACAGACCCTCCAAAAGAAGATTCCTAAATCCCCCATACAAAGGTTTTTGATCTACCCATGGGTTTTCTTTGAAAATGAAATTATTAATGAATTGTAGTTATGAAATAAGGTTTTTTATGTATATATTGATGGTTAATAGATTATTTCTTGCGATATTTGTATCGACCAATGTCCTACCCCTAATCATGAAAACCTTGGATTGATATGGTGAATTTTGAAGATTATGAATATGTAGATAGACTACATTGTTTTTAATTATGTAATTGCTTATTAAATTTACCTTGTTTATGTAATTTGTTATGTATTCTTGTTAATGGAAGTAAAAAGGTTCTTGGAAGGGACAAATAGGTATATTGATTGGTTCTTCTTGGATTCATTTGTGAATTATGAGTTACGTGGAGAATAATGCTCCTTTGTCTAATGTGTGGTAGTGATGTTTATGCTAGAAATTCGTCATAATTAACCCTAAGTCATTGTATTAAACATGAATTATGTATGTATTTTCATTATATGAATATTATATCATTGAAAGTATTTTCTCATGATTATAATAAAGTGTTTACTGAAAGGTTTAATCACTTGTATGTGGTTTCTAAAGTGAAAAGGTAGTTCTCACTTATGAATACCTATTAGCTATTATGATAAGATGTTCACATAAAGGTCTAGATGAGAATAATGTGGTATTGTATAATTAGTTTGATGATTAGTGAAGGGAATAATTGCATAGCACCGAAAGGGCATATAAATAAGATAGAGGTCCCACGTTAGTATGTACGACTTCCTATATATGTTAGTGAGTTCAGATTACCTAATTATGTGTTTTATTATGAGATTGAAACCTCAAAACTAGTAAGTCAAGGTTTCTAGCAACAATCTCCTTGACCCCTAACTATGTGCCCATGTAGGACTCTAGCATAGTGGATCCACCTAGATACCTATGTAAGATTAGTTGCACCTTAGACAAGTGTTAACCCTCTATTTTCAGTGTGGGAGTTAAACAACAGATTCCATGTAGATCACATGGTCTCATGTCGGTTATTGTGATTTTTTCCCTAATATAAAATTAATGGACAAGATTGCATGTGCACTCCTATTAGGGTCATCTTAAAAGGTACTACATAGTATGAGGGAGGCTATAGGACTTGTCTTACACATTGAACATGTGGGATCCTAAGGAATGATTCTAGTACTATTCTTTTATAATTATGGTTATTATTATGGTTATCTTAAGAAGTTATGAGTAAGTATTGATGTATAAGCATGTTATGAAAATTTGTTGTAAGTATGAAGTGGGTTGCTTAATGTGATAATTAGTCGTATATGGGATTATGGGGTGCTATCTTTGGCATTGCGCAAGTATTGCTTAGATGATTTACATGTTGGGTTGCTATTATGTTTAATTTACTTATTATGCTTCTCATATATGCTTGTTTAGTTTAATTGACATAAAGCATGGTTTTAACTAAATTGTCCATTTCTCATGCATTGATGGATTTTGTGCATAGGAGTCATACTTCGTACATGTGGTTTGTACTAACCCATATTTTTTCCCTTTTCCCCAAATATTGTAGGTTCGGTCCATTGAGGTATGTTGAGTCTAAAGAAAGAAGGCTTGGACTAGACTGTCCAAGTTTCGGTATGCTATATAATTTGAGGATGCTACAACATACTCTATCTTAGTCGTACTTGTATTGTCTAAAGACTTTCTTTTCTCTCCTATTGTTTAAGTAGTTGATGGAAGCCCTAAGTGGCAACTATAAATTTGTATAAGGGCTATGCCCAGATGTTCTACTTTATTTAGATGATTTATATGTGATACAAAGATTTAGATAAATTATTATGTATTATTATTTTGTTTAAGCGAGAAAGCTGTAACGACCTGTTTAGTCGTTTTGAGCAGCAGATTTTAATTCTGGAAAATTGGCTGAAACGACGGAACCCACGACGGACCGTCACAGGCACGACGGACCGTCGCAGGGTCTCGTTTCAATATACTTGGGAATTCTGAAATTGGGTACTGAAAATCGACTCTCTGTAAATTGTGACGGACCTGCAGGACGAGCCGTCACATCCACGACGGACCGTCGTGAGCTCCCGTTGCAAAACACTTCAACTTTTGAGAATTTGGTACAAGGAACGAGTCTCTGACCGTCATGACGGAAGTGCAGGACGGACCGTCACGAGTGTGACGGACCGTCACAATGCACTTAGGGAAAAATGGGATTTTGGGCAGTTGCGACGACCTGCGTGACGGACCGTCGCAGGCACGACGGGCCGTCACAGGTTGCGCAAATCCCAGGCAGAATAGGATTTCTTTACACGTTTTAAGGGACGTTTTGGACTATTCTTTCCTTAATTATAAAGATTTAGGGTTAATATTAATAAGTCTAATTACTTGGGGGTTAAAAGAGGT
>CM064973.1:28989695-29013593 GCA_032847665.1 Solanum chilense | reverse complement strand
TTTACCCGACCCAACGATACAACCCGACCCAGCCCCTCTTTCTTCAATCCCTTCACCCACGCCGAAACCCAGCAAAAATAGAAACCCAGAAAATCAAATTCCCCCTCCCCCACGCATTCCTCAGAAACCCAGCAAGCTTCCCCCCCCCTCGTGCGTCGCCTTCGCGCGTTCACCTCTCCCTCGTCCTTCGCTCTCTACCTCTCTCCCACGCGAGCTGCGCAACGGCTCTTTGGAGTCGTTTTCGTCTGGAAATCGTACGCTCACCAGCCTGGAACAGTCCTTCTTCGTCCTTGATAGCACGAGATGATGACACGTCGCATCGCAAGGACACCCGAACTTATCCCAACCATCCGCCCTCCCTTCCATTTTCTCAAGGGGGCTAAAAGTTTCAGAAAAGCGGCTTGACCCAAAGGGGAAAGGATTTTTCAAATTTCGAATTCGTTTTGCCCGCCTTCCCCTCGAAAACCCTTGTTGTTTTTCTATTTAAACCCCCTCCCTCTTCAGATTTTGGGGGGTTGGACATTTTTTTGGTTGAGAAATTTTCAGAGAGTTGGAATTTTTTGTTGAGAGTTTTAGTTGGACGCTTTTTTTCGTGAATTTTGAAGAGTTATATCATAAAGGGTTGAGACGAGTTTGAGAGAAAAAAAAAGATTTCTCTGTCCTTTCCTGTTTGCTTCAGTAGAACGGAGGGTGGGAGTATAAGAGAAGGGTGAGTGAAGCTACGAAAGGGGACGATTAGCGCTCCANGAAAGCTCTTAGGATGTAGAGGGGTTGCTACTAAACACATCATCTCTACTCTCAAAGAGTGTTCACCCCAAAACTCCCTTTTTGGGCATAACTTAGCTTCATTCATTCAAGTGTGAGTGTGTGTGTACATGTGAGAACACCTTGCACATAAGCATCATTTCATTTACACTTAAATTCTATACATGATTAAACCTTCATTAATCACATCACACACTTTAAATGCTTCACATAATCATATAAATCATTTAGACATAATCCTTAGCATACTTCTCATAACAAGATTCATAAAACTATTAACAAGAATTACTTCATTCAAGCATACATTCTAGTCTAATTCACATAATAGCTTCATAAGGAACATTTAAAAAGAAAAACATTATTATCATCTTACATCACATAAAAAGCCTTAATATCATCATTCACAATAAATTAGTATCTTTACATTCGTACAATTCAAGTAAACACCGCAGCCAAGAAGGTGGACCATAACACTCAAGAGCATTTCGAAATTAAAACTAAACAACCCAACCAACGTACCCTTTTATCAAACCTTTCATAAACTACAATAGTTCATTATAATATATATCTTTTGGTAATAGCTACTCAACAACAACAACTATAAGAAACCAAAGCTCAAAGACTACCAATTCATGAACATTTAACTATTTTCTTAAGCAAAAATTTGATGAAAAGTTGTAACATGATTTCATTGAAGTTTTAACCTTAATATAATAAACTAACATTACAAAAATCATTATTAAGTCATTCAAAATGTTTTCATGCAACATCCCATATTTAGAGTTGAAGATAAAAGAAACTATGGTTGAAAACTCTTTTTGAAATCTTTTAGAAAGGGGCTCCTTGAATAAAAGAGAGTTCAAGGATGGATACCATACCTCAATGAGAAGGAAAACCAATAATTGTTGGTGAAAAAATGACCACCAACAGCCCTCCTTGTTTCTTCTTGACTTCTAGCATACGTGGTGACTTGAGAGAGAGTCTTCTAAGAGACAGGGCTTTTGGGTTTTAGAAAGAGGAGTCTGAAATTAGGGCATAGGGTTTGAAACACCTTAATATATATGAATAACCCTAAAAATTACTTCCTAGGTTCATAATAGACTGGGGGTGAATTTACCGAACACCCCAATACTTCACAGGAAAATACTATTTTTTGGACAGTTTCAATCTACGGTTGCTAACCAACGGACCGTCTGTCTATCAACTTTTCGTTGGTGGGTCTATTGGCTTGATACTTATATCAAATTTTATCCTGTCCAACTTAACTTTAAGATTGAATCTACTCCCATGGTCGATGGACCATTGGTTAATCAACGGACCGTCCCTTGTGTCATCGTTTGGTCACTATTTTGGCAGCTAGCTACCAGTAGGTGGGGTCCTCTTATATGTCCCCCCGTGGGTCCTAGACTGGTTCGTACCCAAATATTAAACCCCTAAGCATAGTATTTTAGGTCTTAGTAACATCGCACACCAAATTCAAGCAAAACGAACACATAAACTCACTCAAACACACCAAGACACACAAACACTCTCTAAGGAACACTTTGCTAACGTCATGGACGTTGTCAGGCGTTTGACCTCCAAACATAACAAAACTTCACACACTGACTAAGAACATTAGTATAAATAATTTTAACTTAAAATATAATCGATAAAAACTCATGAGAATCTAATTCACCTTTGTTTTAGGGTGTTACAATTATACATTATTTATGTATGTTAAAGTACATCTACAGACTGCCATATACATGAATTTTTTATTTAAAAATTGTATTGATCAATAATTATTAAAGTAAGAATCATTCTTCCGCTCTACTTTCCTATGGAATCGGTAGTTGATGAAGTCTTGTATGGCATTGTGTGGTATGGTCTACTTAAGGTGGCGGAGTTTTCTTTATTTTCAATATATATATATATGTTATATGATCATGTTCTTGAAGGAATTATACTATGAACGTATGTTTGTAATGATCACCCAATGTGAAGCCTCATGCCCTGTCTTATAGTCTAGTAATGATTTAGGTTGTATGGCTTATATACAAGACTATAATTGATTGTGTTGGGGTTTGATTAGGTTCAGCCTTGATGAGTATAAATGGTTAACTATCCCTACCTTTGAACCCCTATATGAATGTGTTAATAGCTAAGGTTAGGAGCCTTATGTGTAATATGAAGTTAGTTTGTCTTATATGGTAAATTGTGTTGTGTCGTCTATGCTTGAATGTGCATCATGGTCATAAGATGGTGGCCGCCTCAAATTGTTATGTATAGACATTATGTGATTATGTTGACCAATTTACACACTCAAACTTGAGGCAAGCTTACAAGTAGTATAGGTTCGTGGTGTTTAATGAAAGGTATTATCATATGCACTTCTGTCTACTACATGCATGTAAGGTACATGTCTATGAAACATGTTATGTGATGTATCATTAACTAGGATGACTTGAAAGGTGTACTATCATAAGAAAGGGTATGGGACCTTGCCTATGCATTACACATGTGTACCTTAATAGGATAGTTCCGAGGTTGGTATTCTATGTACATTAATATGAATGTAGGAACATGTTATGCATATGACTTATATGCTATGATGTTAACTATGTGGTATGATGAAGTATGAATGTGCGTAGTTGATACGCTCAAACTTACTTCTCAAATGAGAAGTAAAGCGGTCGTGTCAAGTAAATAACCCAACTAGTGAGGTCGGGATCGTTCCCACGAGGAAAATAGTCTAGACTTAACTTTAACCTAGTATTACTATTGTTTCGTCGATAACTTTCTTGGAAAGTAAAAATATAAAAAGGGGGGTTTGTATTACCTAATGAGTAAAAATAACTAATGTAATTGAAAGAGACACTTGACAGCTTTTAATATTGGGTTTTAATTTGTGAATTAAAGTAACTAGGGTTTACGTGTTCCCCACAGGTTCATAACTTGATAATTCTAACTATAACAATTCTTTCCTAGTATCTTGCATGCAAAGTGATAAGTTATGTATTTCTAAATCCTTGGTCCGGCATCTAGAAAATCTCACTCCGCACCTTGGTCCGGCTACGTGTGTTGCTTTCCTAACCCTTATCTTTACCTCCCTATTAAGACTCGTATTCGCTATTTGACTAAGTTATTACCTCATTTACCAGATCAATACTAGCCTTTAGATAGTATACACTAAATCTATGTTAATAATTCTTTTCCTATTATCTACCTCCTTGGTCCGGCAGGTAGCATTAAGGCGAGTTCTAACGTTGATCATCCGTTAAAAAGACTTCTAAGCGAAAGAATTATTAATACATGCAAGACACTATTCTAGAATTGTTATTTTAGCTAGGGTTTATCTCATTATTTGCCTATGGTTCCCACAACCCTAGATATGGAGTTTAGTTACTCATAACCATAAACACAATATTCAAATATTTTAAATCAGAATTCATGTACTTACTTAAATGAGAAAGAATAAAGTCCGAAAATTTGCTTGATTAATCACCAAAAGTCACTTGTAAGAATATCCAAATATCAAACACTATTACACAAAGTCTAATAATCTCACAGAGTCTAACTATATGAAATTTAATAATCTAAGAGTCTAGCCTCAAAAATGAGGTTTTTCGAACTATTTATAAAAAATAAAAACCTAAGTAAACAAGGATTCTAATTGCTGGAAATCTGCCAAAACGCGGCTGGGTCGACGGACCACGCGACGGACCGTTGTGATCGCGACGAACCGTCGTGGACTCCGTCGTCCCATACTTGGTCATTTCTTCTGCTGCTCTCTTCTTCCCCTCGACGGCAAGTGTGACGGACCGTCATAGGCACGACGGTCCGTCGAGGGTCTTCGTTTCAAAATACTTCAACTCTTGGAATCTGGGTACTGGGATCACTTCTCTGATCTTCACGACGAACCTGCAGGACGGACCGTCATGGCTATGACGGTCCGTCACAAGCTCCGTAATCCCACACTTGGTCAGACTTCCCCATCTTCCTTCAGCAGCTGCACTACGCTGCCACCTACGGACCGTCACAGTCACGACGGACCGTCATAAGCTTCGTAGGTGGTCTCTTCTGCATTTTTTCGCTCAAAATCTCCGCATTCAGCTCTGGACAGATTTCCTGCAAAACAAAGAGAAACTTATATTAAAATTAGCACAAAAAGGTTTTCGGACACACTAAACTTAAGGAAAAAGTATTAACTATACCGTGAAACCACGGTATATCAACACCCTCAACTTAAATTAGTTGTTTGTCCTCAAGCGACGCACTATGACTCACTACACAATCTTTGTACACTAGTATTCATGTTTTATCCTTTGCAATCATTTGGCTATCAATCCCGATTAATCTCATCAAATCTCTGCATGCTATCACTATTAGGCTTGAATTTTGTGGGATTCGAACATGATACAGACTCACTATGCACTAACACCTATCCTCTTCAATTTCTCACCGAGGTGCTAACAATTCCGGTATTGCAACTTGTGTCCTCACTTCAAAACAAAATCCTCATTTTTCACACAATGATTTCAGTTTGAGTATAAGGATTACTTTTCAACACTCGCTCTCAGAACAAAGTCACACTAATTCATACCTATTGCCATAAGCTTGCCCTTATTTTCACTGCCTTAAGTTCGCTATACAACCCTTAGGATCACGATAGGACTTTCTTAGCTTGTAACATAGGCTCAGAGTCAGGTAGGGTATATTTAGGTATACTTTAGTGACTTTTTGCCCTCCTTGACATATCGGCTGAACCTTCCACTTTCTATCACTTTATCTCGCCTAGTTTCTCCCATTTTTTCAGCTTGCTATTTTCCCTTCTTTCGTCATTTGTGTAAGTGACACTTTTCCCTTTTTTTTTTTATTTAATTCTCTTTGAACGAGTTCTTGAGTCACTTTACTTTTGTTCTTTCTCTCTCTTTGTTCTTTCAACCCCACTTTCCAGAGCATTCCTCAAAACAACCACCCTCAACTCATGGCTTTGCCATGAGTCAAGGTACACAATACCCAAAGTTGGGTCAGGGCCATAACGAAGGTTGTCTATGCATTAGCCACCCTCAACTTATGCTTTTAGCATAAGCTGAGGTGCACATGTCCAAGGAGGGACTAGGGCCAACATATTGTTCCCAGAAAAGATCAGTTGGGGTGAAAAAGAAAGGTCTAATTTTAAGCTCAAATTATTTGGATCAAAGAAGGATAACTTTTATTTGGTTTCTTTTATTTAGGCTAGAAATGGGCTATTTTGAATAAGGGCCTATGATCCTTTCCTAATTGTCTGTTACAACTTACTTTTAGCAGGACTAACAAGGCAAGTTCTAGCTCAGTACCAATAGTGGACTATTCAAATTTCCTCACACTCACTTGACATCTCATCACTATACCAGATTATCAGACACCTAGTTCGACTTGAAGATTTAGGGTAATGCAATGGTGTAACTCTATTTCATGTTTAGAGCCACACAATTATCAGTTACTACGCCTAATCATGCAACATTTTCTAATTTTATCAGGATATCATTTTAGCCATCATGCTTCAGAGTTAAACTATGTACAAAAGATGTAACGTGCCGGTTCAACAGAAAAAGTAATCAGTCTTTTGGGGAAAAAGAACACAGGCAAGAAAACCCCAAAAGAGGATAGTGAGTTGGGCTACTCATACTTCACCCTAACACTCACTTACCATTTACCCCACCCCCAACAAAAAAGCATGCAATTGTCCCCAATGCATAAAAAAAATCTAAATATTTGAGTGGTAGGTAAAGCAAACCTGTGGCGTATAGCGCCGTCGATCAGCAAGCTGGTGGGTCCGGTTTCCCAGAACCCACGTCCTCTGCAATGTGGACAACCTCAGTGGTGTCCTCAGCAGCAACCGCACCATCAGTAGTGCCTCCTGCTGTGTCTACAGTGCGGGAGCTAGACGCCCCAGCCGCTATCTGCGATGCTCTGATTTGGTGTGCTTCTGCCTCAGCAAGTGAGGCTCTCCTCGCAGCCTCCATCTCTCGGCGCTCCTTCTTCCTTGCTCGCACCTCAGCCTCTCCTCGATCCCTACGCCTCTTGGCACTCTCTGGAGGGGGGGATGGTGGAATGTCAGAAGTAGTAAACAGTGCCGCCAACACTGTGTCCTCAGCAGGCTCGGCAGAAGGGGCCTCAGAATCCGGCACCCTCGCCGATAGTATCGTAGCGATGTCTGCACGAAGACTGTCGACTGCAGTCTGAAGAGTCGACACATCTACCGGAGGGGCTGGTCGAGCTAACACTCTCAACTCGAAGTCATCTATGCGCTGGTTGACCTCAGCAATCTTCCGCTGCATCATCCTCTCTGTACGCGCTTTCGACTCAGTAATAGACTTCTGCATCCACGGCTGGATATGATGCAGAAGAGTGGCCATTTGTGCCTCCAGTTTTTGGACCCTAGCAAGCGGGGCCAGTAACGGTAAAGGGGCTGTGTGAGAGGAGCTCGAGGCTGTGCTACTACCCGGGATAGACTCGACCGGGGTAGTGTCAGTAGATGCCTGTGTAGATGTCCGGGCCTGGGCAACCGTATCCACAAGATCATCAGCAAGAGGTGGCAGCTCTGGACGGGGCCCTCTGCGTGGTGCCAACTCATTGGCCTCGTCTCTGATGAGGCCGACGTCAACGGTGCCCTGCGGGGTCTTCAACTGATCTATGTGCCATACGGGCACACCTGCAGACCTGCAAAGGGCAAAGATCATACACGGGAAGGGGTAGGTAGTAGTGACCTTGAATGCCCTCTCGTGGATGACTGCCTGTAGAAGCCATGCGAAGTCTACCTCAAAGCCGGCTATCATCGCCGCCATCAACACTGCTCGATCCCAGGTGACTATGTTATCAGCAGCTGTGGGGGAAAGGCAGTGATGGACGAGCAGCCACAAGAACTTTGCGATGAACGTGAGGTTGGCCTTCTTGATGGCCCCCTTCGGCTCAGTGACCCAGTCGGCACCCTCTCCGTCGACTGATAGGTGCAGGGCCATCCACCTCTTGGTGGTCTCTCTCAGTGCCTGCTCGCGCAAGAAGTGTCCATCCTTTACTATCTGCCAGCGATAGGCAAACTTGGCAGTGATGGGGGTCCGCGTAGCATCTGCACTCTCGCCGTATAGGAACCGGCGGATAGCTGGCAGGGAAATGTCAACCTGCACGCCCCGGACTCGAACCTGCTCCAGTGGGGCCTGTTTAGCGGGAGCAGCCCGCCTATCAATTTGTAATTGGAGAGTCGCTATGTAGGATGCGTAGAACTCTCGGACCACCTCCTCACTGTATCGTCCCAATGGACGGGCTGTCCACTCTAACCGATGCCTGGTGAATAGGTTGTGGATCTCCGGCATCGATGGGAGACTCCCAGTAAGTACCCGCCGCTCCAAGGTGAGTGTCCGAGTCATTACTCCTTTATCAGTCAAGAATTTGGCATCGGAGTAAACTTGAAACTGGCCTTCGACACACCACCGGTTTGGCTGGTCAGCGGCTGGGGTGGGGACCTGGGCTGGAGCACCAGATGTAGAGTCTGAACTGTCAGCCTCATCAGACGAGGCCGACGCTGCAGCAGTGGCGGGTGCGGGAACCTCAGCAGAGCCTGAAGCCTCCTCGGACCATGACACTCCTAAGGAGCCAGACGCTCCTTCCTCCATTGTGGCTGACCCAGAGGGTGTGCCGGTCAGTGTGCGCTCCTCATCAGACTGGGAGGCAGTGACTACGCCGGACGCCACCGTCTTGGGTGTGGCTCGGGGGGCACGTGCAGCACGGGAAGGTGCGGAAGTGCCTGGGGGCACATATTCAGGGTCCGGCTCATCATCAAACCCGATGATCAAGCGTGCAGACGGGGCAACAAACTTGGATCGCCTGCGTGCGTAGGCTCGGTCTTGCTTGGGTGCCATAGTAGATAGTACCTGAAAAGGATCACTATTAATACGAGCAATGGCAAACAAGACAAGCAAGCCCATACAACATAAAACATTTAAAATAGTGTGTAAGTGATAGTGAAACTGTATCACATGACGGGATGGATGACGGCTCGTCGTGGATACGACGGACCGTTATGAGGTCCGTCGTGTTGTACTTAAGTCAATGTATATAGAAAGAACCCTGAAAGAGGGGTCTCTGACCATCATGACGGTCAAGCAGGACGGACCGTCGTTTGGACGACGGTCCGTCGTAAGAGTCCGTCGTAGGACACTTAGAAAATTTTGAGAGACCCTTAGAAACAGGGTCTCTGACAACCATGACGGTCGTGCAGGACGGTCCGTCGTTGGTAGGACGGTCCGTCGTAGGACACTTAGAAAATTTTGAGAGACCCATAGAAACAGGGTCTCTGACAAACATGACGGTCGTGCAGGATGGTCCGTCGTGGGTGTGACGGTCCGTCGTAAGAGTCCGTCGTAGGACACTTAGAAAATTTTGAGAGACCCTTAGAAACAGGGTCTCTGACCATCATGACGGTCGTGCAGGACGGTCCGTCGTGGGTGTGACGGTCCGTCGTAGGACACTTAGAAAATTTTGAGAGACCCTTAGAAACAGGGTCTCTGACCATCATGACGGTCGTGCAGGACGGTCCGTCGTGGGTGTGACGGTCCGTCGTAGGACAGTTGGAAAATTTTGAGAGACCCTTAGAAACAAGGTCTCTGACAACCATGACGGTCGTGCAGGACGGACCGTCGTGAAGACAACGGTCCGTCACAGGCGTCGTTGGGCAGGGGTGCTAGGGCTTGTGCAACGGATCCTACGACGGTCCATCGTGTGTGCGACGGGCCGTCATCGGGGTCTCGTTCTGAGTAGCAGTGTTAGAACTGGGGGTACCCTACGCATCCCCGATGAACCCACATGGTTGTGTAGTGTTGTGGACCTATATGTGTCTATCCCAACGACCTAAGAAACTGCCAAAGCAAAATCACCTATGCCTAGGGTTATCAAAATAGCACATACGACATTTTGAACCTAGGTTTAGACATAAGCATATAAAAGAAACAGGATACGACTAAGAACTGAGCTAATACTAACTACAAAATCAAAATGCAAGATAGATAAGTATAAATGTAGAGACACATACCTTGGAAATAGAGAAGAAAACAAACAGAGAATGATTCTGGCAAGGTAGACACCGACAGCAGCAGCACCGACAAGTAGATGATAATGATAACGCTTAGGAGGTTTTTGGGAGCAATGATCAGTGGGGGGAAGTGTGGAAGTTGAAAAGAGAGGGGAGATGAGGGGAATAAGGAAGTAATGAGGGTGGAATATGGAGGGGGAGTATAAACGGTCAGATTTTGAAAAGGGTCCGTCCGGGTCGGGTCGGGTAGATTTCATTAATCGCGCGACGGTTCCCCGATGATGGTCCGTCGCACCTGCGACATCCCGTCGTAGGTTTCGTCGTGTATGCCCTAGTTTCAAAAATGACAGAAATACGTACCTGGTGTGACGGATGAGTACGAAGGTCCGTTTCATTTGAAACGGTCCGTCGTTGTATCCGTCAGTGGCTACTGCGGAGTAGTTTTCTGCAGAATTTCCTGGTGATGTGCCTGCAAATTTAAAACCTATTAATAGAAAAAAAATGCTACCATTATTAAAAAGACGATAAGTATTGGGTTGCCTCCCAACAAGCGCCTGATTTAATGTCGCGGCACGACTGGGGCCACTTGATTACTCAGACTTCATCAAGATGGTATGCCTCGATCACTTCATTTGTCGATTCAGCATGCCCGAGATAGATTTTTATGCGCTGTCCATTCACTTTGAACCGCACACCCTCCTTAGTTTCCAACTCAACTGCTCCATGAGGGAATAGTTGGGTAACTGTGTAAGGACCAGTCCATTTGGACTTGAGTTTGCCTGGAAACAAGCGCAATCTGGAATTGAATAGAAGCACTAAATCCCCGACCATAAACTCTTATTTTTCAATTTTGTTGTCATGATACTTCTTCATCTTTTCTTTATATAGGGCTGAGCTTTCATAGGCTTTCAAACGAAATTCATCAAGTTCATTCAACCCATTTAACCGTTGCTTTGCAGCTTCGCTCCAATCCATTTTTAACTTCTTCATAGCCCACATGGCTTTATGCTCTAACTCAACCGGAAGATGACAAGCTTTCCCATATACAAGTTGGTATGGAGACATACCTATGGGAGTCTTATAAGCTGTCCGGTATGCCCAAAGAGCATCATCAAGCCTCCTTGACCAATCTGTTCTACTAGCATTCACTGTTTTGGACAATATCTGTTTGATCTCCCGATTCGATACTTCAACTTGCCCACTAGTTTGAGGGTGGTAAGGAGTGGCCACATTATGGCGAACACCGTATTTCTCCAATAACCCCTTGAATAATCTGTTGCAGAAGTGGGAGCCCCCATCACTAATAATGGCCCTTGGAGTGCCAAAACGGGAGAATATATTCTTTTTCAAGAATGCAGTGACACTCTTCCCTTCATTGTTTGCGAGGGCTATGGCTTCACCCATTTAGATACATAATCAACTGCTACAAGAATGTACTTCATCCCATGAGAACTCACGAAAGGGCCCATAAAGTCAATACCCCACACATCAAATAACTCAATCACAAGAATGGGGTGTAGAGGGAGCTCTTGCTTTCTTGAAATACCACCATCTCGTTGACATTTGTCACATGATTTAGCAAACCCATGAGCATCTTGATGAAGAGTTGGCCAATAGTAACCACATTGCAATATCTTGTGAGCGGTTCGGATACCACTATGATGTCCGCCAACAGGTGAAGAATGGCATGCCTCCAAAACACTCAACATTTCACATTCTGGCACACAACGCCGAATAAGCCCGTCGGCACAACTCCTATACAAGTATGGTCATCCCAAAAGAACTTCTTCACATCGTACATGAACTTTTTCCTTTGATGAAAGGACAAGTCTGATGGATCAATATCACTAGCCAGATAGTTCGCAAAATCTGCGAACCATGGAATCAAGTCTTGTGAAGCAGCCAATACATGTTCATCGGGGAAAGTATCATCAATGTCAGTCTTATCCCCTAACTCTCTCATAGCTTCATCCTCTAGACGAGACAAATGATCAGCAACTTGATTTTCAGTCCCTTTTCTATCCAGCACTTCAAAGTCAAATTCTTGCAGCAGTAATACCCAACGAATCAGCCTTGGTTTCGCATCCTTTTTCGCCATCAAATATCTCAATGCTAAATTGTCAGTATGCACTAAAACTCTAGTACCTAGCAAATAGGAGCGAAATTTCTTAAAAGCAAAGACTACTGCGAGGAGTTCTTGCTCAGTCACTGTGTAGTTCTTCTGGGCTTCATTTAGGGCTTTAATAGCATAGTAAATTGGGTGAAGGATTTTGTTTCTTCTCTGTCCCAATACTACACCAAGAGCCACCCCAACTAGCATCGCACATTACCTCAAATGGACTGTTCCAATCCGGAGAAATAATGATAGGCGCAGACACTAACTTCTCTTTTAGCTCACCGAATGCTTTAAGACAGGATTCATCAAAACAAAATTTACATTCTTTCTCCAGTAATTTGCACAATGGGTGTGCAATCTTTGAAAAGTCTTTGATGAATCTCTGATAAAAACCTGCATGCCCAAGAAAGCTTCTCACACCTTTCACAGAGATCGGCGGGGGAAGTCTCTCTATTACCTCAACTTTAGCTCGATCAACCTCTATGTCCTTTTCTGAAATGCGATGACCCAACACAATACCCTCTTTCACCATGAAATGACACTTTTCCCAGTTTAGTACTAAATTGCAGTCTTCACATCTCTTAAGGACCTCAGATAAATTTTCCAAACACCGCTCGAATGAATCACCAACCACAGAAAAATCATCCATAAAAACTTCTATAGTATCCTCCACCATGTCAGAAAATATTGACATCATACATCTCTGAAAGGTTGCGGGTGCATTACACAACCCAAACGGCATTCTTCTGAACGCAAAGGTCCCATATGGACAAGTGAAAGTGGTTTTCTCTTGATCTTCTGGTGCAATAGAAATGTGATTATTCCCCGAATACCCATCAAGAAAACAATACCACCCTTTTCCGGCAAGTCTATCCAACATCTGATCCATGAAGGGCATAGGAAAATGGTCTTTTTCAGTCCATGAGTTCAGTTTACGGTAATCCATACACACCCTCCATCCAGTAACCGGTCTCATTTGAACAAGTTCATTCTTTTCGTTGGGGACCACAGTCATTCCCCCTTTCTTAGGTACACACTGAACTGGGCATACCCAACTACTATCAGCGATTGGATATATTACTCCGGCATCCAACCACTTGATGATTTCCTTCTTCACAACCTCTTGCATAGGAGGGTTCAAGCGTCTCTGTTGCTCAACACTCGGCTTATGATCAGGCATGAGTTGGATTTTATGAGAGCAAATACCGGGAGGGATCCCAATAATGTCCGCAATAGTCCACCCAATAGCTCGTTTGAACCTTTTTAGTACCGTCACCAAACTCTGAACCTGTTGTGCATCCAAGTCTGATGCAATGATTACCAGCAAAGTGTCACCCTTTCGTAAGAATTCATACCTGAGATGAGGTGGGAGAGCTTTTAGTTCGAATTTTAGAGCTTCCTCTATAGATGGTTTCGCGGGTGGGGACTCGCGATTCTTCATATCAAGCTCAAATTTCTTTTGTTTAAACCGAACATCACCTCGGTCAAGAGCAATGACTAATGACTCATACTCTTCAATGCAATCGCTATCAAAGTTCATTATCACTGCCGCTAATGCTTCGACACCTAGACGTTCTTCTATTTTTGTCTCAAATGTCTTACCCATGTTGTAGGATATAGCAGATGCCGATTGGAGCTCACCACTCTGCCACATGGACCTACAAATATTAAAGGTCACTTCCTCATTGTTCAACTGAAATTTCATCTGCCCCTTTTCCATGTCTACTAAGGCTCTTCCCGTAGCAAGGAATGGCCTCCCAAGAATGATGGGCACTTCAAAATCGACTTCGCAATCAAGAATAACAAAATCTGCTGGAAATATGAACGACTCCACTTTTACTAACACATCGTGGAGTATCCCTATGGGCCGTTTTACTGTTCAATCAGCCATCAGTAGCCGCATCGCAGTGGGCTTTGGGTCACCCAAACCCAACTTCTTCTAAATCGAGAGGGGCATGAGATTTATGCTTTCCCCCAGATCACATAATGCTTTCGAAAAATGTAATAGCCCGATTGTACAAGGAATAGTGAACGCACCCGGATCTTCTTTCTTTTGGACCAGAGATCTTGTAGCAATAGCACTACAATGCTGCATTCTATCATCATCCTCAAAAGTAACCGATCTTTTCTTTGTGACCAGATCTTTCATAAACTTGGCGTGACCGGGCATTTGTTCTAAAGCTTCTACCAAAGGGACATTGATAGAAAGTTGCTTCAACATTGTTATAAAACGCCGATATTTGCCATCCTCGGTCTTTTTCACTAATCTTTGAGGAAATGGGGGTGGTGGCCTAGGCATAGGAATTACCTTTTTGGGCACTTCAACATCTTTCTCAGTCTCATCTTCTAATTCAAAATCAACATGTACCACTTTATCAGTATCTTTTGTCACCTTATTCTCATTAGATGGCATAGGTGGGTCAATGGTTTGCTTGCCACCGCGAGTAGTAATTGCCATACAATGTCCATTATTTTTCGGATTTTGAACAGTGTTGCTAGGAAGGGTGCCCGGTTGCCGTGTGTTCACAGTTGCAGATAATTGGGCCAATTGTAACTCAAGTTGCTTAATCGATATTGCATGTGTATCAACTTTTTGCCCAATACCCGCTAAATCATTCCTCAACTCTTTATTGTGCTCATCACTAGCATCGAACCTCCTCATCATCTAATGCAACATATCCTCAACTCGCGACATACTACCTCCACCATCCGTAGGAGTAACTTCACGATTTTGAGGAGGAACATAGGGTCCATTCCTATCGTTTCTGTTACCATAGCTACCCCTGTTGAAGTTGTTGTCGCGATTGTAGTTTCCATCTCGGACATAATGACCCTCATGATTGTAGTTACCATAGTTCCGACCTTGGTTCCCTTGACCTTGGCGCCAATTTTCCTGATTAGAGCCTTGGGCACTTGGTCGGAAACCCCCCATCTGTTCATTTACTGCATAGGAATCCTCCTCATAATAACACTCATCATTTGGAGGTGGTGGTTTAGCCAAGTAGTTGACTGCATTAATCTTTTCTGCACCCCCAGTAACATGTTTTAGTACCAACCCAAGCTTAGTTCTCATCTGAGCCATTTCTTCACGAATATCATCTGTGGCTGGGTTGTGAGTGGACTGTACTGCGAAGGTGTTTCTCCCTGTATCGGACTTTCTAGTACTCCAAGCTTTGTTGTTACAGGAGATTTTCTCTAATTTCTCAGCAATCTCAGCATAAGGGCATTCTCCATAAGATCCACCTGCTATAGTGTACAACACTTCTTTATTGTTATCATCTTGTCCCCGATAGAAGTATTCTTTCAGTGACTCATCATCAATACGGTGATTTGGAACACTTCTCAAGAATGAGGTGAATCTATCCCAAGAACTACTAACTGACTCTCCTGGTAGTGCCACAAAGTTGTTCACCCTGTCTTTGTGGTTTAATTTCTTGGAGACCGGATAGTAACGTGCTAAGAAGACATCCCGTAGTTGGTTCCAAGTGAAGATGGAGTTGTATGGGAGCTCAGTGAACCACATAGCAGCCTCTCCCGTCAGTGAGAGAGGAAACACTCTGAGCCCTATCACATCTAGATCCAAATCAGGCCTCCCCACACAACTTTTACACACTGCCCTTACCTTAGCTATATGGGCATGTTGATCCTCAGAAGGTAGCCCTGAAAACAAACCTCTGGCAGTGAGCATTTGCATCAAACTACTAGTTACCACAAAAGTGTGGCCTGTGGGTAGAGGAGGCAAAACCAGTGGCCCATCCGAATCTGCTATGTTATCATAGCCTCTGTAGTATGCTTGGGGCCGTGGAGCGGGATTCTGTCCCCTCTGTTGATGTTCACCCGGAGCATCGGGTAACATCTGACCATGAACATCAGCCGGAGCTGGGATGTCCTGGTTTGGGTCCTCATCATTGATTCCCAAATTACGATTCATGTTTCGCAGTGTACGCTCTAGCTCGCGATCGTAGGGAAACAACGGTTCTCTTCCTCTCCGTGTATTTGGCATACAAGGAGGATAGTTCTGAAAAGAAATCAAAAACAATAAAACAAAGTAAAATCAAGAAAATATCAACTAAACGATAGTAAGAAGTTCAAGTTAATCTAAAAGCTAAATTCCCCGGCAGCGGCGCCAAAATTTGATACGCTCAAACTTACTTCTCAAATGAGAAGTAAAGCGGTCGTGTCAAGTAAATAACCCAACTAGTGAGGTTGGGATCATTCCCACGAGGAAAATAGTCTAGACTTAGCTTTAACCTAGTATTACTATCGGTTGGTCGATAACTTTCTTGGAAAGTGAAAATGTAAAAAGGGGGGTTTGTATTACCTAATGAGTAAAAATAACTAATGTAATTGAAAGAGACACTTGACAGCTTTTAATATTGGGTTTTAATCAGTGAATTAAAGTAACTAGGGTTTACGTGTTCCCCACAGGTTCATAACTTGATAATTCTAACTATAAAAATTCTTTCCTAGTATCTTGCATGCAAAGTGATAAGTTATGTATTTCTAAATCCTTGGTCCGGCATCTAGAAAATCTCACTCCGCACCTTGGTCCAGCTACGTGTGTTGCTTTCCTAAATCTTATCTTTACCTCATATTAAGCATCGTATTCGATATTTGACTAAGTTATTACCTCGTACCAATTAATACTAGCCTATTAGATAGTATACACTAAATGTATGTTAATAATTCTTTTCCTATTATCTACCTCCTTGGTCCGGCAAGTAGCATTAAGGCGAGTTCTAATGTTGATCATCCGTTAAAAAGACTTCTAATCGAAAGAATTATTAATACATGCAAGACACTATTCTAGAATTGTTATTTTAGCTAGGGTTTATCGCATTATTTGCCTATGGTTCCCACAACCCTAGTTATGTAGTTTAGTTACTCATAGCCATAAACACAATATTCAAATATGTTAAATCAGAATTCATGTACTTACTTCAATGAGAAAGAATAAAGTCCGAAAATTTGCTTGATTAATCACCAAAAGTCACTTGTAAGAATCTCCAAAAATCAAACACTATTACAAAAAGTCTAATAATCTCACAGAGTCTAACTATATGAAATTTAATAATCTAAGAGTCTAGCCTCAAAAACGAGGTTTTTCGAACTATTTATAAAAAATAAAAACCTAAGTAAACAAGGATTCTAATTGCTGGAAATCTGCCAAAACGCGGCTGGGTCGACGGACCACGCGACGGACCGTTGTGATCGCGACGAACCGTCGTGGACTCCATCGTCCCATACTTGGTCATTTCTTCTGCTGCTCTCTTCTTCCCCTCGACGGCAAGTGTGACGGACCGTCATAGGCACGACGGTCCGTCGAGGGTCTTCGTTTCAAAATACTTCAACTCTTGGAATCTGGGTACTGGGATCACTTCTCTGATCTTCACGACGAACCTGCAGGACGGACCGTCATGGCTATGACGGTCCATCACAAGCTCCGTAATCCCACACTTGGTCAGACTTCCCCCTCTTCCTTCAGCAGCTGCACTACGCTGCCACCTACGGACCGTCACAGTCTCGACGGACCGTCATAAGCTCCGTAGGTGGTCTCTTCTGCATTTTTTCGCTCAAAATCTCCGCATTCAGCTCTGGACAGATTTCCTGCAAAACAAAGAGAAACTTATATTAAAATTAGCACAAAAAGGCTTTCGGACACACTAAACTTAAGGAAAAAGTATTAACTATACTGTGAAACCACGGTATATCAGTAGTGTCTTATAGTGTTTATCTGAAAGTATTCATCATAAATACACTTATGCATTAATGTAAGAATGTGTGCAATTTTAATGTGTTTATGTGAAAGGTTTTCTCCCATATATGTATCCACACACCTGTATGATGATCCAATAAATTGAGGGGCCTTGAACGATGTAATCAAGTGTACCCTAAACTAGATGGTGCTTTATATATATTATTTCTATGTGAAAGGGCTTCTCACATGAATTAGGTTGATGAAATCTCATCTATAACCTATGAGCTAAGCATATGAGGGGTTAACTCTACAAAAGACTATGTTTTTATAAAGTAATCTTAATAAAGAGGGTTTTCACACATACCTCCAAGTTCCATAAAATATTTTTGTCGGATAGGATCTAGAAATTTATATTACTTAGTATGATATCATGTCTTAATGCTCTACATTAGATAAGTAGATCACCTTCCTTTCGTGTAAGGCTCTACAACACAAAATTCCCTTTAGCATGCATGGTTTTATTGTCGGTTAAGGCTATATTTTTCCTAAAGTAAAATGGACAATGGAAGTAATGACTAGGACCCTAACTAGGATAACCTAAGGGTAGTTTCTTAGTGTAGGTGGGGGTATGGGACTTCACCTATGCATTGCACAAGTAGCTCTTACGGGAAGTCCTATGAAGGTTTTATAATGCATGTGATTATGTATATGTTTCTTATCCGTGACATTGTTGTGTTGTCTACTTCTTGTGATGGAAGGCAAGGTATGAATCTATACGATGTAGTCTTGTCCTTGTGTGTATATTGTTGGTCTTATGGTCTATGTGAATGAAGATCATATTTGACTAAAGTGTTATTTTGAGTGTTACGTGAAGTATGTGACTTCTTATATGAAATAGCCCTATAGCTGTATGTGTTGAGTTGAAAGGTTGTATGTATTGTTTTGTTGTGGCCTTAAGGTGATTCTGGAGTATGGATAGTGTTATGGGACATTATTTATACATTGTACCAAGTTTCACTAGAGGGTTACTTGGGAATGTCAAGAAATATGAATAACAGAAAGTACATTCTAGAAGGAACAAGAGTTCACCATAAGTAAAAGTGAACTTAATGCAAAATGGGAAACCTTACTATAATGTGTCATTTTGTATGATGTTTAACCATTAACTATTCCTACATGAAGTATGAAAATAATGCTTATTGTATAAGTGTTTTATGAAGTTTTCAGAAACAGATATGATGCATTGTTTTCAAAGGAAAATGTCCCTTTTAAATGCTATTTTTTGCATGGTCACCATACTTGGTGCATTCTTTTACTAAATGCATAATTCTCTACTTTTTACACAGATTGTAGGTAATGGATGCTTAAAGGATGTATTTCAAGTTAAGGTCTTTATATGTGTTTCCCAAGCTCAAGAAAAGGTCCTAACGTTCTAAGGATTTCCTATGCCAAGTCTATATTGAAAGTATTGTAATAGCTTAACTATTATGTTATGATTTTAAAGGGTCATGTCCCTATTATACACTAATGATGTTGAGTTTAGGATTGGAAAAAGAGACCAGAATCATTAACAATGTATTACGATATTTTATATAAGATGAAAGTGAAGTTCTAGCATATTATGTGCTATGAAAGTTGTATATTTTCGGCTAAATTTACCTATAAAAGTGAAATAAATGAAAGGTATGGGCTTGTATAAGACCTCTGAGAGGTCAAGTATGCCATGTTACTTCTAGGGGGTGCTCACTTATCGTGACAGAGGTTGCAATAACCGACATTCTACCATGTGATCTACATGGAATCCGGTGTTGTACTCCCACACCCTAAAGATAGGGTTTACACTTGCATAAAATGTAACCTTTCGTACATAACTATCTAGGTGGATCCACTAAGCTAGACTCTTTTGTGGGCACATGGTTAAAGATAAAGGAGGTTGTAACTACAAACCATAACTTGCTAAATTTGGGGGTTACCATGACATGAGACAACACAATCTTGGGTACTACATACATGCTAAACATGAGGAAATCCATGTGGGGATACAAACGTACTCAACAACAGACCCTCATATCATTTGCGCGCCCTTTTGGTGCTAAGCATATATTCCCTTTAGTAATCTTCTTAAGAATCACATAAATTCACATTAGTCTTTACTAGACCCTTATGTAAACATATTAGTATATTAAATCATAGGTGATCATAAGTGAGAAAAACCCTTTATCTTTAAAAGCACTAACAGTTGAGTAAACCTTTCACTTTTGCAATTCATTATAATCATGAGAAATAACTTTCTATCATATAACAGTCATATCATAACATTCATACATACCTCATAGATAATCAAGTATATATGGTTAACGGTCAGGGGGACTTGTCATCGAAACTACAACAACACATTAGCTATAAGATCATTACTATCTAAGTAATTCATCTTTCATAATTTAGTTCAGGGAAAAAAATATTCATACCTTTTTTACTTTAATAAGCATTATACTCCAATCACCCAAGAATGCATTACCAATACATAAAAAAAGGTAATTCATGAAGTAATATCATAACTAACATCAATATAAACAATTTATATATTCATCATCTTTAACCAATTCAACATATCAAATCCAAGATTTATGAAATTGGGGAAGAACATGGGTCCAAGGGAATTTTAAGTGAACAAAAAAAATTATCCATCATTACACACCTAAACAACCTAAAACTATGATATAACTATCCGTTAAAATACTTAAAACACTCCTCACTTAGTCGGACCTTTTAACCAAGTAAAACTTGACATTAATTTTCGGAATTTTCATCCCCGCTCTTTTCCCACATGTTTTCTTGAAATAAATTTTTGAACAATAGAGTCTGTGATGCGAACTCTCTATTTGGACATCGATGAAGCTAGTCCGCGATGCAGACATGATCCCTCTATGTACAAGCTTGCTGCCTTGGGCATCTTGTTGACCAAGAGTTAAGGTGCTCCTCAAGGATCCCTAGGGTGGTCCTTGGGTGGTCAAAACTTTACATTTTGATCCTATAAACATTTTATTATCTATTTAATATAATTTTACAAGTTTTATAATTCGTACGACACTCTTGAACCTTCACATGACCTAAGAAAATCTACTAGTTCAATTTTAAAATTTTTGGACGTCATGGTCGTTTCTTAACGGTTAAACTCTAATACATCCAAATTAAGTTAAATACATTAGTTTAGATGTGGAAACAACACTTTAATCATTGATCATTAGGTGACGGTTTAGCCTAGGTCATTGAAACAAATCTAAAACACTTAGGGAGGTCCTTGGGGAGTTGTACCTTTACATTTTGACACTATATACATACTAATACGTATTCTATGAAATTTTACAAGAATTATCCCTCATATGACTCTACAAACTTCTCACAAGATGATTTTTACTAGTATCTGAACGTCATGGTTGTTTCTTGATGTCTAGGCTCTAATACTTCCGAACAAACTTAATTAAACCAATTTAGGTCTGTGAATATTACTTTGACTCTTTTTAAGTTATTATTCATTATGCAAGGATCTAGCTAGGTCATAGGATTTCCACAGTGTTACAGCTCGTGAGTCCAATGGTTGTATAGATCAAGGTGGCCAACTTGTTCTGCAATTCTCCAACTAGAACTTTCGCTCACAAATATGCACTTTTCCTTTCACGATCCGAAAGCACCACCTAGAAGTTAGGGAGAACCCTCGATTCATGGCATGGCATACTTGACCCTTTGAGGTCTTGTAGATGCATTTTAACTATTGTACATTACATAAGACATAAAACGTAGTGCGAAATTAAAACTTTTCAAAACAATATAAAAAGGAATTATTTATGAATACTTACAAAATCTCATCGTCATAAGCCAACTTAAGACACGACATAATAAACATAGGGACACGGCGCTTTACATTTGAAAGAGATACATAATAGAAGAAAGGAATTAAGACATCGGATATATGAGGACACACATTGTCTTGGGAGGATATATCCAAGCTTTGTCTTCTATACATCAACGTTGGTTCTAAAACCTATACTTATATAGTATAGAAAAGTATGGTTTAGTACAAAACAATGTGCTAAGTACGGAATATGCAAAAACATGCGAAAAGGGACATTTTAGTAAAATAAAATTTCATGCCAAATATTTTAAAAAAAATCATAAATTTATAAGTAAAATAACATAAGAAACATCATGTAACACTCAATAGAAGAATCTCATAACTTTAGAATTTATAGAACGCATCATAGTAACATCAAGACTATTACAGTAAATGGCTTCAGTAATTTTTGATACACATCTCTTTCTCGAGCAATTCAAAACACTAGGATAAGATTTTATTTTCAACTACAAACCATAAAATTTAACCACAAACATACAAAATCACTTGTAAAAATCAAATAAACTATCTGTTGGCAATACCCATCAATTATATCAACACATAATCACATAATTACACCCTAAATATTAGGGGTTTAGCTAGACATAGTGAAAACCATGAAATAAATACCAATTGGTGATTCCATCAACTTGGTACAATTGATATTGTCCTTATATAGGTCTATAATGAAGAATCTTTAGCACCAACTTCTAATTTCTTAGAATTGGAAATCTTCACATCTTTAAAAGTTAAAGAAAAATGTCCCCTAATTTGAAAACTAAAAATAATGTTCAAAACAAGAATGATAATTCTCTATTTGATTACTCAATGTCTATATAGTAAACTAAGAATTTAAAAACGTATTAATAGCTTTTGAAATTTATCTACAGAATAATCAGTTTACACAATATGGTTGGATCGCCGATCAACTTTGCAATCCGCATTGTGTCATTTGTATCATCATTTTTCATTTGGCTTAAGCATCTTTAAGGTTCTTTAACTTTGTGTGATATAGAACTTCATTGCGGCACCATACGAAAACTCTTTGTCTGCTCCTTTCGATCGCCCACTTGATTCTCTCCTTCAAATATTAGCACAATGAAACATATCGCGAGACCAAGGCCTTTCCGCAAAACACCTCATGTATTAGGCGATCCTTGGACCTTGTTTTCTTCTGTCTTTCAACTTCCTTATTCCTTTATGGTTCTTAGTATCCATATACTTGTTTTCAATTAAAAATTCCTAACAAAGAAGGATTTGTATCAACTATAGGAACAAAATATGCATTAGAGGAAACTAAATCTATTAAAATAAAACCCTAAATGAGTCAAACTCATGGACTCATCAACCTACAGATCCATATATACTTCTATGATAATCGTCGACTTCTATAGAAGAAGTTATTAGTGGCCTAACAAGTTAATTAATTTCCACGATCATTTACTAATGTCCATAATACTTTTAACTAGTTTTAGATACCAACAGAAGAACCCTAATTTAATCAAATTTTCACTAAAGTCTAGACCCCTCCTACGACCTCTTCATACATGTTGTAGAACCTTTTAAGTTCCATCCTAGTGATCCATAGGAAAATTTTTTAAATTTTAAACATTCTATTTAAAGGTCCCCTTCCAACAATTTCCTTCTATAGACTATAAAAGGCCATATAAAAACCAACTAGTCGCCTAAAATGTTTGCTTTCCAAGCCATGTTTTAAATTTGCAGTGTGTTACAAATTGGAAGATGCGTGTCTTGAAATTAACCTGATGACGATGTCATTTTAGCTTTCAAAGTGAATTGTTTGTAGATATTTTTTTGAACTAATTAATCTCATTATTTAAAGAAGGAAAAATAAATGTTTAAGTTGGGGGGTCGATGAGTAGAGATTTTGTGTCATTTTATGTAACGACCTGTTTAGTCGTTTTGAGCAGCAGATTTTATTCTGGAAAAACTGGCCAAGACTACGGACACCACGACGGACCGCCATAGTCACGACGGCCCGTCGAGAGTGTATCGTTTCAATATACTTAGGAATTCTGAAACTGGGCACTGAAAATCGACTCTCTGTAAATTGTGACGGACCTGCAGTACGGACCGTCACATCCACGACGGACCGTCGTGAGCTCCCGTTGCAAAACACTTCAACTTTTGAGAATTTGGTACAAGGAACGAGTCTCTGACCGTCATGACGGAAGTGCAGGACGGACCGTCACGAGTGTGACGGACCGTCACAGTGCACTTAGTGAAAAATGGGATTCTAGGCTGTTGCGACGACCTGCGTGACGGACCGTCGCAGGCACGACGGGCCGTCACAGGTTGCGCAAATCCCAGGCAGAATAGGATTCCTCTACACGTTTTAAGGGTCGTTTTGGACT
>CM064973.1:28938594-28987788 GCA_032847665.1 Solanum chilense | reverse complement strand
ACCAGGATAGAATGAGGATCGGAGTGTCACGTTCCGACACCAGGATAGTATATGGATCGGGTGCCACGTTCCGGTACCAGGATAGAATATGGATCGGAGTGTCACGTACCGACACAAGAGGAAGAAAGATAATGAATCTTGAAAGATGATAAATATACTCAACATAATGAACTTAATTTCCCAAATGAGTATGGCATGGAGGCTTGAGTCCTCATGGATGAACTTGATAGTACTTGTTGATGATTATAGTACTTGTTATTGCTACATGTTGAGTTTTATAGTAGATTTATGATATTATTGATATATGTTGTTTTCTATTTTGAGTTGGCCGATGATATCTACTCAGTACTTGTGGTTGTACTGATCCCCTACTTTTATGTTTTCTTCTTTGTTATTTGTGGAGTGCATCAAACGTTCCGTCATCTCCAACTCAGCAGTAATTCGAGCCAGTCTTCGTCACACCGGATCTTCAGGGTGAGCTAATGCTTCTAGCTTGGACTGGATCTTCTTCTTCAAGTCTTGATGCCTTGAACTTCCGGCATGGACTAGCGTTTATGTATTTTAGTTTCTTAGACATTTTAGTTTAGTAATTTGAGGATAGATGTTCTTGTGATGATGACTTCCAGATTTTGGGGAATAATAGATGTTGAATTTTAATAGTTATTGAATTGGTTTTTATTAATGATGTTAAGTCTTCCGCATTACTTTCTGTTGATATTATATCGAAATGTTAAGGTTTAGATTGGTTGGTTCGCTCACATAGGAGGGTAGATGTGGGTGCCAGTCGCGGCCCCGGTTTTGGGTCGTGACATTTTAAGTTTCTAGTTCATCAAGTCAAGTCCTAAATGTTTTTTTATATCTATTATAATGTAAAATTACTTTAAATTCATCTATGATAGATCAAGAAAAAGACAAGGACAAATGAAACCAAAAAGAAGTCAAGTAATTGAAAAAGTAAAGATATTAGTGGACCTAAAGCTCTCAAAATTCACTAGACAACTCACCAAACCAGTCCCAACTCACAAAAAATATCATAGAATTCTGCTTAGAAACACAAGCAAAATCGGTGATAGAGAAGAACACCTAACAACTCTCTAATCAATTTTGTGAGGTCACTAAGCTCGCCAAAATGATCTAATAGTTTGTCACGACCATGGAGCACCCCCTATAAGTAACGTGGTGTACTTGACCTCTCGGAGGTCTTATACAAGCCCATAGTCATCATTCATCGCATTGTCATAGTAAATTTATCACAAAATTTAAAACTTTCTTAGCACATCATAAGCTAGAATCATCATTTCATATATATATATATATATATATATATATATATATATATATATATATATATATATATATATATATATATATATATATATATATATATATATATATATATATATATATATATATAATATCACTATATAAAGTTAGACTCTATGTCTCTTTTGCCATTTTAGAAATAACATCAATATAGCATAATAGGGACACAACCCTTATCAACATAACATATTAATCTAGATATTACATAAACTTTAAATAAGATCTTTGGCATAGCCAATCCTTGAATCTGAAGGATCCCTTTCTTGAGCTTGGGAAACATCCCTCAAGCCCTTCAATTTAGGAACATCATTTAAGCATCTATAACCTACAATTTGTTTAAAAATATGAAGAAGAATAGTGTTAGAACAAGAATGCACTATCTATGACCACCACTCCAGAACATGCCTTTTTAAAAAGGACATCTAACTTGGAAATCATGCAACATGACTTTTTATAGAATCTTTATTAACATTGGCATAATTACACAATTTCATTTGTATACTTCATATGTGCAAAGAAAGTATTCATGACAACACACCAAGTCACATATATTTCATTCACATGTACAAAAGTACAATGGTGGTCTAAACATCACATAAGCGACAAAATTCATTTAAGCACCCTTTTACCCCCAAGTAACCCTCTAGTAACACTTGATGCAATACATGAATAGTGTCCCATTCCACCATCCACACTCAAGCATCACTTTAAGGTCACCAAGGTGAACATTTGCATAACCTTTATTAACACCCAACACCTATAAATATACATAGAGTCATACCATATAATGATAATAAAGGTTTAACATATAACTCAACATAAAGCATGAACCTCATATAAGACTCATTCCAAGATAACATGCAAGTAAACACTACCAATATCATTAAAAAAGTTAGCATACTTGGACTTTATTTCATAAAAACATCATATGACCTTAGTAAAAATCACAATCTAGACCTACTAATGCAATGTACATGTGAAGCCCCATAACCTACACATACGAAGTAAACTCCGAAAGACACCACAAGCATCCTCATTTACTTCATACATCAACATGACAAGTATAGTGAACTACATACATGCCATGTAAGACCTTCTTTCATTTAGTGACTAAGACCAACATCATGTACAAAGATTCAGACCACATCAAATAGACACTGTAAGACTCATACTATGCATATTATCATACAATTAGGTCAATACCATAATGCCATTCATATAATACATCCACATATACATATACATACAGAACACCTTCCTAGATCTCCCTTCAAGAGCCCTTTGTGCAATGCATAGGTAAAGTCTCGTACCATCACCTACACTAAGTAACTCCCCTTGGGTTTCCCTAGTAAGGGTTCATTACTTTATTTCCTTTGTCAATTTTACTTTGGGGAAATCCTATCCTCAACCGACAATAAGACTATGTAAGCCAAATATTGAATCTGGTGTCATCTCATCACACAAAAAGAGGGTATATTCCTTTCCAAGGTAAGACATGTGTATCATTCTAGCATTTTTGGTGGATCCACTAGCTAAGTCCTGTGGGGCAACATAGTTATCGAAACATGGGGCTATATATGGAAACCCTCTTTATGCCTTTTGGGCGTTATAGTTATCCATCTCGTGAGGACTATGATGAACAAGCGTTTTCTTTAGGAAGGGGCAGCCGTCATCATCAAGTTCACTCGGTACTAAGCTAACTTCTCCTTATTGAAAAGTCTTTATTAACTTTACTTATTAAAAGAGTCTTTAGAAGCTCTAACTTATCATATGCTTAGCTCATAGGTTATAGATGTGAATGTCCTTTCATCAACCTAAATCATGTGAGAACAATTTTCACATGGACATAGCATATTCAAGCAATATCTAATTTAGAGTACAATTGAGAATGCCTTTCAAAAGACTCCCTCTTTACTAGATTATAATACATGTTTCATTATATGCATTCATGCTTCGGTATATGTACTTACATGAGAAGACCATTCACATAAACACACATAGATACGACACATATACATATTTTATCATATCATAGACTTTCATGTTCATAGCTGAATATTTCACAATATTCACATACATAGATTAATCACCCTAGGAGTTATTCTATTAAGGTAGACATGTGCAATATATAGGAAAAGTCTCATACCCTTACAGATACTGGTTCAGCTATCATGTAATCCTACTTAAGATACATTTTAATACTTTCATAGACTGATAAGATACATACATACTAGAAGACAATAGTGCATATGATAACTATCCTTTCATAAGACCTCATGAAAATATACTACTTATAATCATGCATGACGTGTGTGTACATTGGTCAACATGATCACATAATTGAAACAACATGTTAATGAGGAATACACCTTCTAAAATCACAACATATGTAAAAAATACATCAAGTCTTATGTGAAAGACATATAAAGTATAAGGACTATAGACTACACACACTCACATTACCTCATAGTAGACAAGAACATATCCAACATTTGAATGTAAGACTTCTAATCATGCATATAAGACCACACAACCAAAGAGGGATACATAGGTATGGATCATTCCTAAAAATTACTTCATCAATTATAAAGGTATAGACCACACCTAACCCTACCAACCTCATCCAATCATCATAACATTATCAATGCACCCTAGATAACGAGCTACAAAAGAAAATTAGTCATATAGTTTCACATGTATGATAATCATAACCACACTTCATAAAAAAATTTGGCTTCAAGGCCATGATCACAACATATAGATATATAGACAAGAAAGTAAACACTGCCACCATAAGTGGACTATACCAATCAAAACAATTTAATGACGGGGAGCAAGTCCGCGATGTGGAGCTGTTCCGATATGATATATGGAATTAATTCTTTAGGAAGTATAGTCCGCACTTTGCACGCAACGTGGAGAATACTTATTTCCTAAGGAGACCCTAGTCGTCAATGTGTACATGTTTCATGCATAAACAACTTGCTGCTGCCTTGGGCAGCTTGATGGCATATGGATTGGTCCTCTTGAAGGACACCTAGGGTAATCCTTTTGGGAGTCATGCCTTGATGTTGTGACCATAAAAATATGTTCATATACATGTAGGGTTCTATCCTATCAATTTGAGCACCAAAAAACACATATAACATACCAAGGCACACTAGAACACACTAGCACTCTTTCTAGGCTAACTTTCGATTGTATTTGACGTTGTTGGACGTTTGACCTCAATCTAGTTCAAATAAATCATGCATACTGTAAAACACTTAATTAACATATTATTAGCCATCATAGGTACATGTGAGTCTCGAATCACATTAATTCACTTTGAGGGACCTTATAACATCCCCTATTTGGGAACATTCCACCTCAAATGACAATTGGAACACTCTGAAAATAATTCTTGGACTCAATGCACCCTAGAGAAATTCACAACAATAAACACATATTCACATATCAGTCAATGCACCAAACATACAAGAACACCAACTTCAAACCCCTTAGAACCCAATTCAACACAAGCAAGCAAAACCTTTATTCATTCGCTCTTTAATGCATCAAACACGTAGGCATTTCTCATGTTCATAGGATAAACACCCTTCTCATAAAAATTACATGGTATTTACATTTATTTAATTAAGAGCTCATTACGCAACAACCTTTAAGTAAAACATAGGAAGATTCAACATCACTCAAGAAGCAAACATGTTACTCACACTAGATGAACATAGATTATAAGTAGTGCGGATCAACAAAAATCCTTTTCATTTAGTCATAGAAAAAATAAGGCCATATATATCATTACCATATTTTCTATGCTTAAGGAGGAATTTCTTTCTCCTTAACATACTCACATGTTTTATACAACTCATATACAAGCAAGGCACAAAGATCAATTCAGTTTAATGAGAACTTCTAAATTTTAACCAAACCATGCTCATACTTCATTCCTAGTTAAATATAAATGGTAAATCACACAACACATATTACAAAAATAGGAAGTAATTTCCTAGAATTTCAATTTCTAGCATAATAATACTTTTCATAATCATGCATCAATTAGGGACAATTCATGCAATATATAGGCACACATCAAGACCAATAGCTAAACGTACTAACACCTCTTAAGAGTGAGCCTACATTAATATATCTAAAGCCATAAAAGCCACACATTTTTAATAGACCTATCATTTTTAATTTAAGGAAGACTCAATTTCTCGTTGATGGCTTAAATACCACACATTATAAGTGACATAAATCATGGTCCTTACATTATCTAATTAATTTAAATGCACGAATAACATATTATTATGAATAATCAACATGAGAAAATATGAATTTGAATAAAAAACCTTTTTCATGCCATTGAGAACCTCCAAAACATGCATAACATAGTGTCAATGAAGACATACATAACATATGGATAACATGCATCTTATACTTTTATACAACAATTGTCACGACCGGGGAGCACCCCCTAGAAATAACATGGCGCACTTGACCTCTTAGAGGTCTTATACAATCCCATATTTATCGTTCATCGCATCAACATAGTAAATTTAGCGGAAAATTTAAAACTTTTCATAGAACCTTATATGCTAGAAACATTACTTCATATACATATAAAATATAAGTCATAATACATATTTAGACTCTAAGTCTATTTGCCATCTTAGACTCAACAACACTAGAATACAATAGGGACACGACCCATAAGACACATTACATAACTATACAAAATTTGAAGACTTTAGAAGAAATACACATTAGGACATCCATGGACTTAAGGATTCCTTTCCTTGATCTTTGGAATCACCTATTCACCATTCAAGACATCCTTTAAGTATCCATAACCTACACATAATTTTCATATTTCATAGAAACACAATCAAAGGCCAAACATCATAGAAAACCACATACCATTATAGAAGTATTCGAGAATAGCTCTCTAGATCGAAGAAGAAAGTGTTTGATCATATTTTTCTCGCTTGAAATCTTTGAGAATGGCTCTCTAGATTAAAATATATATAGAGATGAAAATCACCATAAATTTGTCTAGATTAAAACCTCTTAAACATTATGATTCATCCATAGAAAACCCTGCTTGAATTTGTTCTCCAACTTCACCAACAATGGTTCTTTCTAGAGAGAGTATATTTTGAGGGAATGGTTTCCATCTTATGAGAGAATTCTAGATTGGTACTCACGTTTTTTATGGATTATATGCACCCAAAACATAGCTAAAATAAATCTATTATATTCAGGTTAGGACATGGGGTGAATTTCCCATTCACCCCTTTAATGTAATAGACGCAGGATGCACATTGCAGGCCACATGCGATGAAGGTAGTGACGGGGCGTCGAGGACATGATGGGTCGTGCCTGGCCTCCGTCGTTGGGTACTTAGAAAAATATTGACCTTTAGACCTGCCCAAGGCAAGTCTCCATCGATGAGAGCTGCTCGAAGAGCCATTGGTGGAACAATGATCCGTCGTTGGTTCCATCAATGGACACCTCCCAGGCAGTGTCATAGGCAGCATTGGGTCCTTGTTTTGGGGCCTCTTGTGGGCCCTTTCGAAGTCGTATCCGGAAGTTTCCAATATAATTATAAACCTTAAAAATTTATAGATCCTTCACATAAATTTCATCCAAAACAAATACCTAGAAGACGTCAAAACATCCTTGGCCCAACAATGACATATGATGAACGTCTTAGGGGCTATCTTTGGAATACCTTGGACGTTCTTGGGCGTTTGACCTCAAACCTTCATAAAAGTTCATATAACAAAATTAAACATTATTTTAAAATTTTTTAGGAATTATTAGTATAATTTAATACATATTTAGGCATGCATAGACGCATGAGGAACATAAGTGACTAGTCGTCGAACGTCTTGGTCGTCCCTTGACGTTTGACTTCCAAATAACTTAAAACTTTTTAAACTGCCTATAAACCGTATAATTATACATTTTAGTACCTTATAAAATCATTAAACACATATAACCACATATTAGGCATCTATGTGACTTAGTCGTCGACTTGTGTCCCTTACTTGATACATGTATAATGATAATGTGACTTGTTGACTTTGAATACTAGAGATTTTTAGTATTTTATGTATGAATGACATGTGTTCTTTAATGATACTAAAGGGTCTTTTATGTGGAGCCTTCAACCTAGTTGTGGAGTTATGATATTTTTTAAGCCAAAAGTCGTAATGGTATCCTTCTTGTGTGAATGGTTGACTTAGGGATTGATTGGCTTGAACAACATGAAATCATGCTTAGGAAAATCATTATGCTATCCTATTTAACAATTAAAGGCAACCCTAGGGGACCACTTTGGTAAGGTGAATGTGATTGTGTTATGAATTAGATATGGAACCTCTTCATGTACTCCTTTATTGAAACATTCTATGACAACGAATGTTATCATAGAGTGATTATGGTAAAGGGAGTATATATAGTTAGGAATGAGGCTAGATTACAAAGAAATCTTTCATATTCCATAACCATGTGCCTACATGATATGTTTCAAAGTTCTACCATTGGCAAGTAGAACACCCTCCATCGGAGTAGGTTACAACTCCGGATTCCATGCCTAGCTACATGGTCTATGTTGGGTAGTGCCTATTCTTATCATGTGGGATACCGTCTTGTATTGAAGAAATTCTATGAAGGTAAGTTGGTGGTATGGGACTCTATCTAGACGTTGCACGATTAGTCATTGAATATGTTAGTGAGTGAGTCCCTAGGTCTTCTCCTAGACCATTACTTGAATGTCCTTATATGTGATGAATATCTCTTAAATGAACTAAAAAATATGATGACTTATGTTAGAATCATGTTACATGAATAAGCACTTAGATAGAGTCATTTAAAAGTTGTCTAAATTAAGGTGTGAAGGGGTATAGGAATGGAACTTCATATCTTAACTAGGTAAGTCTTAAGAAAGACTCTAGATAGGAAAATTGGTAGGTACATTAGACATGATCCAAACTTATGTAGTCTTGAGGATTATTTAGGTAATCTTGGAGAGGTCAAGTAACGACATTATTTTCTTTATTTACTTTAATAAGTTTTTCGATAACCCTTGGAAGGAGAATGTCATATTATATATGTCACGACCCACAAGTACACCGTAGAAGTTCGATCACCCTTGTGATGTCAAACAGCAAATGAGACTTCAAGAAGTCTCATTTAAGCCTCTTGTATCATTCATGACATAACAAACATACTAAAATGAGTAAAAAATTAAAAATTTCTTCACACACGAAGAACTCTTTCATAAACATTACACAAGCGGAAGACTTCCAATTATAACATTAAATATTTATAAAATCTACTTGAACCATCTAAACTTCAGAGTATGCAATACTTGTGACTAATCCCATACAAGCCAGTAAAAAAATACTATGACATAAGGGACAAGTGGATATTGTCATCGAAGCAATGAGGTCTCACCAATAATTCATTTCAAGCTTTAGAAACCTATCCATCCTCCATGGCACATCAAGACTTCCAATTCTATACCATTTAGTCAAAAAGTTAAAAGATGGGGTTAGCACATTACATGCACTAAGTATGAAAGCCATGCAAAAACCATGAAAAAAGGACATTTAGTAAATAACTAGCTTTTCATGAATTTCGATTAAAACGTCATAATATAAGAATAAGAACAAAATTTAACAAATTAAAGTAACATAAAAATCATTTAAGCAAATAGTCACATTTTAGGAAAATGTAACGGTGAATTCACTTCACTTTACATTGAACTCAATTGTCACGAGCCAAAACGAGCCGCTAGTGGCACCCACATTTATACTACTATGTCAGCAAACCAACCAATCTAAACCCCACGTTTACCAATATTTCAACCATAATGAACAAAAAATAATGCGGAAGACTCAAAATCTTATTAATATAACCAATAAACAAGCTTCTAAAAGTTTATCAACTATTATTCCCAAAATCTGGAAGTCATCACACCAAGAACATCTATCCTCAAATCTCTAATCTAAGAGTATTTAAGAAACTAAAATAAGTAAAAGGAATGGTCCATGTCCGAACTTCAAGACATCAAGACGTGAAGGAGAGAATCCAGTCCGAGCTAGGAACAATAGCTCACCCTGAAATCTGACGTGATAAAGACTGGCTAGAGTTGAGGGCGAGTCGAAGTCGATGGCACGTTTGCTGCACTCCACAAATAACAAAGAGAAAAATACAAGTAGGGGTCAGAACAACGAACACGTACTGAGTTGGTATCATCGGCCAACTCAAAATAGAAATCAATATATATCAGATAATAACATAAAATCGACTACCATACTCAACAGGTGAGAACAACAAGTACCATAACCATTGGCCACAACCCAAGCACATCTATGAGGACTCAAGCCTCCACACCATACTCATTGGGAAATAGGTTCTTTAAATTCGAGTATATTAACATAATTCATGATTCATTCTCTTTATTCTTCTTGTGTCGGAACGTGACACTCTGATCCCCTACTACTACGTGTCGGTACGTGACACTCCGATCCTCTAATACTACGTGTCGGTTCGTGACACCCGATGCCCTAATTCTACGTGTCGGTTCGTGACACCCGATCCCCTAATTCTACATGTCGGTTCGTGACACCCAATCCCCTAATACTACGTGTCAGTTCATGACACCCGATCCCCTAATACTACATGTCGGTTCGTGACACCCGATCCCCTATTACTACATGTCGGTTCGTGACACCTGATCCCCTAATACTACGTGTCGGTTCGTGACACCCGATCCATTAACTTCATTCTTTTAGTTCATCAAGCCTTCTTTTATGTCAAGGCATCATCATTAATAGAGTGGATTTAAGGTTCTTAAGATTCCACAGTATCATCATTATAATCCATCACCATTTACATAATCACAACATGCAACAACACAATTAAGCATATAGAAGACTTTACAATGCCACCCAATACATGAGTCTACTATGAAATAGCATAAACCATAACCTACCTCCACCGATCGAGAAAGCTACTTCCCAATGTCCTTGCTTTCCTCTTCGCTTCTCCCTTCTCTCGCTCGTTCTCCCTCTCTCTGTTCTTTCTATTCTTCCTTCTCCAGATTCCTTTTCTTTTACCCTAATTATCATATAATTCATTATGATGAAAGTAACCCATTATTTATTTTAAAGTTATCTCCTTTAACCCCCAAGTAAATACATTATTAAACTTACCTCACTATTTTCATAATTATAAGCATGAATAGTCCAAAACACCCCTTAAAAACTTTTAGCAGAAATCTGACCCAATCGAGGTTACGCAGCCCGTGACGGCCCGTCGTACCTGCGATGGTCCGTCGTGCAGGGTCGTCACAGAGTTTAGAGACTCAAATTCAGTAAAAAGGTCTGTGATGGTCTGTCGTATCTACGACGGTCCGTGCTGCAGTTCCATTGCGAAGTTCAGAGAGTTGATCCTTGTACCCAAATTTCAGAGTTTAAGTGTTTTGGCACGAAGACTCTCGACGGACCGTCATGCCTATGAAAGTTCGTCTTACCTGTCGTCGAGGATAACTAGGAGAGCAGTACGAGAATTACACAAGTGTGGGACGACGAAGTCTGTCACGGTCCGTCGTGACCATGACGGTCCGTCGCGTCATCCGTCGACCCAGTCAATTTTTATCTAAAGTAATTCTGCTGCTCGAAACGACTAAACAGGTCGTTACAATAGATACCAATTTACCCATTGTTCATCCTCGAACGATCACAAGAAGGAAAACAAGAGCGAGAAGGAGTACCTGAACCTGTAAAAAGGTGTGGGTATCTTTCTTGCATATCAGCCTCCTTCTCCCAAGTGGACTCTTCAACTGGCCGATTCTTCCATTGAACCTTGATGGATGCAATCTCCCTTGATCTCAACTTGTGGATTTCTCTATCTAAAATAGCAAAAGGCTCTTCCACATAAGACAAATTCTCATCAAGAAGAACTGAATCCCAACGAATAATGTAGTTTCCATCCACATGGTATCTTTTTAGCATAGACACATGAAATACCGGGTGCACTCCTGAGAGTCTTGGAGGTAGTGCCAATTCATAAGCCACCTCCCCCACGCGCTTCAGCACTTCAAATGGACCAATATACCTCGGACTAATCTTACCTCGCTTACCAAACCGCATCACCCCTTTCATGGGTGAAACCTTCAACAAGACTTGTTCACCCTCCATGAACTCCAAGTCTCTAACCTTTCGATCTGCATATTCCTTCTGCCTACTTTGAGCCGCTAAAAGCTTTTCTTGAATGAATTTCACTTTCTCTAATGATTCTCTCAAGAGATCGGTACCCCATGGTCTTACCTCAAATGCATCAAACCAACCAACGGGAGACCTACATCTCCTCCCATACAGTGCCTCAAATGGGGCCATATCAATACTTGAGTGATAGCTATTATTTTATGAGAATTTTGCTAAAGGTAAGAAGTTATCCCAATGACCACCAAATTCTATCACACATACACGAAGCATATCCTCTAACACCTGAATCGTTCGCTCAGACTGTCCATCGGTCTGAGGGTGAAATGCAGTACTAAGATCCAACCTAGTACCTAATTCATCATGCAATGTTCTCCAAAACTTAGAAGTAAATTGCGTACCTCTATCTGATATGATGGAAAGTGGAACTCCATGCAATCGAACAATTTCTGAGATGTAGAGTTTGGCTAACTTCTCTGCATTGTATGTCACCTTTACCGGAATGAAGTGAGCAGACTTAGTTAATCTGTCAACAATTACCCAAATAGAATCAAACTTACCCAATGTCTTTGGAAGACCAACCACAAAATCCATTGCAATTCTTTCCCACTTCCATTCAGGAATGGGCATTCTCTGAAGTGTTTCTCCAGGCCTCTGGTGTTCATACTTTACCTGCTGACAATTCTGGCATTGGACGACAAAATCAACAATGTCACACTTCATTCTACTCTACCAAAAATGTTGCTTTAAGTCATGATACATCTTGGTTGCACCAGGATGTATAGAATATCCTGAACTATGAGCCTCTGTAAGAATGGTGTGGATCAAATCATCAACACGGGGCACACATACCCTTCCATTATTTCTCAAAACGCCTTCCTCATAAATTATTGCCCTTTTAGCCTCTCCTCGCAACACCATATCCCGAATTCGGCTCAGCTTCTCATCATCAAACTGCCTTCCCTTAATCTTGTCATGAAAAGAAGATCTTGCCTCCACGCAGGCCAAAAATCCTCCTTTCTCTAGTACTTCCAACCTCATAAAGTCATTAGCTAGAGTCTGAACCTCTCTAGCCAATGGGCGTCTAGAAACCTGTAAATGGGTTCGACTTCCCATGCTCCCTATTTTTCTACTTAAAGCATATGCCACCACATTAGCTTTTCCTGGGTGATACAATATAGTAACATCATAGTCCTTCAGTAGTTCCATCCATCTCCTCTGTCTCAAATTTAAATCTTTCTGAGTAAAGAGATACTGCAAACTACGATGATCTATGTAAACTTCACACTTGACCCCATATAGATAATGTCTCCATTGCTTTAATGCAAACACGACTGCGGCCAACTCCAAATCATGGGTCGCATAGTTACGTTCATGCACTTTTAATAGCCTTGAAGCATAAGCAATCACATTTATCTCTTGCATTAGCACTGCACCCAACCCAGAATAAGATGCATCACAATAAACAATGAAATTCTTGCCCTCCACTGGCAAGGTAAGAATTGGTGCGGTAGTCAACAAGGTCTTAAGATTCAGGAAGCTTTCTTCACATTCATCCGACCATACAAATGGAACATTCTGCTTAGTCAAATTTGTTAGTTGGGAGGCAACAGAATAAAATCCCTTGGCAAATCGACGGTAGTAGCTAGCTAAACCAACAAAGCTCCTTACCTCTGTAACATTGGTAGGTCTTACCCAACTCTTCACTGCTTCGATCTTAGAAGGATGCACCATCACCCCATCCTTAGAAACCACGTGCCCCAAGAAGGACACTGAATCTAGCAAAAACTCACACTTGGAAAATTTGGCATAAAGCCTTTTCTCCCTCAACACTTCCAATACAATTCTCAAATGCTCCTCATGTTCTTTCCTGCTCTTTGAGTATATCAGTATATCATCAATGAATACGATGACAAAGAGATCCAGATATGGCTTAAAAATCCCGTTCATCAGGCTCTTGAAAGCAGCAGGGGCATTCGTAAGCCCAAAAGACATTACTAAGAATTCATAATGCCCATTCCTGGTTCGAAAAGCAGTCTTTGGCACTTCTGCTGCCCGTATTTTCAATTGATGATAACCAGATCTTAAATCGATTTTTGAGAAGGTGCAAGCACCTTGTAACTGATCGAACAAATCATCAATGCGAGGAAGAGGATACTTGTTCTTAACAGTTACCTTATTCAGTTGTCTGTGGTCTATGCACATCCGAAAACTTCCATCCTTCTTCTTCACAAATAAAACAGGAGCACCCCAAGGGGATGCACTTGCTCTGATAAAGCCTTTACCCAACAACTCCAGAAGTTGGGCCTTTAACTCCCTTAACTCAGCGGGAGCCATTCTATTAGGGGGTATGGAAATGGGGCGATTACCCGGCTCCAGATCAATACAAAAATCAATATCCCTATCCGGTGGCATACCAGGAAGGTCTGCAGGAAACACATCCAGAAACTCACGGACTATCGAAACAGACTCAATAGAAGGTACTTGGGAAGTTTCATCCCTGAGATGGGCCAAGAAAGCTAAACAACCCTTACTCACCATTCTCTTAGCACGAAGAAAGGAGATGATACGAACTGGGGTGGAAGTATAGTTAACCTCCCACACTAGCAGATCTGTCCCAGGCTTGGCTAATGTCACAGTTTTAGCATTACAGTCTAAGATTGCAAAATTTGGAGAAAGCCAAGTCATACCCAGAATTATATCGAAATCAACCATCTCTAGAATAATCAAGTCTACATGAGTATTGTTCCCCACAAAAGTCACAAGACAAGACCTATACACCTTCTCAACTATCACAGACTCACCCACAAGAGTAGATACACGAATGGGCATGTCAAGCAAATCACAATGTAAATCAAGACCAATAGCAAATGAGGAAGATACATATGAAAATGTGGATCTAGGATGAAATAATACAGAAGCCATGCAATCACAAACCAAAAGATTACCTGTGATAACAGCATCAGATGTCTCCGCTTCAGACCTCCCAGGGAAAGCATAACAATAGGCCCTATCACCAGTCTGCCATTGCCCCTACCATGTTGCGCTGCAGTAGCTCCAGCTTGCCCGCTACCCCGGTTCATTTGGTGACCACCATTACCTTGGCCACCACGTCCTCCAGAATGGCGGCCTCTTCTATGACCACCTCTACCTCTGACTATTGGGGGTCTGTAACTCTATTTTGGACAATATCTCCTAATATGTCCAGTCTCCCCACATCCATAACACTCTCTGGGGTCAAGCATAGGTCTCTATGAGAACGACGAAGTCTGGGGATAACCTCCAAACTCAGACGAATGTTGGCTGGTCTACGATGGACCCCCAGCTACAGCCTGCAAAGGAGACTGAATAGGTCGGGCTGGGTAACCTCCTTAACTCTGCCCTCTGGAGTAAGAACCACTAAACTCATCTCCCTTACGAAACATCTTAGATGTCGAGGCCATGGTGAAATCGTCTGGTTTCACCCCCTCCACCTCTATCACAAAATCAACCACTTCTTGAATTGATTATGCTGCAGCAGCTACCTGTAAGGCTGGAATCTGCAAGTCTGACCTCAATCCCTTCACAAAACGGCGAATCCGCTCTTGTGGAATGAAGCGAAGCTGGGTGGCATACCTGGATAGTGCACTAAACTTAGCCTCATAAGCAGTAACCGACATCCTCCCTTGCTCCAGGCTCAGGAAATCATCTCTCCTCCTATCCCTCAAAGTTCGGGGTATATTCTTCTCCATAAATAAGCTAGAGAATGATGCCCAAGTCAGAAGTGGTGCCTGTGCTGGTTGACACTCAACATATGACCGCCACCCCATTTTGGCGTTCCCCTGAAACTGATAGGTCACAAACTCAACGCCAAATCGTTCTACTATGCCCATCTTATGTAGCAACTCATGACAATCAACCAGAAAATCATAAGCATCCTCAGATTCAGCACCCTTGAAGACTAGAGGTTTCAACTTCAAGAATTTGGTGAAAAGTTCATGCTGATCACTCGTCATAATGGGCCCTGTAGTCAATCGAGGAAACGTGCCTACTTCCAATAAGGCATCCATGCGGGGAGCCACAGCAGCTGCATGTTGTACTCCCAGAACCTGAGGTGTTGGTGCAGAAAACACTGGAGGTGCTTGGCCCTGATCAGATAACCCGCTAAGATAAGCAAGAACATGGTTAATCATCTCTGGGGTAGGTTGAGGTGGTAATTCCTCATCTTGCACTTGCTCATTTTCCCCTTCCTCACCCTCTCTTACTACCTCATCAGTCGGTGGAGGATTCACCGCCCTAATACTAGCTGGACCAGGTGTTTGTCCTCTACCTCTGGAGGACGTCCTCCCGCGACCTCTACCACGGCCTCTTGCCACTGCTCCTATTCGAGCTACAGCCCCAGTGGCTGGCTCAGACGCATCCTGTCTTTCCTGTGTTGGTGTTGGCACAGTTGTTGCTATAGTTCTAACCATCTGCGAAATAGAGTGAGGATGTCAGATACCAATTTGTATCACCTAGATACCATTTGGATCCAAGTAATAGCACGAAAGAAAGAAAGAATGGAATTTTCCTAAAGTCCTATAGCCCCTCAAAGAAAAGTAAAGGCGTCCCCCTACCATTCCTTAAAACTCTACTAGACTCGTTCTTGTGTGATGAGACCAACGAACCTAATGCTCTGATACCAAGTTTGTCACGACCCAAAACGACCGGCGAGTGGCACCCACATTTATTCTACTATTTGAGCAAACCAACCAATCTAAACACCACGTTTACCAATATTTCAACCATAATGAACAAAATATAATGCGGAAGACTCAAAATCTTATTAATATAACCAATAAACAAGCTTCTAAAAGTTTATCAACTATTATTCCCAAAATCTGGAAGTCATCACACCAAGAACATCTATCCTCAAATCTTTAATCTAAGAGTATTTAAGAAACTAAAATAAGTAAAAGGAATGGTCCATGTCCGAACTTCAAGACATCAAGACGTGAAGGAGAGAATCAAGTCCGAGCTAGGAACAATAGCTCACCCTGAAATCTGACGTGATGAAGACTGGCTAGAGTTGAGGGCGAGTCGAAGTCGATGGCACGTTTGCTGCACTCCACAAATAACAAAGAGAAAAATACAAGTAGGGGTCAGTACAAGGAACACGTACTGAGTAGGTATCATCGGCCAACTCAAAATAGGAAAGCAATATATATCAGATAAAAACATAAAATCGACTACCATACTCAACAAGTGACAACACCAAGTACCATAACCATTTGCCACAAGCCAAGCACATCTATGAGGACTCAAGCCTCCACACCATACTCATTTGGGAATTAGGTTCTTTAAATTCGAGTATATTAACATAATTCAAGATTCATTCTCTTTATTCTTCTTGTTTCGGAACGTGACACTCCGATCCCCTACTACTACGTGTCGGTACGTGACACTCCGATCCTCTAATACTACGTGTCGGTTCGTGAGACCCGATCCCCTAATTCTAGGTGTCGGTTTGTGACACCCGATCCCCTAATTCTACGTGTCAGTTCGTGACACCCGACCCCCTAATACTACGTGTCGGTTTGTGACACCCGATCCCCTAATACTACGTGTCGGTTCGTGACACCCGATCCCCTATTACTACGTGTCGATTCGTGACACCTGATCCCCTAATACTACGTGTCAGTTCGTGACACCCGATCCATTAACCTCATTCTTTTAGTTCATCAAGCCTTCTTTTATGTCAAGGCATCATCATTAATAGAGTGGATTTAAGGTTTTTAAGATTCCACAGTATCATCATTATAATCCATCACCATTTACATAATCACAACATGCAACAACACAATTAAGCATATAGAAGACATTACAATACCACCCAATATATATCAATCGCTATTTAGAGTCTACTATGAAATAGCATAAACCATAACCTACCTGCACCGATCGAGCAAGCTACTTCCCACTGTCCTTGCTTTCCTCTTCGCTTCTCCCTTCTCTCGCTCGTTCTCCCTCTCTCTATTCTTTCTATTCTTCCTTCTCCAGATTCCTTTTCTTTTACCCTAATTATCATATAATTCATTACGATGAAATTAACCCATTTTTTATTTTAAAGTTATCTCCTTTAACCCCCAAGTAAATACATTATTAAACTTACCCCACTAATTTCATAATTATAAGCATGAATAGTCCAAAACACCCCTTAAAAACCTTTAGTAGAAATCCCGACCCAGTCGGGGTTACGCAGCTCGTGACGGCCCGTAGTACCTTCGACGGTCCGTCCTGCAGTGTCGTCACAGAGTTCAGAGACTCAAATTCAGTAAAAAGGTTTGTGACAGTCCGTCGTATCTACGACGGTCCGTGCTGTAGTTCCGTCACGAAGTTCTGAGAGTTGATCCCTATACCCAAATTTCAGAGTTTAAGTGTTTTGGCACGAAGACTCTCGACGGACCGTCGTGCCTATGACGGTTCGTCCTACGTGTCGTCGAGGGTAATGAGGAGAGCAGTTGGAGAATTACACAAGCGTGGGACGACGGAGTCCGTCACGGTCCGTCGTGACCATGACGGTCCGTCGCGTCATCCGTCGACCCAGTCAGTTTTTATCTAAAGTAATTCTGCTGCTCGAAACGACTAAACAGGTCGTTACATCAAATCACTATTACAGTAAAATTCCTTCACTTCACTCTGCACTCCTTTTAGCATATAATTCCCTCACTAAAAGCCATCCTAAGACTCACTTAAATAATACAAAGAGAGGCCGCCCATACACCCTCTTTAAGAACACCTAAATGATCCTTGACACAACTCATAATGAGATCAACATACACTTATAGGACATCAATATATGAACAGGAGATTCTCCTACCAAAGGTGATTCTAAGGTTCTCTTGAGTGAATTGTGAAGCGACCGCCCAGAAAATCCCTTTCACACACACTTAAGAGTTCCATAGACTACCTAGGGTAGAATAATTCTCACTTAATACATCAACATATAGATAATATGGCATTCTCCTTCCAAAGGCTATCAAAAGCATTACTTAAGTAAATCAAGAAGATAACTTCCATGATTGACCTTTTCAATTACGTAAGTAATCATTAATACTACATAAGTCTAAGATCATGTCTACATATTCAACAATCTTCCCTAACTATAGTCATTCTTAAAACTAATCTAGGTAAGAGATGAACTGACCATTCCTATGCCCCTTTCAAATCTTAACTAGTCAACCCTTAACTACTCTAGGTAAGTACTTATTCATTTAACATGACTTCTTAATTTAAGTCACTACATTCATTAGTTCATTTAAGACTCATTCATCACATTAAGGGAATTCAAGTAATGGTCTTGCACAAGACCTAGGGACTCTCACTAACACCTTCAAAGCCTATTGAGCAATGTCTAGATCTCGTCCCATACAACCACCTAAACTTCATTGAAATTTTATAATGGTAGTATGTATCCTATATGATGAGAATAGGCAATAACAGACATAGAACGTGGTAGCAAAGTATGGAATCTAGAGTTCTAACCTACTCTGGTGAGGGCGTTCTACTTGCCAATTGTAGAACTTGGACAAATCCAATGTAGGCACATTGTTAGGGAATATGAAGGATATGCTTTGTAATCTAGTCTCATCCTTTAACTAGAACTACTTCCCTTACCATACTCACTCAGTTCTGCCCTTCGTTCTCATAGACTAATTCACATTTAAGGTTCATATAAAAGGATTCCATATCAAGTTTGTAATCAAATCACATTTACCCTACCAAAGAGGTCCTTGCAGGGCTACCTTCCAATGGAGACAAGAAGCTCATGATGACTATCCTAAGGATTAATATGAGGCTGTTCCAGCAAATTAATATTAAGTCCATCATTCCTCTACTTTGAAGGATATCATTATGGCTAACGACTTCAACATTTATAACCTTACCACTACGTTTAAGGTTTCACATAAAAGACCCTTTTAACTTCATTTAAGGTCACATATATCATTGATACATTCAAGTCTAAGAGGCTATAGTATCTAAAGTCAAGACATCATATATTCACTTTCATATATACATCAAGTAAGGGACACAAGTCAACCAAGACAAGACACCACATACTTCACTTTAACTCATAATACAAGTCATTCTTTAAGACACATAGGAATAACCGTTATCATCATTTAAATCATCCTATACACTACCATATCATCATCAATATAACCATTATAGACTCATATAGTCAAATAGGAAGAATCATGCATCAACCCTACATGATCTCCTAACATACATAGAAAGAACACATATTTTCACATCACTTCACAACTAGATAGACATACTCATACTTCACCTAAAACAGAGACAAAAAACATCATAATACTTCAAGTAGTGCCGATAAGTCCATGATCCTCATATTTCATAAAGTAACGCCGACAAGGCAACATCAATTCACATAGCACCACCACCAAAAGTGGTTCATACCAATCTCAACATAACCAAAGTCTAATTAACATAAAATAAAAGGAATTAGGGCAGAATACCCCCTCTCCATCTTACAACTTTGATTCAAGGCTAAATCATCCAATTCGACATCACAATGACCTTTCCCAAGGCCAACAATTCAATATAATTAAAACAATATTCATGAAACTAGGTTAAATTACTACACACTCATCAATATAATGTAACCGAGATATCATTTTACTATAATCATTACATCAATCAAAAGCCTATATGAAACTACATTAGAATTTATGAACCTTAAGTCAGTATCAATTCAATAAGCTTAATATTCAATAGATCTAAGAATATAATATTCAATCGATCAAATTGAATCAGTCTATAAACCAATCAATCATAATCTATATATGAATCAAAAGCCGATAACAATTTACACATGAATTTATCAATCTCAAAGCATAATCACATAACCCATATTTTAGTCCAATTTAAAGATTGTGAATGTCAAGATTTAATGGACAATTTAATTGGAAAACATCAATTAAACATCAATAACATCATGTATTTACTTTTGAAAAACTTTCATGCAAGAACCCAAGAATTAGAGTAGTAATTCGACTTTTCATCTTTTTGAAAACCTTGAAAATCATCTTTAAAATTGTCTCTGAAAAGATAGCAAGCCTTATATGAAGAACTCCCATACCTTATTTGAAGAAACTAATGATAATTTAAGAATAAACTCCATTGAAGAACCATCTTTAAGCTTCATCTTCACCTTGAACTCCTAAGGAGGTTTTTTCAGAAACATTGGGAGGGAATGTGTTTTTTTAGGCGTTAGAATTATAATGAGAATCTAATGACTTTATACTCTTAAAATACTCATAAACACTCAAAACAGCCGTCCTCACATTTTATAAGACTTGGGGTGAATTTCCCAAGAACCCCAAGTCCTTAACAGAAACTTGCAGCAACCTCACAACACCATCACTTTCCTACCATCGACGGTCCGTGGGTGAGACACACCCCATCGATGGGGTCTCATTGTTTTTCTGGATTTTCCCGAACCTCCCATCCTTCACGATCCATTGAAGCCACCGATATACGGGTCGTCGCCTTGTCGGCTGGCCATCGTTTGGTTCATCATTTCGCACTGTCTGGCATCGTTGAGCTCCAATTTGTGGTCCTCTTTTAGGCCCCTTGTGGGTCCTATATGGAGTCTTACCCGGAATTTTACAACCCAAATATTTTTTTTATACATGTTTAGGACATACCACATGAGTTTCATCTAAAACAAACACCAAAACACGACAAAACATGCATAGAAACACTAGGTGGTTTCAAGGCAAACCTTTCGAACGTCATGGACGTTCTGAGACGTTTGACCTCAGAACTTCATGAAACTTGACACACTGAATATATACGAAATAATAACTCATTTAAGAACCTTATAACCTAATGAATCACACATAAACACATAATACCACGTATTAGGTACATAGATGACTAAGTCGTCGAACATCTTGATCGTCCCTTGACGTTTTACTTCCAATGGAACTAAACTCTTAGACACTGCATCAAAACCACATTATAAATCATTTTAGGACCTTAGAACATCACGACAACCATGTTCGGCTCTTGCTTCACTTAAGTCATTTTCGAGGTCTTACAATATATATATTACTGTATAAGGTGAGAATAATCTTATCCTAGGTAATCTAAGGGATCTTGTTAAGTGTGTGTGAAGGGATTGTATGGGAGGTTGCTTCACAAGTCACTCAAGTTAATTTGAAAATCACATTTGGTAAGAGGATCTCATGTGCATTTGGTTGGTGTATTGTAAATGTATTTGTCTCATTATAGGTTGTCTTAAGGATCATTTAGGTGTGCCTAGAGAGATTTTATGGGCGTTCTCTCTTTCTCTTACTTAAGTAATTCTTAGTACAACTTTTAGTGAGGGGATTACATGTTAATTGAGTTCACTATGAAGTTGGAAGTAGTTCACTGTAACTTGGCTAAGTTTACTGTAATGTTCCTAAAAATGAGGTAAATTACTTATGTGATCCTTTATGTGTTTCTAAGATGTTAAATATAGTTCTTATGATTATGATATGATGTTTTAATAAAAAGATCATATTTCTAATAAATGTATGTCTTCATGATTTTATGCATTAAGCCATACGTAGTACAAGTGTTCATACTAATTTCATTTATTTTGTTATATCTAAAGGTGTAGGTGGAAGGTGATAAGGATCTTGTAGGAAAGCTTGGATTCTAGTTATCGTTCAAGCAAAGTTGAACTATGTCCTCATTTGACTGGAGGGTATAATCGTATTTAGATGTCTTTTAATTCAAAGAATCGTAATAGACTAAATAGTTCGATATTCATAATGTGTGGGTTGTTTTCTAAGTATTATTGAGTCTAAGATTAGCATATGTTGAGACTTAGTGTTTCTATGATTTTAATATGAAAGACGTTTTAAGATATTTCATTTGAAAAGTTTTTATTTCCTACTACTTTTCATACATGTATGCGATGAATGATTTCAAAGGACTTGTACAAGACCTCTTAGAGGTCAAGTATGTCTTGTTGCACTACGAGAGTGTCATATCTCCTAGGGTGTGCTCTCGGAATATGACAGTTAAATTATTACATTTAATTATTATTTTTCGGGTATATTAATTAGAGCAAAAATAAAAGTAAATGTAATTAATTAATTTTTTGAATAATGAATTTTTATATTAAAGCCGGCATCTGTAGAAAGTATAATGAACAAAAAAATATTAATAATTAAATTAAAATGATAGTAAAATAGAGTAATGAGTAAATATCACAATAAGTCATAAAAAATGAAGTAATAACAAATTGAGTAAATAGTAATCATAAGAACTAAAATATTTCTAGAACTATTTAGTTTTGTTGTTATCAGTCTTGATAGATTTTGTTTGCGTGAAGTTATATTTTTACCCTTTGATCATCATTCGCTTCATATATAGAAAGATGTTTCAGGAATGATTCATTGTTTTTGATATTTTTCTTAATAGATTTTTGTTAGAATGAAATTTGCATGTTTATTCGTGGTCGTCTTAAATACAAATATATGATCTTATTCATTTGATTTGTAAACTTATTTTTCAACATCTTTTTCTTTATTTAAATCTAATATATATTATTAATTTTATCACACTTACTTATTTTGAAATATATTAACTAGTGTCAAAATAAAGGTTAAAATAATTAATTCATAGTGTATTTTTATATTAAAGTAGGCAGTTTTGATAAGCATAATGAATAGAGAGAATTTAAGAGTTCAATTAAAGTAATAGTTAAATAGAGTAATAAATCGATATTACAATTATTCACAAAAAAAGTGAAGTAATAACAAATTAAGGTAATATTAATAATAATAAATAAATATGTTTCTAGAACTACTTAATTTTCTTCTTATCATCCTTGGTAGATTTTTGTTACAGTGAAATTACATTTTTACCCTTCATCATTATTCACTTCATATATAGAAAGATGTTGATAGAATGAAATTACATTTTTACCCTTGGTCGTCCTACCACTTCACTCTTATATATATATATATATATATATATATATATATATATATATATATATATATATATACACACACACACACACACACAAAAGAACAAGAACAAAATACCTCTCTAAAAAGATAAAATAAAATATGTTAAACTAGACAATAGATAAAAACATAATGTAACATTTATAACTTGAAAAAAATTAGGAATAAGATAAGAAACTAAAACTAATCACTTAGGGAAAGAAAGGGGAAAATATGGATTATTTTTTTAAGTTTAAGAATGAATTTTGGTCATTTTCAAACAACCATAACTTCAAGCTCAGGATGAGTTAGGGGCAGTTATTGATATGGTTAACGGCGCCGAGATTGCAAGATTTTGATATCATATGAGTGAGTTATGTCTTTCTTAAGTTTGGTTGTTGAAGTAAGAAAAGTAAAATCTTGATTTAAGAAAGGTCAAACTAGTCTTTTCACCCATTTATTTTCTATTTCATTTTAAGGATTTAGTTTGGTAAAAACAATTTTAGTCCGATTAGAAGATTTAACTTTACGCCTAGGGCTTGAGAAAAGATAGGGAAAGAAGAAAAAGGGATAAAGATCAACGTTTTTCCAAGAACGCCAACAGATTTTAAGTGGAATTTGTTGGGGATGATCCCTATCAAGGTGTGTGAGATATTTCATGTTGGCTTAATTCATCCACAAACCAATCTTGTTTCAATTCAGTGGTTATAGAACTGTTTATGTGATGAGAAATTAATTCTTGATGAAACTTGTCGAATCCCTATTTAGTTGAGTTGTTTGAAGTACCTAATTCATCGAACATGCAATCTCAAGGAGATGTCACCAATGCTGAGTTTCGTGAGCTATCCACATGATAATCCAAGTTGTGACTAACCAAGTCGGGCAATAGAGAGGAACCCTCCAAGAAGAGGCTTACACCTCAAGGATTTGTGAATTCGTGAGAATGAATCCTCCCAGTTTCACCAGTTCGAGCAATATTAAGGATTTGGAAAACATTATGGAAGAGTTGAAGAAGTATTTTGATGTGATTCATTTCATTGATATTGAATGAGTAAATTTAGTTGTATACCAACTGAAGAATATGGCTACAACTTGGTTCAATCTATTGAAAGAGGGCGTAGAAGAGGATGCACGACATCCGAGTTGGGCTTGCTTTGAAGAATCTTTCTTGGGGTGTTTGTTTCAATGAGCAATAAAAGAAGCTAAGGAACGAGAGTTCCTTACACTGAAATAGGACACCTTGAGTGTACATAAATATGGGTTGAAGTCCACCCACTTGCCCCACTATGCTCTTGAAATGGTTAAGGACATAAGGAACAAAATGAGTTTTTTTGTTACTCTCTTGGGTTGTGCTACAAGCAAAGACAACAAAGATGCAATGCTGATAGGCGTCATGGAGATATCCAGGTTGTGGGTTTATGTGCAACAGGTTGAAGAGGAGAAATAGAAGGACAAATAGGAGTACAGGAACAAGAAAGCTAAGACTTTGAATGAGTCTGGGCAACAAAAAGGTGGTTCAAATCGTACACAATTTCATAAATAAATGTAGCCTATACCATCATCTACTGGTACTCCTGCACTCATCTACTAGACCAGCACTATCTCAAGGTAGTGTGTCCCAAGGAGGCCGTTGGTTTCATGTATGTTCTAAGTGTTGCAGAAACCACCCAAGTAAATGTCGTGAGCGCCAGACATGTTGCTTTATGTTTGGCCAAAAGGGTCACTTTCTGAAGGAGTGCCCAAAGAACAGGCGGGGTAGTGGAAATCCAGGCAACATAGTCCAATATTCATTAGTTTCTCCACACGACAGGCTTCACCTAGAAAAGCAACTTCTTGTATTAGCGGTGGGGAAAACTGCCTCTATGGAATCACTAGCCGCAAAAAGAATGAGAACACTACAATTGTTGTCATGATTATGATAAAAGTCTTTATTTTTTCTGTTTATGCTTTGCTGTACATATGAGATAGTTTATATTTTTTAACTCCTTATGTTGCATCAGTTTGAGCTACTTCCTGAGAAACTTTGTCAATCTTTTTGTGTTTCTAATCTTGTTGTAGAGTCTATTCTAGCCTACCGTTATTGTCCTATTTCTATCACACAAAAACATAATGGATGATAGAGTAGAGTTAGACATGGTAGATTTTGATGTCATTCGAGGTATCGATTGACTTCATGCATGTTATGCATCAATAGACTGTAAAACATGAGTTTTCAAGTTTGAAGTTCCTAACGAGCTAGTTATCGACTGGAGTAGTAGTTCAACAGTGCCTCAAGGTTGTTTCGTTCCATATATTAAGGCGAGAAAATTAGTTTCAAAGGTATTTATCTATCAATTAGTTTTAGTTAATAACTAAAGTGCTGAGGTGCCTTCCCTTCAGTCAGTTTCTATAGTAAGTTTCTAGAAGTTTTTCCTGACGATCTACTCGGAGTCCCTCCTGAGAGAGAAATAGACTTCAGCATAAACATTATTCAAAATACTTGTCCTATCTTTATTTTGTATATAGAATAACATCATCAGAATAAAAGGAGTTAAACAATAGTTGAAGGATCTCTTAAATAACGGTTTCATTTGACCATGTGTCTCACCTTGGGGCACTCTATCTTTTTTATAATGAAGAAAGATGGTTCCCTTAGGATGTGCATAGACAACCGCCAATTTAATAAGGTTACCATCAAGAATAAGTATCCTCTTCCAAGGATCGATAATTCGTTCAATAAACTTTAGGGCACCACCTGTTTCTTGAAAATTGATCTTAGGTCTGGCTACAATCAGCTAAGGGTTAGGGAATGTCAAATTCCAAAGACAACTATTAGAACTAGATATGTGCATTACGAGTTTTTTGTCATATTTTTTGGGTTGACCAATGCACCAGTAGCGTTCATCAATCTTATGAATAGAGTCTTCAAGCCTTATTTAGGTATGTTTAATATAGTCTTCATTGATGGAATACAAATCTATCAAGGAATGAAGAAGATCATGATATTACCTAAGGATAATCATTCAGACGTTGAACGATAAGTAGTTGTACGCCAAGTTCTTCAAGTGAGTTTTTGCTTAAGTCGGTGGCATATTAGGGCCATATATTTTCTGCTGATGGAAATAGAGTCGATACCCAAAAGATAAAAGCAGTTCAGAGTTGGACTGGACCATAATCTTCAAATGATATAAGGAGCTTATTGTTTTTGGATGGATATTATAGAAGGTTTGTTGAGAGGTTTTCATATCTTTTGTGTCCTTTAACCAACTTGACTGAAAAAACATCTGAATTTCAATTGTCTGCAGTTTGTGAGAAAAGCTTTTGGGAATGGAAAAAGAGGTTGACTACTACCCCGTTTTTTATCTTACTAGAGGGTACTCAAGGTTTTGTGGTTAACTATGATGCATTGAGAGTTGGTTTGGGCTTTGTGTTAATGCAGAATGACAAGGTTATTGATTATGCCACCAGACAATTGACAGTTTATGAGAAGAATTACCCAACCCATAACTTGGATTTATGCCTCGAGACAGTAGAAGATTCATAAGAAGAATTATCCAACCCATAACACAAAGTTGGATGCTGTAAATTTTGTCTTCAAGATATGGCGTCACTACTTGTATGGTGCTCACATTGAAATATTCATTGATCAAAAGAGCTTACAATATGTGTTCACCCAGAAGGACATAAATCTTTGACATAAGAGGTGGTTAGATTTACTCAAGGATTTTTACATGAGTATCCTTCACCACCCATTTAAGGCTAATGTGGTTATTAATAGTTTAAGTAGATTTATCTATGAGATTACCTTGATGTTCATGAATAAAAGAGGGATTTACCCAAAGATGTACACACTCTTGCACGCATGGGAGTATGACTTATGGAATCCACATAAGGAAGGATAGTGCTGAGAGATGGGGATGAGTCATCATTTGTGCCAAAAGTGAAAGAGAAGTAAGAACAAGACCCTATTTTTCTTATTTTGATTGTGAATGTTCATAAGCAAAGAGTATTGTCTTTTGAACAAGGGGATATGGTGTGCTAAAGTATCAAGATAGATTGTGTTTACCTAGAAGGGATGGACTCCAAGACAGGATCATGGAGGAAACTCATTGCTTAAGATACTCCATTCATCCGGTATCTACCAAGATATACCGCGACTTTAGAGAGGTATATTGGTGGGAAGGTATGAAGAAGGATAGTGTTGAGTTTGTTGTTAAGTGCCCTAATTGCAAACATGTGAAAGTAGAACATCAAATACCTAGAGGTTTTGCTCAAAATATAGAACTTGTGGAATAGAAGTAGGCGATGATTTATATGAACTTAATCATAGGGTTACCAAGGTCTCGCAGGCAGCATTATTCGATTTAAATGATTGTTAATAAAATGATAAAATTATCCACTTCTTGTCGGTAATGAAAGCTCAATAGACAGAGTACTATTAAAAGTTATACATTCAGGAATACCTGAGAGTTCATGGAGTACCACTTTCAATCATTTTAGATAGGTGGTCCTGATTTACCGTCATTTTTGGAAGTGTTTCCACAAAGGTTTGGGTTTAAAGGTGAACTTAAGCCTTGCTTTCCATCCTCAAACAGATGGAAAAGCGGAGCGTACTATCAAGTCCTTAGAAGACATGTTAAGGGCTTGTATGATTGATTTAAAAAGGAATTGGCATCATCACCTACCTTTCATTGAGTTCTCTCACAACAAAAACTACCATTCAAACATTCAAATAGCTCCATATGAAGCTCTTCAGGTTAGAAGATGCAGATCTCCTATTGGATGGTTCTAAATTTGTGAAGCAGGGTTGATAGGACCAAATCTAGTTCACCAATCCAAGGACAAAGTAAAAGTGATTCAAGAACTATTAAAACCGGCATAGAGTCTTCATAAGTCCTATACATATGTTAGGAGAAGGTCGTTGAAGTTTGACATCGATGATTGGGTATATATGAAAGTTTCACCTTTAAAGGTTGTTATGAGGCTTGGTAAAAAGCGGAAAATTATTCCCAGTATAATGGTCTTTATAGAATATCTAAGAGAATTGACAATGTAGCTTATTAGTTGGAGCTGCCACAAGAGTTAGCACCGATGCATCCGGCATTTCCTATCTCTATGCTGAACAATGCATGGGTGAGCCCTCATTAATCATACTAACTGAATGTTGGGATTAATGATAACTTATCCTATAAGGAGATTTCGGTTTAGATTTTAGATCGTCAAGTTTGCATTGAAAACAAACAAGGTTGAGCAAGTCAAGCTCCTTTGGAGGAACCAATTTGTTGAAGAAGCAACTTGAGAAGCTAAAGAGGACATGTAGAATAAATATCAACATCTCTTTTAATCAGGATAGTGTGCGAACAAGGTACAAATTCTCTTCTTCGTACTTTATAAACTATGTGTAAGCATGTTACTTCCTTTGGTTGTTGATTGTTAAACTCAATGTAGTCTTCTTAGCTTAGTGTAATAAAACTCATTCGAGGAGAAATGGTCCCAAGATAAAAATATTATGATATTTCATGACTCGAAATATCTAGGAATATGCTCAGCAGATAAAAATAATCACTTTTGGAGAGTAAGGAAAAACTTTTTTTATGTTTAAAAAGTGTGTTTTTGTCATTTTCAAACAGTTATACTTCTAGATCAAGATGATTTATGGACAGTTCTTGATATGGTTGGAGAGCCCTTAAAAGTATCTTTCGAAAGGCACTGCATTTGCAAGATTTTGATAAGTATGAGGGAGATATGCCTTTCGGAAGTTGGGTTGTTAAAGTAAGAAAATTTCAATCCGAATTTAAGGAAGGATAAACTAGTCTTTTCAATTATTTAATTCCTATTTCCTTTTAGTGATTAGTTTAGGCAAAAATCATTTTTAGTCAGATTAGAAAGTTTAACTTTAAAGTGAGGTCTTGGAGAAAAGAGAAGAGAAGAAGGAAAAGGGATAAAGAGCAAGGTTTCGCAAAGAATGCAAAAGGATTTCGAGTGGAATACGTCGAGGTGATCCTATTAAGGTATGCAAGATTTTTCTTTTTGGGTTAATTTTTTAAAGACACCAATCTTGTTTCAATTCAATGTTTTTAAAATTGTTTACATGATTAGAAGTGAATTCTTGATGAATCTTGTTGAATCCCTATTTGGTTTAGTTGTTTGAATGTCCATTGCTAATGATTCATAGTTTTTGTTGTTGTTTTCAAGTTAGATCTTTTGCTAGTAAAAAGTATTGACGATCTTAAGGGTTTGGGGAAAGAACTAGAGGAGTTCAGACGAATTCAGATTAGAAAACGAGTTGAAAAATTTATTAGACGCACCTTGGCATATCCAGGAGTGTCGCGCCTGCAATACGCCAGAAATTGGCCTCTGACACTGAGGCCAGGCGCAGCATGCCACTATTGCGCCAGAACCAAGCCTCAGTCAATTGAGGCGGTGGAGTGCGCCCCGAATGCGCCTGGATCGGCATTTTTCACCTTGTTTTCGTAGTTTAGCCTTTATAAATCCTTCTAAGGTACATTAACACCTTTTAATAATTCTAATTACTTCAAATGATTTCTAAAATGGGAGAAATTAGTAAAGAACAAAAATCATAACCTTAAATTCATAATCAGATTCAAGGAAAGTTAAGGTCAAAGTCAAGAAGTTAAGATTCAAATCTAAAGTTAAGAAGTACGTCAAAGAAAAGTTCCTAGAGGTTTTCAAAAGTCTATGTTAAACGTTTTAAACTCATTTTAAGGCTCACATTTTAAATTAAAGTGAAGAGTAAAAGTTGATGTCTTTTCTTCAAAGAAATATAAAGGAATACTTATTTATTAAGAGTTGATTAAGATTCAAGTTTTCAAAATAAATTTGAGTTCATTTCTCAAATTAAGTATTCCATAAACGTTTATAAATGTTTTCACAATAAAATTAAGAGGAAGCAAAGGTTTCTAAAAGAGTTTTGAACAAGAAATGGGGAACATTGATTCCAAGAGAGATTTTTAAAGCTAAACTGTTAAGAATATTATCTCAATCCAAGGAAAGGAAGTTGTTTTTGAAAGCATGAGATAAAGTATATTTTGGGAGTAGTATTGAGCACATATGTGGGGATGAGATTTCATATTCACTAAAGTCTCTATGTAAATCATGTGTCCATCATGGGTATTAACAGATCATACTTTTTAGATAATCACGTAATTTAAGCTAGTTTATTCACTAAGTTGAGGAATTTTGTGCCTCAGCAATGTATAGGACAGTTCTTGCAGTGTGGCGAGACAGTGTATCACCATTGAGGCTCATAGTGGTGGTTGTCAGTTAGAAAATCTCCCACAAAATCTATATTACTTTCATATATAAGTAAAGTTGAGTTTGTTATTGCATTTTATTTATCGAACTGAGTTGTTTACACTATTTTACAACTTCTATATAGATTGCATGTGTCTTTATTGCTTATATTAAGTTCAATATTTCATGAGTTGAGCCGAACCAAGGTAAGTTTTTCTTCTTATTCTTTTCGAGCTTAAGTCATTAAGCATTCGAACTTGCATAGTCCTACATTCAAACTCGCATACTGCCACATTTAATATATTGATGTCAGTTGGCCTGAATCATCTTATAAGGCCAACACAATAAGGATCAACATCCAATACATCGTTGATCCATTTTTAGCACTCAGTGTCATCGGTTAGTCTCCTTGTATTCTGGAGGACCCTTTTATTTGTTTTCCTGTCGTTCATTTATAGAATGTTCTGGGGTTTGTCCCAACATTCATCTTATTATTATAGAGGATTCATAGACAGATAGTTATTAAGATAGTTCAAGTTGAGTCTCTTTTTATTTATAGATATTTTATCATAAAATTTAAGTATCATTTTGCCAAGCTATCTTATTTTATGTAATTATTTTGAGAATGTTTCTTACTTTATCATTAAGATAAGTCTTCAGCTGAGTTAAGAAAGTCAAACCAAGGGTGCACCCAAGGCCAGCAATGGTTTCTTGCTTTTCCAAAACTCTCATCCAAGTTCAAATTCCTTTTTTATTTGAAAAACACAATTTGTAAAATATATTATCAATTACAAAATTTTATATTTTCTCTCTGTCCTCCCCCGAACGCGATCATCCCTCCACCCCATCCAAAAAAATTTTATTTTTGTAAAAAAATATTATCAATTTCAAAATTTTGTTTTTTCACCCCGATCTGGACCCCCACCCCCATACTATCCACTACGAGCAACCCCCCCCCTCCAAAGAAATAGATTTTCTTTTTAAAAAAGATTTGTTTTTTCACCTTAAATATTTCATTTATTCGCCCCAACCCTAAACCCCACCCACCCCCTACAAACACCCTTCCCCCCACAAAACAAATTTACTTTATTTTAAAAAATATTTTCAACTTCAAATTTTTGTTATTTCACCCCCCACCCCAAGCCCCCTACCACCTCTTCTCCATCGAATTTTTTTTTAGAAATCTTCACGTGGACGACACTCGTAGACCATTGTTGGTCTCTAGCTTACCATTGTCCTAACTTACTTAATTCAATAAAACCAATCTCATGATATAACTTATAGAAATAATAAGTCGGCAAAAATGACACTTGAGTCTCATAGAAAAGTATCTAAAATATAGCATTTAGAGACTCAAAAGTGACTATCTGACCTTCTATGAAACATCTATAACACTAAGAGGGATGTTGGGACAGACCCCAAAATGTAATAAAAAGAATGACTGGAAAGAAATAAATGTGCCCTCCAAAATGCAAGAAGGTTCACCACTAACTCGGAATGCTCAATTGGATCAACGAGGTGCTGGAAGATGTTGATCCCACTTACATATAACTGCATAATAATACGATGTAAGTCAACTAGCATCAATACATTAAATGTACTAATATGTGAGTTTGAATGCCAACGCACAACTTAAGCATGAAAAAGAGTAACAAGGAACACTTACCTTGGCTCAGCTTAACTCATGAATAATAAGACATATGCAATATATAAAACCTTGTAAAACAATGAAAACACTTGTTTCATAAAGAAAATGCAATAACAAACACAGCTTTACTTATATGTGAAAGTAATATAGTTTCTATGGGAGATTCTCTATTCGAATAACCATTACTATGATCCTAAGAGATTGTGCAATGTCTTACCTCACGTTGCGAGAAGACTGTCCTATACCTTGTCGTCAGTATAGAACCGAAACTACTAAGTCGATGCACTAGTCTACGGTAAAAAGCACTAAGGAATCATCTAAAAAATATGACTCTCTTCTGTCCATGTTAGCTACATGGTTTATGGGGTCTTCAGTGAATATGAACACGCATCCTCATATGGGCGCTCAATACTTCTCAAGAAATACGTAACTCAATTATTTCTTTAACAACTTTTTCTCTAGTTTGAGGTAATTGCTCAAGCTTATATTTAATATCTCTCTTGGAAATCATACTTTTCTCTTTACTAAAAATAGCCAAAGACTATGTTTGATGTCTAGCTTCCTTTCTTGCTCAAAATATGAAAAACATTTGTAACGCTCAGGGAATGCATAGTTCCCTTATAACTTTCATGAAATGAACTCAACTCTTCAAGTTTTGCTTAAGTTTCAACTTGAGCCTTAGAACAAAGTGAAAATGTTTGTTATAGACTCTTGGAAGCTTTAAGAACTTACTTGGACTTGCTTCTTAACTTTTATACTTGACTCTTAATTTATTTTACTATGATCTTAACTTTCCATGAATTGGATTTTCATTCAAGGTTCATTTTGTCATATTTATACATGATTTCATGAATTTTAGATGTACCTTAGAGTGTTGGAATTAACAAATAAACATAGGTACATCACTTAGAACAAGACTGGATGAATATTAGGGAATGAATGGGATGAATTGGAGTCCTTGGCTCTGAGAGGCTTGGGGAGCTAGGCCCCAAACTTCCTAGGACAATTTGGGAGACTCTGGCTGGCATGCCGCCCCAAGGCTCTTCGTACAGAGGTTGACTTGTGGGGCTATGAGAGGCGTGGTGCCCTAGGGCCCTACGGACACGCGTTTCGACTTTTCTCCTTCGTTTCATATATAAACTCTATAATTTTCCATGCTTGTTTCCCCAAACAGTAAGGATCATTAGTACCATCATTACCCAATATATTTTAATTGAAAAACAACCTAGAAATATGAATTAAATCAACACTAGGCATGCAATGGATCAACCAACAAGAATTAAACATTGTTCATCAAGAACTTCACATTTCATCATTAAATCTACTCAAAATTTCACAATTTAAACAAGTTGGTGTGTGGGTGAACTAACCCAACACGAAAAGGTCTCACATAGTTTGATAGGGATCACCCATGACAAATTCCACTCGCAACCTTGGCGTTCTTGGAAAATCTTGACTTTTCTCCCTTTTCTTCTTCGTCTTTTCTCACTTCTCCAAGCCCTAATTGTGATTTTGATTTTCGAAAACTTAACTAAACTTAGGTTTTACCCAATTAAACCCCTAAAATGAAATAAGAAATTCCTTAGTGAAAACACTAGTTTGCCCATTTCTGAAATCTCGATTGGGACATGTTTTAGTAAAAAAATCCAACTTCCGATAGGCATATCTCACTTATAGGATATCAAAATTGTGCAAACTCGGTGAATTGGAAAGATCTCTCAAAAGGGATTTTCAACCATATAGAGAAATACCTCTAAGTCATCATGACCTAGAATTTATGACCGTTTGCAATGACAAAAACTCACTTTCTTAACTCGGAATTTTTTTCAGATTTTTGCCTTTATTTTAAAAAATGAATATTTTTAGTTTGTTAGCTTATTCAAAGACATTTCAAATTGTGAGATGTTACAATATCTCATCCTTTTGAACTTTCATCATCGAATGATATTTCTTTTAGCTAAGGTTTACAACATCAAGTTCAATACTCAACAAACAAAAGCAAGTAGTCCACATGCTTTCTCATAATTTATAAAGTACTAAGAAGAGAATAAGTACCTTGATCTGCATTCTCTCTGTATTATAAAAGATGTGGATATCTCTTCTTCTTAACCTCTTCATCTTCCCACGTTTATTATTCACGTTTATCCAAAGGACCTTGACTGATTCAACCTCTTTTGTTCTCAACTTGCAAATTTGACGATCTAAAATCAGAAACGGAATCTACTCATAAGACAAGTTATCATTGATACCATCATTCTCAGTTGGAATAATCATGAATGATCACCCATGAACTTATTCAACATGGAGATATGAAACACTTGATGATTTGCTGCTAAGTCTTGAGGCATCTCTAACTCATAAAACAAATTGCCAATACTTTTTCCTACGCGATAATGTCCACTATATAAGGAATAAGTTTCCTCTTCTTACAAAATCTCATAACACCCTTTATTGGTGAAACCTTCAAGTATACCCAATCATTAACTTCGAACTTTAAAGGCCTTATCCTAACATCCCTATAGAATTTTAGACTAAACTGTGTCATTTTCAATATTTCTTGAATCACCTTCACCTTCCCCATAGCTTGGTTAACTAGATATGGTCCTATCAGCCATGCATCACCAACTTCAAACCACCCAATATGAGATTACACCTTCTCCCATAAAGAGCTTCATATGGAGACATTTGGATACTCGAATGGTAATTGTTATTGTAAGAGACTCAATGAGATGTTCGTGATCATCTCAATTCTAATTTAATCGTTCTCATAACCCCTCAATATATCATAAAAGTTCAGGATAGTACACTCCGCTTACCCATCTGTCTGATGATCAAAAGTCATGCTTAAATTCACCTTTGAACCCAAACCTTTGTGGAAAGACTTCATGAACTAAGTAGTAAATTGTGTACCTCTATTTGAAATGATTGAAACCGGGACCCCATAAAGTCTCACCACCTCCTAAATTTATAGCTTTACATTATGAGTGGTCTTTACTGGCAAAAAGTGGGCTGATTTTTTCATTCTATCGACAATCACCCAAATTAAATCATGTTGCATGCGAGACCTTGGAAACACTGTGATGAAGTTTGTATTAATAATATACCACTTCCAAACCTCTAGCCTTTGGTATTCTATCTTTTCACTTGCTAGAAATCGGTGCACTTGGAAACAAACTCAGCAATGCCCTTTTTCATACATTTCCTCTAATATTCCTATCTTAAAGTGTGGTACATCTTTGTGTAACTCAGATGAATAGCATATCTCGAATTATGATTTCCCTCCATGATCCTCTTATGGACTCTATCCACCCTAGGAACACACGATCTACCTTGATACTTCAGCACACCATCTCTTGTTAAAAAGCTAATATCTTTGCTTATGAACATTCTCCTAAAATAAAGAGAAATGGGGTCTTGGTCTTTCTTTTATTTAACCTCTAACACTAATGATGACAAAGCCCCATTGGTCACCACCACTCCTCATTATGTGCAATCTATAAGTCTGACTTCCAGACGTGCAACTAAGTGCGCATCCTTCGATAATCCTTTTTTTCTTCCTTGACATGGGCGGTACCCCCATAGATAAACTGGTTAAAGCATCATCAACCACATTAACCTACCTAGGTGATAAAGAATACTCATGTCTAATCCTTGAGTAACTCTAACCACCTCCTTTGTCTGAGATTGAGATATTTCTTAATGAAGACATATTGTAAACTCATGTGATCAGTGAATATGTCAACAGAAATTTCATACAAGTAGTGATGTCATATCTTCAAGGATAAAACATCATCCACCAACTCTAGGTCATAGGTTGGGTCATTCTTCTCATGAACCTTCAAATGTCTAGAGGCATAAGCTATAACCTTGTCATTCTACATTAAGCCTCAGTCCAAACAAACTCTAGATGCATCAAAATACACCACAAACCATTGAGTACCTTCTAGTAAGGTTAACATTGGGGCAATAGTCAACCTCCTCTTCAACTCCTTAAAGATTCTCTCAAAAGCTTCAGACCACTGAAATCTAACTGTCTTATGAGTAAAATTGGTCAAAGGAGACAAAATAGATGAAAACCCTTCAACGAACCTTCTATTGTAGCCAGCCAAACCCAAGAAACTCCTAACATCAGTTGGAGACGTGGGTCCAGGCAAATTCTAACCTGCTTCAATCATTTCGGTATCCACTCTAATTCCATCACCGAAAACTATGTGGCCCAAGAATGCCACAGACATAAGCCAAAACTCACACTTGGAGAACTTGACATGTAACTCCTTATCTTTCAAAGTCTAAAAAATTATTCTGAGGTGACTAGCATGATCTTTTCTCCATTCCTTGAATAAATTAGTATGTCTTCAATGAAGAAGATAACAAACATATCTAAATAAGGTTAAAATACTCTATTCATAAAATCCATGAATGTTGCACGTGCATTGGTCAAACCAAAGGACATGAACAAAAACTCATAATTCTCATATCTTGTTCTAAAAGTTGTCTTTGGAATATCACATTCCCTAACTTTCAACTGATGGTGACGGGATTTGAGATTCATTTTCAAGAAGCAGGAAGCACCCTGAAGCTGGTCGAAAAGATCATCATTCCTTGGAAGAGGATATTTATTCTTGCTGGTCAACTTATTCAATTGACGGTAATCTATACACATCCTAAGGGAATTATCCTCCTTTCTTACAAACAAGACCGAAGTGTCATAAGGTGAGAGACTTGGTTGATAAAATCCTGATCTAGCACATCTTTCAACTCTTTTAACTCTGCTGGTGTCATTCTATATGGACGAATAGAGATATGACGAGCATCTTGAATGATGTTGATGCAGAAATCTATTTTACTCTCAGGAGGTACTCCGGGTAGATCATCAACAGAGACTTTTGGAAACACTTTTACTATAGGAACTGACTCGAGGGATGGTACCCAAAAAACTTGAGTCATTTACTCGGACTAAGTAATAGATACAACCTATTGAAACTAAATTTCTCGCCTTAAGGTACAAAATAAAATGACTCTTAGGAATTGCTGAACTACTACTCCACTCTATCAGTGTCGAAAGTAGCTCCTCTAGGTGCAGACCTTACTTGTGGAGGAGCTGATAAAGTATGGGATCTATTTCTCAAATTTCAACCACCGTACCTACTGTTAGAACATTTTTTCACTAAAGTGGCCCTCTTGACCGCACTTGAGGAAACTTGACTGGACATCACAACACTTACCGACGTGGTTTCTACCAAACCTTTCACATGCAGAAGCCAACATACCTTCTTTTGACACACTACCTTGGGATTGTGTTGTTCTAGGCTTGAAGTTCTATGAATTATATCCATTATACTCACAACTGTTTCTGGGTGCTCGTGAACTTGTAGATGATGGTGCATGCCCCTTTTGTTTCTTAAAATATGTACAGTTCATACTACCTTTTTGTTCTCCATACTCATTCCAGTCTTGGATTCTTACTTATATAATCTTCTGTTCCTCAACTTCTCCTCTTCAACCTGCTGCGCATAGAGCATCAACTTGGATATGTCCATGTCCCTTATCAACATCACATCCCAACCCTCTTCTCTAGATGAACGACCCAAGCCAGCGACAAACAAGTTCATTCTGCTCCTCATGTCCTTAACCATTTCAGGTCAGAACAGGACAGTTGGGTGAAATTCAACCCATACTCATGCACACTCAAAGAGTCCTTTTTAGTGTAAGGAACTCTCTTACCTTAGACTCTTTCAATTCTCGGGAAATTAATGCCCCAAGATGCCTTATTCAAAGCAAGCCTAACACGTATTTCGTACATTCTCATTGCTACTCTCTTCCCACTGATTGAACCATGTTCTAGCCATATTTTTCAGTTGATATATAGTTAGTTCAACTCTCTCAGCATCCGGAACATGCAATATATCAAACACCTTGTTGATTTCCTCAATAAAATTATACAAATCCTCATAAGTGTTTGAACCGGTGAAACTTGGAGGGTTCATCCTCAAGAACTCACGAATCCTTGAAGTATCAGCCTCTTCTTGTCCAGCTCGCTGCTGTTGCTTGATTTGGTTAGTTACCCTTTGGATTAACATCCTAATAACCTAGGAACTCATCATTGGTAATTTCTACTTGAGGTTGCACTTGAGCTGCATTGGGTAACTCTGGTTCCTCTAAGTTCATCTTAGTTGGACGACCTCTTGTTGCTCTTCATTGAGCATGGTTATCTGAAACACACGCAAGAATGAACTAGAGAGAGTGAATTTTAGAAATAAACTCTAATGCAAAAAAAAGAATATGAAAGAAGTGAGAGAAACCTAAATGTTGCATCCTTAATTATAGATATGGCGCGCTTCACACTGTTAACTAGGACTCTAAAGACACGACTTCATAGACTCCCGAGAACTCTTGAACTCTATGCTCATATACCAAGTTTGTCATGCTCAGAGCGTGTACCCTGGACGTGGACGATACTTGAATACCATTGCTGGCCTCGAGCAAACCCTTGTTCATACTAACCTTACTTAGCGTAAGACTTAACTCAATAAAATAGTCTAATGATATAAATTAAAGAAATAATAAGTTGGCCAAAATAGCACTTAAGTCTCATAACAAAGTATCTAAAATATAGAAATAAGACTCAAATTAACTATCTAACTATCTATGAAGCCTCTATAATACTTAGAGGGATATTGTGACATACCCCATAACATCCTATAAAAAGAAAGATTGAAAAGCAATAAATGTGTCCTCCAGAATGCAAGGAGGATTACCACTAACTTCGAATTCTCAAATGGATCAACGAGGCGCTAGATGATGCTTATCCTTGTTATCTGCATCTGCATCAGGATACGATGCATGTCAATAGGCATTAGTACATTAAATGTACGAGTATGAAATTTGGAATACTAACAACAACTTAAGCTTGAAAAAGAGTAAGAAGGGACATTTACCTAGGCTCTGCTAAACTCAGGATTAACTTGACTTAATATAAAGCAATATGACATGCAATATATAAAATCTTGTAAAACAATGAATACACTTACTTAGCAAAAGCAAATGCAATAACAAACTCAAATTTACTTATATATAAAGTTATATAGTTTCTATGATAGATCCTTAATTATGCCTAGTCATCAGTTTTGAACCTTAACTATCAAATGGATCCACTAGTCTATGCTAAAAAGCACTAAGGAATCATCTAAAAGATATGATCATTCTTCTGTCCATGTTGGCTAAATTGTTTATGGGGGCTTGAGTTAATATTAACTCGTGTCCCCATATCGATGCTCAATACTACTCCCAAAATACGTAGCTCATATGTTTTTGGAACAACTTCATCTCTGGTCTGAGGTAATTGCTCTAATATAGCCTTAAAAGATCACTTGGAAATCATAGTTTCCTCTTTAGTAAAACTAGTCAAAGGCTCTGTTGGATTTCTAACTTCCTTTATTGCACAAAATGTATGGAATACTTAGTTCTCTTATAACTTTTGGGAAATGAACTCAACTCTTTACACTTTGCTTAACTTGCAACTTGAACCGAAGAACAAAGTTAAAACATTAGTTAAAGACTCTTGGAAAACATGAAGATTTTGTTTTGACTTGCTTCTTATCTTTCAGACTTGACTCGTAAGTTCTTTTACTATGATCTTAACTTTCCTTGAATTGGATTATGAATTCAAGGTTCATGATCTCATGTTTATGGATGATTTCATGATGTTTAGATGAACCTTAGAGTGTTGGATTAACTAAGAAATATGGGTACATCACTTAGGAACTAGTACCAAATAGTGGAGAATGAATGGAGTTAACTAGCGTCCTTGGCGCTTTAAGAGGTGTAGGGCTCCAGTCCCAAAACATCAAAGGTTAATTAAGGCACTCTTGTTGGCGCGCCTCCCCAAGGCCCTACAGATAGAGATTGTCATCTTGGGCTATGGCAGGCGTGGCACCCCAGGGCCCTACAGATATGCATTTTAAATTTTCTCCTCCATTTTTAATTTATAAACCCTCTAATCTTCCATGGTTCATCCTCCGAACACTTAGTGTCCTAAGTACCCTCAATACCTAATAGATTTGACTTAAAAAACAACCCGGAAACACCATTAAATCAACACTAGGCATGCAACAACTCAACCACCAAGAATTCAACAATGTTCTTCAAGAACTTCACTTTTCATCATTCAATCTACTCAAAATTGCTGAATTTAAACAAGTTGGTGCGTGGGTGAATTAACCCATCACGAAAGATCTCACATACGTTGGCGTTCTTGGCGAATCTTGACTTTTCTCCCTTTTCTTCCTCTTTTCTCTCTTCTCCAAACCCTAATTGTGATTTTGATTTTCTAAAACTGAACTAAACTTAGTTTTATCCAATAAAACCCCTAAAACAAAATAGAAAATTAATCAGTGAAAAGACTAGTTTTGTCTTCCTTAAATCTGGATGGGGAATTTCCTTACTTCAATAGCCCAACTTCTGATAGGCATATCTCTCTCATAGGATATCGAAATTGTGCAAAATAGGAGTCGTTGTAAAGATCTCTCCCAGGGCTTTCTAGACATATCAAGAACTATATCTAAGTCATCTTTATCTAGGAGTTATGACCGTTTGAAAATGACCCAAACTCACTATCTTAACTTCGGAAGATTTTTCAATTTTTTCTCTTTCTTTCCAGAAGTGAACATTTTTAGTTTCTTAGCTTATTCCTAGTCATTTAAAATTGTGAGATATTACAACCCTCCTCCCCCCACCCCCAAAGCAAGTTAATTTTTTTTAAAAAATATTTTCTATTTCAAAAATTATTTTCAACTTTAGTAAAATTAAAAGATATTTCTCAAAAATATAATTCATTCATAAACCAAACACAAAAATCATTTGCTAAAAATACTTTCTACTCACCAATCAAATATGAAAAAACAAGTCATAAAAAAAATCCACTTGCTTTCCAAGAAAACATTTTCCTTCATACCAAATACACTTAGAGCTAAGCAATTTGACTCTATTCACTACCACTTTCACAGTGTGCCTGTTCATTCTCATTTTCATCATCTGTTTCCGATTTTGGTTCATCATGAAATTTTGTTTCATCATCTTTATTATCATTCTCATCGCTTCAGTTTATGAATTCTCCATTTGGATCATTTCGGACAACATTTTCATTGTCGTACACCATATCGAATCTTAAACCATTTTCGTCCTATTAGAATGGCTCTGTATCATCTACTAGAGGAGACGACAAATATGACGGAGGCATAACCTCAATACCCCGACTTTTCTTTTGTACACAGCCCACCAATCATTGTTATCACGTCATAAGAAAGGATAAGAAGCATTATATTCTTGAGCTGCTTGTATTGACAAAGTAAATGGTTCATACTTCAATTTCTTTTTACGGTTGACATCCACAAGTTTATATTGCGGATGATCTTCATTCCTGCATTTGGTGTGGGGTCAAACGATTCAGATTTAAATAAAACAATTCTTTTGATCTGTGTACTGCCCTTGCTGATCGACATGGACATCTGCAAGCGCCTTGATGAACTGATTATCTATGTGGGCTTGAGCCTATTAAATAAAAAAAAATTGAGTTTCTTATAAGTCAACTAAGTACAGATTGAAATATATTGTATAAGTGCTCACATATCTTGTGAACCGATACAAAAAATTCATTAAGTTTCTTGTCCCCTTCCTGCTCGGTAATTCGTGGAAATTTTTTCTGAGAGAGTCAATAAATTTCCTTAGGATCACATATAAGAAAAATAATATGTAAGACTTTTGATAATTATAATGTATAAATGTAAACAAAAGCTTGAAATCTTACTCCAAATATGGTTCCACTTCTCTGCAATTTAGTAAAATATAAATGAGCTGCTTTACGTTCTTCTTCGGTTAGATATCTCCTCTTTAATTCCACAAATCCCCGACTTGGATAGGTGAAACTAGAAAGATTACCATCGTGTCTATTTTGTCCGCCTATGCCTCCATCGCCATTTTGTTGCACTTTTCTATGCCTTGTGTAAATATGAGAATCGAATTAGTATGAACAATAGGAGGAACCTTCATCACTTAAGCTGGGGAATGATGATCATTTATTTTTCTGGAAAGAAAGATGGTTAGGGACAAAGAGTGAGATGTGATTTCTCATCTCTTTTTCTAATTGCCAAGAATCAGGAATTCAGTATTTCTTAGTATTGGCAAGACAACTCCCGGAAAGAGCAAGCTTCATTAAAATACTAATATTTGGATACACTATGATGATTTAGATGTTTTATACTCTTACATATACTAAATCAACCAAAAGACGTTTTAACATTCAGCTTTTGCACAAAAGTTTTTCTAACTGTGGCGTTTAAAATTTTATTTCTGGCCGCTCAATATAATATAACTTTAAAGATTAAAAGGTATAGCAAGTTTGTTGTTTGCAGGTTAAAAAAACTGTTTGCACTTTCAAACAGTAAGTACTTTTAATAAATTTCATAATCACCTTGTTAAGTTTTGAACGATGTGGCTTAATATATTAAAATATAAACTTATCTTTTAGCAGGGGGCTTAAAAATATTGTACTGAATAGTGAACCCAATTAACAAATATGTTACAGAAATCAACACATATTGGGGATTCAAAAACACAAGTCTATATTTTCACTATATGAATGGTATAAATTCATTGAGAAAATAAAGCATATACGAACTTCTACAATTGACTGATTGTATCAAACGAAAAGGAGATACTAAGCTTGATAAAGAATTCTTACCACTTAATGAAAAGGATTGTGAAACTGAGAGTCCAAGCGTCACAGATGAATTGTGAGTCATTGTAGTAAGAGACAATCTTCAAAATTGGAGTAAAATTAAGAGGATTTAGAAAAAGTACTGATACTGAACGTGGGTGGAAATTAGAGAAAAAAAAAATTAATTGTGGCAAAAGTATTGTTTGTAATTTAGGGAGGTGGGGAGTTTAGCGGGAAAAAGTTTTTGATTTCTTCTCTCTTCTTTTCAAGTTATTTTTTCAATTCTAATGAATTATTCCAATTTCTTTTTGAAGTATTTGTACAATTCTTTGAAGTTTCTTTATTATTCACCAAAAATGAAGTACAAAACAATAACCAATAAAATTCAAATACTAAAAATGTAATAATATTTAGGAATTGGAACAAGTACCGAAATCTGCAACAAACTAAGCACCTCAGGAAAAACAATCAACACATGCACTGATTAATTGAACAACACGATGTGGGTCTTTTTGTAGATCTGAGATGCAACTCATGATTTCTTACACTCCATATATCAAACTCACTGCAGCCAATTAAATCTTGAGATGAAAACTTTGTGGGTTTATAGATAAATCTGTTCCACTCTTGACAGGAGATATATTGTTGATCTATTGTGGAACTTAGAAAACATATCAGTAAAAAGATTACCCAGTTCGATTTAGCTTAGCGTAGAAATTCTTTGTTAAACTTGTTCTTCCTCATTCAGCTTTCTGGTTCTTTTAGTAGTGACTAGACGAGATGATTATTAAACCATTATTATTACATAATAAATAAGTATAATCTATTAAGAGGTTGAAAGGAATAAAATTTTAGCGAAAATATGATTAAAATGAACTCCTACCTATTAGATGACGATGTTAATTATAAAATATTAATACTCTATAGATTGAAAATTTTGAATATTGATATAAAAAGAATAATTTATAATAAATTATTAACATATGAAGTAATAGAAATAACAACTCAAGGTTGGGTTGAATTAGTTATACAAGATGATTTTTATGATAATAATTTTGATATAGACTTCTATGATGATCTAGAAATATTCAGAGATCAATGATAAATTATATGTACCTACAATATTGGAAAAAACTAAAGAAAACATAGATCTAGAAGAAAAATTATTAGTTGAAAATTTGTATATGTACCTAAGAACCCGAGAAAGTGAATATCTAGAATATATTGCAAACAACGCAATTGAAATACAACGACTAGATCTACTTAAAAAAGAATATTATGAAAAAATATTTTATTAGAAATATGAAAAATAATACAACATCAAGTAAAGTAACTAAAATAACAAAAACCAAGATAGAAAGAAAAGTACGAAAGATATGGAAAAAGTTAAAACATTTATACATATAATATGAACTATCACAACTTACTAAAACAAGTAATGATAAGACAAATCATTTGATAAACATAATTTCAAAAACAGAATGTAAATTTGTTTATTATTTGAAAAAACGATATGAACAAAGAAATATATAAGCAACAACTGATAGAAAAAATAGATGAAAAAAGACAAGAACTACAACATAGGAAAGAAAGATTAAAAGAAAATATGTTAGCAGGATTATGTAAAAAATCAATATTAGCAAAAAGAAAAGTTATATTTATGTTAGAAATACAAATAGATTGCATTGAATATAGGTTACAACACAATATAATTCATAAATTATAATAAATAGAGAAGAATTTGCAGCAGACGAAAAGACATATGAAAACCAAGACGGATTAATAATAAAAACAATATTTTCAAATTTAGGAAGAAGATATAAAAAAAATAGGAAATAACTTATATTTAATGTTAGAAAAAGAAATAGCAAAATTAGAAGATAGTCTAAAAGCTATGATATGACTAACAAAAGAAAATGAAGAAATAGAAAAATCAAAAGAAATTGAAAAGATAAAAATGCAAGTAAAGCAAGAAGTACAACATCTAGAAGAAATAAAAAATACAAGAATAAGTGAATTAGAAAAAGAATTAGCTAAGTCAAAATTATTATATGAAACTAAATAAAAAGAGAAACAGATAGAAAAAGATAAAGAGCTCAAATTAACTAATGAAATAAATGAGATAAAACAAAAATTAAATGAAAATCTTGAAGTAAATGAAATAGACGAAAATGAATCGGATACAATAAATGATCAAAACTCAGAAATAAGTGATATAAGTGAAACATACATAGAAATTTTAGAACAAATAAATAAACCGAAAAAATTAGAAATAAACACACGAGATATGAATCGACCTAGCACATCAGGAGTTAAAACCCCGGATAATAGTCCTAGAACTAGTCCTAAATAGACACCACCAACATATTATACAGAAAATTATGAACAATCACACAGAACAAACGCAATATGGAATAGCAGATTAATAAAAAATGGACACCTAAGCCAATAACTGAACAATATAATTTTTTAGATTTTGATTGTGTTACAGATATAAATAAACCAATATTATTATGGATAGGAAATACATCTAAACAACTAATTAATAATAAAATAACAACTAGAGAAACACCAAGATATATAGAAAGAACATTTGTAGGAACAACAAAATTATGGATAGAAAATCTACCCCTAGAAAGTTTAGAAACACTTAGAAGTGATAAAAAAGAGATGGATCTCCATCAACAACAAATATAGATATACTAGATAAATATGAATTAGCAATAAGAAATGAATTTGGTGGTATGACCACAGATATAAGAAAACAAAATAGAGAAAAAACAATAAATAGACAACTTATGACAAAATTAGCTATATATAAAATGTGTTACATAGAAGAATACACATGTGCATTTAAAGAATATTATTACAAAACAAGATATAATATGAATGAAGCAAAAGAAATAAGACAACAATATTTTAAAAAATTACCAGAACCATTCAGTACAAAAATAATTAAAGATTGGAATGATGAAGGATTAACAGATACTTTAGGAGCTAGAATAAAATTTTTGCATCAATGGTTATACAACTATTTGAAAAACAAAAAGAAAAAACAAAAATGGAAAAAGTACTAATTAATAATTTAGGTTGTTGTAAAAATAAAACAGCACCACGGTTTGGATGTACAAACAAATACTATAAAAAGCAAAAAGCTACAAAAAATAAAAATCATACAAAAACTAAAACTAGGTATAAATATAAAAAACCAAGACAAAGATATTATGTAAAAAATTATAAAATAAAAATATCATATAGACCAAAAAGAAAAATATCACAATGTACTTGTTATAATTGCGGAAAGTTAGGACATTTAGCTAGAGACTGTAAGTTACCTAAAGATCCAAAAAGAAAACAAATTGCAGAAATAATGATAGATAATGATGAATATATGCAAATAGAATATATAGACTATGCATTAAGTGAAAATGATAGTATATATGAAGTATCAGATATAGAATTTGAAAATTAAGAAGAAAATATTTATATAGATAATGATGAAATAGATGATAAAACATAATGACTGAAGAAGACATAAAAATAATATCTAAAGAAGATTATCAAAATAAAGAATTATCACAATAAAAAATTATATTTGATAATACAATTTTTGAACAAATAAAAGGAAAAGAATTAGATTTAAGTGTTGAAAAAGTACTTGAAATACCTACTTTAAGATATTGGTTTAAAAGACAAAAAGAAGAATACTATGTAGTTAGTCAGAAAGAACATATCATAGATTGCAAATATACAAAAGGAAAAACACAAATACCTATACTAAGTAAACGAATAATAAATAGAGAATTACAAGATATAAAAGCTAAAACACCTATAAAATATGTACATTTAGGAGGAATAGAAATATTAATAAAAGCATGTTTTTGAGAAGGAATAGATACACCTATTGAAATAAATTTAGCAGATGATAGAATTATACACCCTATAGAAAAAAGTGTAATTAGTGCAGTTAGAGAAAATTTAATATACCAAAAATTTAATTTATAATAAGTGCCAACTATTTAGTAGCATTAACAGATAGAAATATAGATAAATCATTAGTATTATATTGGAAGATGTCTCGAATAGAGCTAGCACCAGGAAGTAAAATATTCACTGCAAGATGTAAAAACTTATATATATTAACAACAAAACACAAAGTAACAGCGAGAAATAAAATTGATAGAATAAAAGTAGAAAATTCCTTTGAAAAAATAATTACTATAATAGATAATAATGACTATAGTTATAAAGAAATTGACATAGAAGAAGATTTCAAAATAGTAAAAGAAAGATTAAGTACTTCAAGCGTACCAAATACACTAACAAGAACTACCTCATCAAGAATGAGTACATCTAGAAGAAACTATGAAATTCCGAAAAATTTATTAGAAGATATAACAACATATCATTATTTTATAACAGGAATAGTAGAGCAAAGAAGATATAAAATTTTAATAAATAAAGGACAAGAAGAAAATTACATAACAAGAGAATAAGTATTAGAAACAGAAATTATAAAAACAGGACAATTATGCCCCGGACTACCTAGCGAGATAGTAAATACGAACGAAGAAATAACAGAAAAGGAAATAATTATAGGAGGAATACCGTTAATAATACCATTTAAAATTTATCAAGGAAACTAGAACATTACATTAGGAATAAAATGGTTAGAAAAAGTTAAACCATATAATATAGAAAATGAACAACTAACAATAACTTGTCAAAATAAGAAAATAATCATTAAAAGGACGAAATGAATAATGAAAATATATATACTTGCAAAAATTATTGTAGAAGGCTATCACAACAGATATTATACTCCTATGATAGATACAGGAGCAGAAGCAAACATATGTAAATATAATTGTTACCAGAAGATAAATGGGAAAAATTAAAAACACCTATGGTAGTAACAGGATTTAATAATGAAGGAAGTATGATCACACATAAAACAAAAAATATAAAAATACAAATATGGGATAAAATACTAACAATAGAAGAAATGTACAATTTTGAGTTTACAACGAAAGATATGTTATTAGGAATGCCATTTCTAGAGAAATTTTACCCACATATAATAACAAAAACACATTGCTGGTTTACTACACCATGCGGAAATAAGATAGGAGCAAAAAGAGTAAAACAAAAACCGTAAACCTATAGAATGGATGAGAGGAAGTGAAAAAATAAACCAAGAAGTGGAAAATATAATGTCACGACCCAAAACCGGAACGCGACTGGCACCCACACTTCCCTCCTGTGTGAGCGAACCAACCAATCTAAACCCAAACAAATTAAACCAAATACAACGCGGAAGACTTAACTCAATAACGAAAAACGAATACAATAAATATCCCCCAAAATCCGGAAGTCATCACCACAAGAACATCTAAAGCCAATTACGAAACTAAGAGTATTCTAAGAAACTAAACAATGAAAGCTAGTCCATGCCGGAAACTTCAAGGCATCAAGACGGGAAGAAGAAGATCCAGTCCAAGCTAGAAGCATAGCTCACCCTGAAATCCAGTGCAGTGAAGACTGGCTAGAATCGCGGTCGAGTTGAAGACGACGGCACGGTTGCTGCACTCCACAAATACAAGAAAGAAACAAACAAGTAGGAGTCAGTACAACCACACGTACTGAGTAGGTATCATCGGCCAACTCAGAATAGAAAACAGTATATAACAGATAAATCTCACAAATCAACTATAATACTCAACATGTAGTAACAACAAATACTACAATCATCAATAAATATCACCAAGTTCATCCAGGAGGACTCAAGCCTCAACATCATACTAATTAAGGAAAAACAGGCTCATTAGACTTAGCATAATAACATCTTTCAAGATTCATTATCCTTCTTCCTCTTGTGTCGGTACGTGACACTCCGATCCATATTCTATCCTGGTGCCGGAACGTGGCACTCCGATCCTCATTTCTATCCTGGTACCGGAACGTGGCACCCGATCCATATACTATCCTGGTGCCGGAACGTGGCACTCCGATCCTCATTTTCTATCCTGGTACCGGAACGTGGCACCC
>CM064973.1:28864282-28938494 GCA_032847665.1 Solanum chilense | reverse complement strand
TGTTTGTATTCCTACCAAAAAAGTTGTCCTTTCCACGAAATGCTTGGAGTGTTTTGTAAATTGATCCCAAGTTTTTTTATAAATAAAGGAAGATATTTTTAAGGTTAATAAGTTATATCAAATAGTTTCAAACCCTAAGACCTATTTTAAACTCCATTTACTAAAACCGAAAACCCGTCCCTCTTAGAAGTCTCTCTCAAGTCACCATAAAAACTAGAACTCTGGAAGGGCTAGAAGGAGCTGTTGGTGGAAGTTCTTCATAAAAAATCATTAGGGTTTCTTCAAAGTGAGGTATGTTATCTATCCTTTAAGTTTGTTCCTTTCAAGGAGTCGTTTCTACTAAATTTTCAAAAAGGGTTCGAAACCAAAGTTCTTCTATCTTAAAATTTTAATATGGTTCTTGCTTGAAAAATTTTGAAATGATTAAAATGTGATGATTTTAGTTGGTGATTTTAATGCTAAAACTTAAATGAAAACATGTTTAAACTTATTTTGGCTTAAGAAATGGGTTAAATGAACTTGAATTGGTAATCTTTGAAATTTTGTTTCTTATGGTTAATATTGTTGTTTAACTACATCCCTAAGGCTAATTTATGAAGAATTGTTGAGTAAAATTTTATTGGTTATAGAAGCTTTTGACTAGAGGGGAAGTTGGTTATGTTGATTAGCTTTAAGTTCTAAATGCTTTTGAGTGGTATGGTTAACTTTCTTGGTGGTGGTGTTTACTTGAATTATACGAATGTGAAGTTACTTGTTTAATTTGAATGAGGCCATGAAGGCTTGCTTTGTGATGTAATATGATAATATTGTTATTCTTGCTAAATGTGCCTTATGAAGATATTATATAAAGTATGCTAGAGAGTATGCTTAAATAAAGTATATGATTATGTGAAGCATGAAAAGTGTTTGATGTGATGAATGAAGGTCTAAGCATATATAAAATTTAAATGTATAGGAGTTATGCTTATGTGCGAGGTGTGCTCACATGAACTCTCACACTTGAATGAATGGATGAAGATAAGTTAAGTAAAAAAAATGGAGTTTTTTGGTGAAAATTATTCGTGAGTTGCGATAAAGTATTTAGTAGAAACCTCACCTGTCCTAATGAGATTTCTAAGATAGGTTGAAAAATGAATTCTCTTCGTGAGTTGAGATGTGGTGTTTACTAGTTATCATTAGCTTAAAGTTTGTAGAGTTGAGAATACGCATGGAGTTATGCCTAGCACCGATAGGATATGAAGAAGAGTTTGATTACACTTCGTTAGTTGAGGTGTTCTATTACAATGTACCTGATGAGTACTCCTTGTTAGTCAACAATGAGTTACTTAGTAGCAATCTCCTTATACCTTTACTATGCGCCTACATAGGTGTAGCTATTGGAAAACTATGTAAAATCTAATACAATTACCTTACCCTAGGCAAGTGATAATCCCTCATTTGATAGGGATTAATATCGCGATCCTATGTCTAGCTATAATGCTCTACGTCGGTTAATCTAACCCTCACATAAGAAATTAATGTGCTGAAGCTTCTAAAAGTCTGTGCTACTTAGGGTAGGGAGTGGAATGGGATGCTACTTATCCATCGCACTAAGTTGGAATTCCGAAAGGGGTGTCTTGGTGAGTCTTGTATTAATTTAATGAACTAAGTCTCCTATAAGAACATACTACTTTGGGTAGGTGGGTGTATGAGACATTATCTATCTAATGCACTAGGTATGACATTCCGGAAGGGGAGTCTTGATGCCAAGCCTTCTAAAAGAGTGTACTACTTATGGTAGGTGGTTGTATGGGACGCAATTAACTCATTTCACTAAGTAGGCACTTTGAAAGGGAAGTGTTGCTATCTTATTTGAGTGTTCTGCCAATGACTTGTAATTTAGTAAGGGCTGGTCTCCCAAGGTGAGAAAACCCAAGAGGTGTTGTCTTGAGGATCACTTATGTGTGCATTGAAGGAGGCTTATCTTGTATCTCAATCCTATTTTTTGACGAGCCTCCATCAAATGACCTATCCCTCCTAGCATCTCTACTTTTTCTATTGTCTCTTGCGTCCTCCACCCTTCTTGCATAGACCATAAGATGGGAAATGTTGATGTTGTCATGTAGCATGGCTGATAGGCACTCCTCTTGAATGTCCTGCGACACACCCGTCACATAATTTCTCATATTTGGAAAACTTAACAAATTTCAAAGAGTACTCATGAACACTGTTCCCTCCTTTGTGAAGATTGATGAACTCCTTCACCTTCTCCACCCTCAGCTGTCTAGGGAAGAACAGACCTAGAAAATCTGCCTCAAAGATCTCTCAACTCACCAGACCACCCCTGAACGACTTATTTTCCCTCTAGTGCACATATCATGTTAGATCCATATCCTTGAGTTGATATGAGGCCAACTAGGCCTTCTCACTTAAAATAACCCCCATAGCATTTATCACCTTGTTGACCTCATCAAGGAACTCTTGGAGGTCATCATCAGCCTTAGACCTATAGAGTGTAGGAGGTTTCATCCGATTGAAGTTACTTGACGGGAAGCCATAGTAGTCACTTGATGATGAGGACAAGGAGAAACATCCCGATTGGCTTGAGCCGTTATAGATTGGGCTTCAACCATTTGTGAATTGTGTTTGATTAGTGATGGCTTGGTCCATTTGAGCGAGAATAGCACTCATCTCCGCCTCCGTCATAGGTGTAGCTTAGAGGGGCCTGATAAACATTAGCATTTTCGTGAAGTGGAGGAACTTGCTAATCATGTGGATGAGTTCCGCATTATCAACTTCCTCCTCAAGTCTTTAAGCCGCATTTGTTTGAGTGTTTATGTTTCCTATAATAACAAAAATATGATTAGATGCAAAAGCACACCACAAGTATACCCGATTGGCACGGTATAAGATTTCAAATAAATAGAGTGATTCCTAAGCATCATATAGATTCCTACATAGACGTGGTAGAAAGAGACATAAATGTACAGTAATCAACCTCATTATTTGATACCAAGTTTGTCACATCCGGGCTTACCCTGTCGATGTAACCGGCGTCATCATCCTTCTGAAGGACTAATATTAGCCTCTTAGATTCATGTCAATACATTCATAGGTTCAAAATGTAGAAAATTTAAAACTTTTATTTTCTCTACTTGAAGGTTTAAATAGACTTCTACATACATATAATATATATATTCATATCGAGTATACATATACCCTTCATATAGGAAGGTTACATAGCCTTCTACACCAATTCAACAAGACCATGTATAGGTCATACAAAAGTACAATATTCAAATAACAAGGAATAATATCACAAGAATGAATAAGAGTTAAACATATCATTATAAGTAAGACAACTACTCACAAGTCCTAACCAAGTTAACAAGTGCAATGACCAAGCAAATCCCCATAACCTTATTCACTAAAGTATCCTCAACCAGAAAACATGACTAATGTCCAACTTTACATATAATGTTTTGGAGAAGGGAACAAAACAGGGCTAGTACTCCACATGTACTAAGTATGAGATCTTATACACATACACAAGAATAACATGCTAAAAGGGACTTCTTATCAAAGCATGTCATTCTACCCCTTTTAGAGGCTTAATGGAAAGTCAAGTAAGTCATATTAATCAAACAAACATGCTTACTATCTCAAAAAGTAACACTTATCCCAACACACAAAGAATCATGATTTACTACAATCCTAACATCAAGGAATAATATCACAAGAATGAATAAGAGTTAAACATATCATAATAATCAAGACAACTACTCACAAGTCCTAATCAAGTTAACAACTGCAATGACCAAGCAAATCCCCATAACCTTACTCACTAAAGTATCCTGAACAAGAAAACATGACTAATGTCCAACTTTACATATCATGGTATTTAGACTTGTATTTAATCTTATATTATCATTATAATCCAAGGCATATTCATAAAAAAACTTAATAAACATATAGTATCAACAATATGACATGGTCATCATATATATACATCATATATTATCTAACATAAACATATAAGAAGATCCTCCTAAGACTCCCCTCAAGACTAACTAGTGCAATGTCTAGGTAGAGTCCCATACCCCTACCTAGACAAAGCTAGACTCCTTACGTTATCCAAGTTAGAGTTCAAGTCCTTTAATTTATTTTACCTATTCGAAACATATTGACCTAACCGACATAGACCACATGAGCTAGTGTAGAATCTGGTGTCATAAATCCCTACATCAAAAGAAGGCGGACTACTTGCCAAGGTAGTATCAAAACATAAAGCATAGCAACTACGTGAATCCACTAGCTAGTATTCTTACGGGGTCAACATAGTTTAAGAACTAGGAGATTTAGTCGGGACCCTCTTTATGCAAAATGCGTTATGGCCTCAAATCTCAAGTGTAATTTAGTCCTCTAACCTTTTCTATGTCGGAAGGGACACTTCTATATCTAGCTCACTCGGTTCTAAGCTTGAGACCCTTTTTGAAATGTCTTTAAGCCTTTAATTATCAATTATAACTTAATTTATGCCATAGGGTCTACCCCTTGTATGATCATCATAATGAATAGCTTAATAAGAATTGTTTGAGTATAAGCTTTTTTATTACAATTTATATAAGTGCGGTTAATAGTTTAGCATTTTATAACATATTAAGGCACATTAATAGTTTTCACCATCCTTATACAACATACACCTTAATATACCTCACAACATAGTAAAGACATTTCAATTCAACATAATACCACCCTATAATCCTAATATAAGGCATACTCCAAAGTAATATCATGCCTTAACAACATTTAATCACAATTGGAGGTAAGGATAGAGATTCTAAGACTTACAATGTCTTTCTCATAGCTTTTCATCAAAATCATACCAACAACCCATAAATCAACACAACATGGTGAGTAACATCATAGCACAATGATAACCAATAGAATAACAAGTCCAATTGCATCTCTATATGACAATTCATCTTTTGATGACAACTTTAGGTAAGATACATAGGCTAATCTCAGATTATAATTCATAACCTAAATCACATCTCAAAGAAATAGCATGATAGGCCTATAATTCATCTTAATATAACCATAATAGAATCATATTATAGTAATCTAATCAACAACAAACTCAATTGAATGATCACCATACAATATAGGTCAAGATCACTACCTATGTTAAGGATGGAGAATCATATTCTTCAATTAGACCAAACCATCAACAATTTTCATCAACAAGTTGAATTACATGTAAATCTACTCAATATAACCCTAAGAATTATTTAGCAACTCAATCTATAACTTTAATTTTGTAATTGAATGAACCTAAAAGAAAACTCAACTTTTTGAAATTATTTTTTAAGGAACCCTTTGAAGAAAAAATCACAAAGATGAATAGAACCCATACCTTAATGTTTCTCAACAAATTTCATGAAGAATACACCCTCTTTCTATCCCCCCAAACACAAGTTCTTGCTAGCCATCAATGGTGAGTTCATGTAGAGAGAGAAATAATAGTGAAGGAAAATAGTTTGTTTTGAGAGTTGTCTTTATGTTAATAAGGGTTAAGGGTATTTATAGAGGGTCTTAATTAACATAATTAGTCTCCCTTTAATCCCTAACTAAATCCTAAACCACTTAATTAATTAAATGAAATCATTTAATATTCATCAACGAAATTTGACCCACAGCGACGACACCCCGATTGATGGTCCATCGGTCAGTTGATGTACGACCCACCTCCGTACTTCACTCCGTTGACTCGGTCGGAGACTTTGCCGTCGAGGGATTCCTCCAATTTTTCGAAGTATGGGATGACTATGGGCTTGACGCCTCGTCGAGCCAATTATGCCTCGTGAACCTCTTCCCTCGCGTGTCACAGTAGCTAGGTAAACAAAGGCCTTCATGAATATGTCAAAGTGTGGGACAATTGTGACCTCGATGCACTGTCGATCCATGTACAGATCTCCATCTATCCCGTCGATTGACACTTCCATGCAGTGTACATCAAACTGCAGGGGTCCTCCTCAAGGGCCCTTAGTTGGTCTTTCTAGAGTGCTAACAGACATTTCAATCATGAAACCACTCAAACACCCATTAGCTACCTCTCCACCCATTTTCGTACATTTTCAAATCCTAAATGTAAGTAAAAAGTTTAAGGCACACCAACATCCCTTTGAACCAATTTCTCAGACATCTTTGGACGTTTTGGTTCTTAAACCTTTTAAATGACGTATAATCATTAAAAATTTACTTAGAAACAATTCTTCAACATTAGAGCACCTATGTTAGGCTTTACCATGAGTCATGGATTTTAAAGGTTTTACACCCTTACCTTTACTTTACATTAAGCATCATATTCGATGTATGGCTTAGTTATTACTGCGCACAAATCAAAACTAGCCTCTTAGATAGTATCCCACTAAATATATGTTGATAACTTTTTTCTTATTAATTTGCTCCATGGTACGGAAAGTATCAATATGGAAGATTCTAATGTGTGAATTCATTAAAAGGCTTCTAAGAGAATGAATTATCAATGCATGTAATAACCTATTTGAGGATTCTTATTAAGCAAAGTTTACTTTGGTAATAACCCATGGTTCCCACAACCCATGTTATGGATTTAGTTACCCTTACATAGAAGAACACAATTAATAGTGGATAAACAAAAAATCATGTACTTACATTGACTAATTTGAAGAAAATCTAGAAATTCATCTTGTAACAACAAGGAATAACATAAAACCATATCCGGAAATTTTAATAAATGTCAATGTTTCAAAAACCCAATCTCCGAAGACAAACTAAGAATAATAGTTATAGAATCCAATCAAAAAAATGATGATTTAGACCATATTTATAGAGAATATTTTCCTAAATTAAAAAGAATTAATATAAGGAAAATTGTGCAAAAACGCGGCTGAAACCGAGGACTCCTACAGATGGTCCGTCGATGAAATAACAGACAGTCGACTGCTTTCGTCACTTAGCATCAATTATTCTCCTTCATCTGGAATATTAACTAAATAAATTGATGGACCAACAACACGGTCGAACAATCCATCAATGACATCAATGACTTTCGTCGTTCCATACTTACACTTTCTTTGAGTTCGAGTAATGGTACTATCTCTGATACAATTAACGATTCCATAGGACATTCCGTAGCCCCACACTTGGTCACATTTCCTCAAGTTTCTCCAGATATATGAACTTCCAATCGACGATCACCATCTAAGGTCCATCGATGGATTTCGTAGGTCATCTCTACACTAAATCACCGCTGCCTTGTTTGATTTGGTTTTATAAAACATTACCACCAAACAAAGATAAAAACATGTAGAAACTTTTACAAAAATTCTTTAGAGACACAGAATTCATAATGAAAAATCATAGAAAGTACTGTAAATCCACTGTGAATCAACACCCCCAACTTAAATTCATGGTTTGTCCTCAAGCGGCGCACTATGACTCTACACAACACTTTGTACAAATGTACACTCTTGGTAGCTTTCGCAATCATATGAATATCAATCCCAATTTTTTCTTTCCTTTAGTGTATGATTCTTTTTTTTTTTGGTTTTATAAGATAACTCATGTGTATAAGACAGTGAGATAAACTCACCATGCACTGACACCTCTACGCTTTTGCCTCTAGCCATGTTACCAACTTTCCGATATTGAAACTAGTGCCCTCGCTTCAAAAGAAATCCTCCTTTTTTGAACAATGATTTTAAATTTGGGTACAATGATAATTATTGAACAATCAAGATCAAAAAATATTCACACCTAGTTAGTACTTTTCGCCATAGGCTTGCTCTTATTTACATTGCTTATATTCACCACATTAGACTCTTATGATCACGATATGAAATTCTTGATTATAATGTGGGAGGTAAGGTGACTCTTACATCTTTTTGTTCAACTATTTGTGTTTCTTTTCTCTCTTATTAATTTTTTTTATTGCCTTCTTTTTTCATTCTATTGATAGTTTTGTCTAAGTCACTTCTCTTGATGACTTTTTCATTTCTTATTCACAATACTCTTTTGATACAAAATTTTCGGATCATCACTCACAAAAACCTCTCTCAACTTATTCATTTTCTATGAGTTTAGGTTCACATTATGCAAAGTTGGGTCAGGGCCAAAATGAGGTCAGTTTCTGCATTAGACACTCTCAACTTATGTTATTGACCTAAATAGAGGTGGACATGTCCAAGGAGGGACCATAGCCAACACATTATACCAAAGGAAGGTGAGTTGGTGAAGAATAAAATAATTTTATTATAGGCTCAACTTATTTGGATAAAAATAGAATAACATTTTCATTTGGATTAGTTTATTTCAGCCTAGATGTTTGCTAATTCGAACAAGGGCCTATGATCCCTTCCTAGTTGTCTAACACAGATTCCTTTTGCAGGACCAACAGGGAAACTTATTGATCGGTACTAACAGTGAACCAATCAATCTTATTTACACTCTGTTTACACCTTATTACTCTATCAGACTGCAAGACACTTAGTTTGAGTGTTCTTTTGAGGGTAATGCATGGTGCAACTCTAGGTCATATTTAAATCCAATACATTCAACTTCTTTATACCTGTTAATGCAAGCATTAACTTAGATGGGATATCATTCATGTTAATCCTACATGCTTAATATTTCACTTTAATACTTTTTACAATTTATGACATACCGGTTCAAGCGTAAAGTAATTAGTCTTTTGGGGTAAAAGAATACATGCAGGAAAACCCCCTAAGAGAGGAACGTGAGTAGGGCTGCTGAGAAATCATCAGAACACTCACATTCTATTTACCCCACTACGAACAAAAAAATATATAATTATCCCCAAATGCATAAGAAATATTAAGACAGAGTGGTAGGTTGATCAACTTGAGGCGTATAGCACGGATGATAAACATGAAGGCCGGATCAATTTCCTTAAACCAGCAACCTCAGTAGTAGAGTCACCCTCAGTGGTGCCGACAAAAATCTTCTCACGCTCAGTGGAGCTTCTCTCAATAGCCTCAAGTCTTGAACTAGATGCCCTAGCAGCAAACTTTCGAGCCCTCAACTGACGGGTTTCCTCATTAATCAACGAGGCTCTCCTCTCAGCCTCAAGGTACGTTCGCTCCCTCTTCCTTGAACGGGCATCCTCTCCTTCAGTGGGGTGTCTGGAATGATGCCTCTTGGCATGCTGACGTGGCGTACGTGGCGGTGTAGTGAAGGCACTAAATACTGCAACAAACATAGTGTCCTCTGCTAGCTCGATAGGTTCTGTCTCGACTTAAGGGCGCCTCATCTAAATAATGCACTCAACATGGGCCCGCAAACTCACCACATCCTCATGAAGAGTGGTCAAGTCAATGGTTGGGGCTGAGCTTGCAAGAACCCGCAACTCATGGTGTTGGTTAACCGCCTGAATCTTTTGCTATGTGATCTGGGTCACCCTTTTATTAATCCGATCCTCAGCTTTGACATTGGATTTCTGCATCCAAGGATGAATATGATGCAGAAGGGTGGCCATCTAGGCATCTAAGATCTAGACCCTAGTGGGACTAGTGCAGCAGATGGTGGAGTTGAGCGGGAGGAACTGGGTGCTCTTCTAGTTCCAGGGGCGGACTCGTCCGGGGTGGTATCAGTGTGTTGTGAAGTGGCAAGATGCCCCTTGGGATAACTCTACTGTATCCGCAAAATTCTCCCTAAGTAATGGAAACTTAACTCTAGGCCCTCTCTGCGATGCCTCCACATTGACCTCATCACTGATGTGACTTATATCCACAGTGTTGACTTGAGTATTGAGGGCATCACATTTCCAAATGGGCACTCTAGCATACCGGCATATCTTGAAGATCATTTAAGCAATTGGGTAGGTATTAGAGGTCTTAAAATCCCTCTCATGTATCACTGCGAGCAATAACTTCATAAAGTCGATCTCCAACCCGGCCACCAAAGCTACTACTAATACCGTTCTATACCATGTAAGAATATTATCTGTGTATCTGGAAGATAGACAATTGCCTAAAATCCAAAAAAAAGGGGTGTGAAAGTGAGGTTGGCCTTTTTGATAAGGCCTCTAGGCTCTAATACCGATTCTTCTCCCTCACCATCAATGGACAACTTTTTTGCAATCCACCTCATGATGGACTCTCTCTGATCGCTGGTCCTCTTAATGTGGCCACTCTTGAGCACATCCCACCTATAATCGAACACTAGAATCAAGGGGACCTGAGTGCTATCTGTGGAGGTTCCATATAAGAAATGATGGATCGTAGTAAGAGAAATGTCATATAGAAAGCCTCGAACTAGAACCTTTGTGAGTGGGTCCTTCTTTGAAAGTTTCTCATTTCTATAGAAAGAACCCTTGGTAGTCGCCACATATGAGGCGTAGAACTCTCGAGAAATCTCCTTGCTATACAACCCAAGATTCATAGGCATCTACCCGATCCAGTTGCGGGTGAACAATCTATGCACATCACGGATTATGTGAAGGATCCCTATGAGAACTCTCCTTTCTACTATCAATAATAGGTTCATAACCCTATTGTCATTCAGAACCTATGCATTCCTATAGACTTGATACTAACCATCTATACATCATTGGTTTGCCTATTAATAAAATAGTGTAGGGACATTATCATAGGGTACAAGAGCCTTGTCAAACGAGGCTTAGAAGGTCGGCTCCTTTAGTGAGTTGCTCCACGTGAATAAGAACCGGAGGCAATGGCCTCATTCGACCCTATAGAGTAGTCCGACTCTGACATGATGCCGCTTAAGAGCCAGACGCTCCTCAAAATCCCCAGGCAGACCTAAACGGTGTGTCGGTTATTGTGCACTCCTCATCAGACTTGGAGGCAGTGACTATGCCGTAAGCCATCTTCTTGGAGTGCCCCAAGTGTCTCTTGCAGTAGGTTTAGGGGGTTTGGGTGACAGGGGCCCTTATTTAGGATCCTGCTCATCTTTGAAAGTGCCAATCTTCCGACGGGATGGTTCCACGGAGATGGACCTACCCCTAGAATAAATGATGTCCGGATTGGGTGCCATATGTACATGCAACACATTTGTTAGTCTCATATCAAACATACTACACACCAAAAACAAATAGCCAAGAAAAAAGGAAACTAAAAGCACATTCTAGTGCAGACTGTAGTACTGGTTCAGTTGGACACATAGAAAATTTTTAGGTTCTTCATTCGACAGATGTGTCAGTTAGAAACGATGGACGTGAACAATTGACCATTGATAAATCAACAGACCGTAGTCCACTTTCATCATCTGATACTTTGAATAATTCTTAAACTCTAACAATTAAGGGTTCAATTCCACACGATCGACATGCAGAACGGCCCATAAATCTATCAACGGACCATAGTCCACTTCCGTCATCTCATAGTTCATCAATTTAATGTTGATCAATCGACGTACCCCATCGATGTCCCATTGATCAACTGATGGTCCTTTGATGGGGTATTATGTTTTTGGTAAGAGACAGATTTCTGACCTTGTTTTTAGTAACACATATTGACACCTTTTAAACACTCAAAAGTTTACCCAACTCATAAATACAATTATAATACTATTTATTCATCTTTAGGGTTTCAATTTTTAAAGGTTCATTATAAGATTAAAAGATGCTACAAAACCCTGAGTTAGAAAGTTTATACTCATTTAAGACCTAACATACCACTACTCATTCACAATTTGTCATTTCAAGGGATATTTTTCAAATTATTTAACAATTACAAACATAAAATATTTTTCCCTATGTCAAGACCCACATTCCAATTCTCGTTTCCAACAGCAAGTGAATGTGAATTAATCCAGCAAAGGAAATCGAAATACCTGAAAATCATAGCAGAGTGATTAGGTGAGTAATAGCACCACTTTATAATGATATGAGGTGAACTAGAGATTCCAGATACTTTATTGACTTAATTTTAAGCTGAAATGATTTAGATTTTTTCTTTTAGGCAGTGTGTGATGTTTCGTTATATTTAGAGATCAAACGTCCACGAACGTCCATGACGTTTGGAAGGGTGCCGTAGAAATTACTTAAGTGTCTTGATTTGTTAGAGTGAGGTTTACGTGTTGGTTTTGCTTGAATTTGATGTAGCATGTTCTTAAGACATAGATGACTTAGTTTAGTTGTTTAACATTCGAGTACGACCCCACCTAGAACCCACCAGTACCGCTAGAGAAGGGCCCAACAGATTGACCCAAACTGCCTTGGCAATGTCCACCAAAGAGTGCAATCCTCGGCCAATGGTTCAACCAACAACCCGTCGACTTGCGTCGTCGATTAAGCCTTTAAGTCTATTTTTGCTGGCTATAAATGGAGCTAATTTCTTACCCATTATACCACACCAATGGTACGTTGATGGACAAACGGTCTGTTGGTCAGGTATTGTTTGTAATCCTACCAAAAAGTTGTCCTTTCCACTCAACGCTTGGAGTTTTTGTTAAATGGACCCCAAGTCTTTTATAAATCGAGGAAGCTATTTTTAAGGTAAATAAGGTATATCAAATAGTTTCAAACCCTAAGACCTATTTTAAACTCCATTTACTAAAACCGAAAACCCCTCTCTCTTAGAAGTCTCTCTCAAGTCACCATGGAATCTAGAACTCAGGAAGGTCTAGAACGGGCTGTTGGTGGAAGTTCTTCATAAAAAATAATTGGGGTTTCTTAAAAGTCAGGTATGTTATCTATCCTTTAACTTTGTTCCATTGAAGGAGTCGTTTCTACTAAATATTCAAAAAGGGTTCGAAACCAAAGTTCTTCTATCTTTAACTTTGAATATGGTTCTTGCTTGAAAACATTTTAAATGATTAAAATGTGATGATTTTAGTTGGTGATTTTAATGCTAAAACTTAAATGAAAACATGTTTAAACTTTACGTCAAATTTTGGCTCAAGAAATGGGTTAAATGAGCTTGAATTGGTAATCTTTGAACTTTTGTTTCTTATGTTTAATATTGTTGTTTAGATAAAGCCCTAAGGCTAATTTATGATGAATTGTTGAGTAAAATGTTATTGGTTATGGAAGCTTTTGACTAGAGGGTAAGTTGGTTATGTTGATTAGCTTTAATTTCTAAATGCTTTTGAGTGGTATGGTTAACATTCTTGGTGGTGGTGTTTACTTGAATTATACGAATGTGAAGTTACTTGTTTGTTTTGAATGAGTCCATGAAGGCTTGCTTTGTGAAGTAATATAATAATATTGTTATTCTTGCTAAATGTGCCTTATGAAGATATTATATAAAGTATGCTAGAGAGTATGCTTAAATAAAGTATATGATTATGTGAAGCATGAAAAGTGTTTGATGTGATGAATGAATGTCTAAGCATGTATAAATTTTAAATGTATAGTATTATGTGCGAGGAGTGCTCACATGAACTCTCACACTTGAATGAATGAATGAAGATAAGTTAAGTAAAAAAATGGAGTTTTTTGGTGAAAATTATTCGTGAGTTGCGATAAATTGTTTAGTAGAAACCTCACCATTCCTAATGAGATTTCTAAGATAGGTTAAAAAATGAATTCTCTTCGTGAGTTGAGATGTGGTGTTTACTAGTTATCATTAACTTAAAGTTTATAGAGTTGAGAATACGCATAGAGTTATGCCTAGCACCGATAGGATATGAAGAAGAGGTTGATTACACTTCGTGAGTTGAGATGTTTTATTACAATGTGCCTGATGAGTACTCCTTGTTAGTCGATAATGAGTTACTTAGTAGCAATCTCCTTATACCTTTACTATGCGACTACATAGGTGTAGCTATTGGAAAGCCATGTAAAATCTAATACAATGACCTTACCCTAGGCAAGTGATAATCCCTAATTCGATAGGGATTAATATCGCGATCCCATGTCTAGCTATAATGCTCTACGTCGGTTAATCTAACCCTCACATAAGAAATTAATGTGCTAAAGCTTCTAAAAGTCTGTGCTACTTAGGGTAGGGAGTGGAATGGGATGCTATTTATCCATCGCACTAAGTTGGAATTCCGAAACCGGAATCTTGGTGAGTCTTGTATTAATTTAATGAACTAAGTCTCCTAAAAGAACATACTACTTTGGGTAGGTGGGTGTATGAGACATTATCTATCTAATGCACTAGGTATGACCTTCCGGAAGGGGAGTCTTTATTCCAAGCCTTCTAAAAGAGTGTACTACTTATGGTAGGTGGTTGTATGGGACGCAATTAACTCATTTCACTAAGTAGGCACTCTAAAAGGGAAGACTTGCAATCTTAATTGAGTGTTCTGCCAATGACTTGTAATTTAGTAAGGGCTTGGTCTCCCAAGGTGAGAAAGCCCAAGAGGTGTAGTGTTGAGGATCACTTTTGTGTGCATTGAAGGAGGTATATGCACACTTAATTCATGTATTACCTTGGTGTGTGTTAGGATAACGAAGGTAGAGAAACTCCTACGCAAATGAGTTCACTTACTCATTGGCAATACCCTGGAAGTTCATTATTTTTTGAGTAAAAAATGGTTCACTGTAATGTCCGATTTCATTGTTACATTGAAGGCTTACTCTAAAATGGTTGTTTGTGGCTATATTTTGGAAATTTTTCTCTAAGGTGTTAAATGATGATTATTATGTTGTTTTAGTTCTATATTCATGATTGTGAATGTGAACTAGATTGATCTATTCTATGGTGAAGCATCCGAGGCATAACTGCACACTAACAAAGTATTTATCGAAAGATAGAAGCATTCGATGGATCCGGTAGGAGAAGGAGTAGATAAGTTAGTATCCTTCCGGTATGGAAAAGAGAATTAAGTTGATAGAGACGTCAAAAAATTCAAGTGGCTGAAACTGTAGCAGCTACTTTTGAAGTAATAGAATGAAAAGCAACAACAAGAGTAGGAGACTAATATCCTCATCATAATTTATGATTGGTGGTGACTCGGATTGCATCTGTTGAACTAGCCCAGGAGAGTGAGTTCCCGCAGTTCATTTTTTCTCTATTAAAGCTCATTTTCTTCATAATAAATGATCCACTTTCCCCGAAATGACCTGGACCAATAAGTAAATCCCAATTCATTTGGTCTTTAGATACAATCAAATAGAATGACCCAAGGGCCCGTATTTTGTGTTGATGATACATGCACCTAAGGAAAGAGTCTTTGCAATAGAAGTGAGCCAAAGAGCCGAGTGACATGCTAGCACTACTAATTGAGTACCAACACCTAGTTGTGCTGTTTGTAAGAAGGTACTCGGCGCCTTTCGAAGCACTTTCTATTTCTAGTTAGCGCTATTTTTTAATTGCATCTAGTGGCCACAGGAAGGTGAGGATGATGTCAAGTCATCATACCCCTGATGCCCTTGGCGACACACGTGTGATATAACCCCCAAAAACCGTCCTCAGCTCGTATTGCTGGCTGAAACTCACCTGCGCCACGAGAACCCCCTCAAGTAAAAGCTTCCACGGCCGGTTGACAAAATGAGGATCCCTAATATCATTAGCAATAGGTCTTACATATAAAGGGTCCTTTACCTACGACTAAAAATTTCCTTTCCAAGCTACATGAAACAAATTTCTGAAAGTCCTACAGGGAGAGGGAGGCTCTGAAAACCAAACAAGACTAGAAACAACATGGGAATTAGAACCATTCATATGAGTGTTTTTGTTTTTTCTCTTTGAGACGACAAAAAAAATAGACAACCCTCTCTATATCTCGGTCTTGATTTAGCAACATAAATCTTTGAGAATTGGTGAAGCGGATGTTGGAGCAGCTACAATTCTTTAATTCTAGATTTAGATGCTACAAATTTGTTCTCATCCTTTAGAGAGTATGAGTGTAATAAGAGCATCCGTCGATAAAAGGACTACACTAAGATGATCATCTTGTTCGTTCGTTCCTGTCATTCATCCAGTCTCTTGCAAGTGCTATCAAATCCTCTCTGAGTGAGGATACTCTTTATTTTGGGATTCCTACAGAAGCTGCTCTCGAATGGACTTACCTTGCCTTGTCTTTGATTACTTTCTGACTCTTGTGGGACTTCATCCAATCTTGTGATGAGATATTTGATGCGGCATTACCAGTGACGGATAGGAAAAAAAGAGGAACTAGCGCAATAACCAAGATAGCTATTCCTCCCGTCTTCCCTTTTTAATTTCTATTTCTTATAAAACAAAGAATTCTAGAACTAGTGGTAATGCTGAGATTACACATTGAATTTCTGGTAGTAGATCCATAATCAAGAATGTTTTTGTTATTTTTCCAGAAGAAATGAACCAAAAGATATGGTAGATCTAGGAGAGTTATTTTATGAGGTCTACCCAACGCTTTTTGACTTTATCTAAAATGTTCAAAGCACCACCTTCGTCTATTATATTGATGTATAAAGGGAAGAGGAAAGATAGAAAGTCACCGCGTGAACATAAAATATAATATTGTTGCAAATGTAACTCCCAAAGGATCAACCACTATTCTAAATATAGTAGGGCAGAGATATGTTGTTCAGTGGAGCGCCAGAGTGCGGAGGTTGTTCTCATCATTGAAGTCCGGGTGTGGGACTAGGATCAGTGCGGTTCGAGGAGGACCCTAACTGCTCGTCTCTGCTCAAAAATTTATACATCCCTTATTAGTGTATGGACAGCTATCTCTCGAGCACAAGTTTAGGTTAAGCCTCAATGGGAAAATAAAATTATCCTTTGCGTAAGCGTATGTTGATGGTCTCTCCATCGTGTATATAGTTGTCCAACTACTTTCTTCCTCCGACTTCTTTAGACACTTCCTCCGTATTCGGGAAAGTTTGCTTTGTGGCGGAGCATTTGGAAATTCTAGCAGCCTGGTGAGGGCTGGTTGTTAGAGGACAGGTTAAGGCAGGGCTTGATTGGTTTGCTTCTCATGAGATTGCGTGAGGGAATAAGAAAGGGTCTCAAAAATCGAGCGGGCAGGCTTTCGGGCCCTATACATTTTATGGAATGAGTCAATCATCTACTTTGGTATCTTATTGAACATAACTTGTTATATTGTTCCTGCATTGATCAAGAATTTCGATTTTTGGGAAGTATCATAATCGTCAAATAAGAAGGGTTTATCTCGGACCTATGAATGGAAATATTTCGGACAGTCATACAGTAAAAAGGAAGTAAATTAGACAAAAATAAAAGAAACTTGGGAAAAAATATAAGTGACTTGGACAAAAAGAAACGAAGTGACTTAGACAAATCTTTTTTGTCCAAAATATATATAATCCAGAATTCTTAAAAGCGCGTTATCAAGAAAGTGTCCGAGCAAAGCCTCCCAAGTCGTCAAGGAAGTTCGACAAAGGAAGAAAGAGTCTCTATCTAAACACAGACTGAAGGCAAGCTACGAGGTTAGTCTTCTAGAATCAACATTCTTTAAAGTGCCCATTAATTATTTGTTAACTTCAGGATTGATCCTATCAGTGATTTTGTACTAGGATTATCAAATGATTTGAGTCTTCCAAGAAAGGTTTCTAATGAATCTTCTAATTAAGGTTATAGATTCATTCAAAATGAGAGAGTATACGCTATCCTTTGTCTTCACACCTGGCCACCCACTCCGGTTCCTTTATGCTTTTTTTCTTGCTACAAGATTAACCTATTTGGCGTTGTTTATTACCTATGTAAATATAGAATACACCTAATCCCACAGAAATATTTCTTTTTTCTAAATTGTTCATTTTTAATATTCAGTGTAAATAAGTCATATCTTGCTCAGATCAATAAATGGAGTGAAGGTTAGAGTTAAAGCCGCTAATAGAAAACTGAATGAACTAGTTATAGTAAGCATGTAGTCCCCATTTCAGGTTTTTTAGTCACCTTTCAATGGCTCCCTTAATTATGTGTGATGAATTCCCCAGTTGAGTAATGTTTGGAATAATTGGCATGAAATGTGTTTTTACTAAAATGTCGTTTTTTACATATTTTTTAAAATTGCATAATAAGTACATTATTTACACTAACCCCGAACTTTTCTATGCTCTATAATTAAATATTTTGGAAGCAATGTTGAAGTGTAGAAGGCAAAGCTTTGGAATGTTCGTCTCAAGAAATAGTGTGTCCTCATATATCTCAAGGCAAATTCCTATCTTCTTAGTTTCTTTCTGTTATGACCTATTATGTATTTCCTTAAATGTAAGGGGAAGTGTCCCTTTGTTATTTATGTCGATTCTTTATGTTTTGCTTATGACGATGAGATTTTCAAAGTATTTATAAAAAATTCCATTTTCTATTAAATGTCTTGAAATTTTATAATTCCTCAATAATTTTAATGTCTTATGTGGTGAACAATAATTAAAGGGCATGTACAAGACCCCAAAGGGTAAAGTACGACAGGTAATGACCCAAGGGTTCTCCCTAGTTTCTAGGGGGTACTGTCGAGTCGTGACAGGCTTGGTATTAGAGCATAAGGTTATCGTAAACAGTTTAAGGTCTAAAATACACACAAGGCACGTCTAGTAGTATCTTTATTATTGGTGTGAGTGACGAAACATCCTTGCACAAGAGTCTACAGGATGATAGAATATCACTTTCTTCATTACTCTTTGATTGTGACAATGCAAATCTATAAGGCCTCTCTCTTATAAGTTCCCTTGTCCGGTTGTATTCTAGGTGAGATTGCTTGGAAAGGGAGATTTTTCTATGTTTGATGGAGACAAAGGAGTGAGTTTTCATTTTATGAAGGTTTTTTGGCGAGAAGAGTAAATGTGAAGGTTAGTTTTGAGAATTGTTATTTGAGGCAAATATTACTATGTGTGAATTATGAGATTAAAAGTGTTGTGAGGAGAAACTTTGTGGTTATGTTGTTCTAAGCATGGTAATATTTAGAATGAATGAATGAATTACCCTTGAGAGTAAATGAGTAATCTTGTGATTAAGTTCAATTTGGGTAGAAATGCTTTCGTATAAATTTGAGAAATGTTGAAAGAATGTGGATATATTGTGCAAGTTTGGGGAAATATTCTTGTATGAATAATGTTTATTATTTGTTCTTGTGATTTTGGTTAAGGTTCTTGGGTAGGTTTACACTACGGAGTAAATGTGGTACAAATACCTAGTAAGGGAGTTTTATTCGACAAAATTAAGTTAAGTTGTTCCTAAGAGTTGAATGAGGTGGTATTTAAGAGAGTTGTTATAGATTTGTATCCTAAAAGAAAAGTTTTAAGCTTAATGGGTAAGGTTTATGTTTAGTCATGATGTGCATGAGTTGAGGGTAGTGACAATTCATACCTTGTGAAATGCATAATGGTGCATTGAAGTATGAGACTTTGGAGATTGTTTACACTAAGTGGGGGAGAATGTGTTGAGTATAAGAGGTTGTTTTGAGTATGAAGTGTATGAATGAGTTCTCTTATATTTTATATGAAGTTAGATGACTTAAGGTCTAATGTTAAGGGATCAAGTTAAAGCTAAGTTTTCATAATTAATGTTAAATAGAATTGAATGCAATGTATGTAGTCCAAGAGAATCCTAAAGGGTCACTAAGTGGGAGTGGTAGTATGGGATGCTACTCTAACATTGAACTTAGTGTAACTTACCGATTCTCTTTGAAGTAAGTTAGTATGGCCTTGTCTCTCTTATTTTCTTGCCATCTTGTTAAAGTTGCTTAAAAGGTGCATTATGGAATTTTTAAGAACATGACATGATGTTTTGAGATCACTGTAAGTAAGTTTAATTTTTGAGAAAAATGCATGTTCATAAATTATGGTTTCAATGTGTTATGAGATGAGTTTATATGGTTTTATACTTCATATGATCATGCCATCATGATTAATTTCTCAAAGAATGAAAATTTGAAATCTTAAGCATGCTTAACAATGTTACAGTGTTGTTTAAAGTAATATTAATGCATTATTAGAAAATATTTCTTGCTGTTAATTGAAGTTTCAAAGCGTATAAAAGTGATTATGGATGCTCCAAGTCCGGATATTTTCACCGTCAACTTGTTTCTCTAGCGTCCACCAGTGATTGCACCTATGATTTTAGAGTTGTATTTGGTTAGTACACACTTATACTAATTATTGGTATATGCAAGCACACACACCAAGGACATGCACGAATTAGAATAGCTCTTTCCTAACAACATGATTATGGAAAGTCAAGTCAATGGACTTGCCAAATTCAGCTTAGGAAAGTCATGCCATGAGAGTAAAATGCATCATCATACTTCTCATTTGTCACATAACACATAACATCTTGCACATCGCACATAACATATTGTATATAACATATAGCATTTTGCATATCATACTTTCATATTCCATGGTACCTTAGAATCATGGACTTCACATCATTATTTCCCAAAAATGAGGGCTCAACATATGAGACCTCAACTAGGGAGCCTTCTCTAACAAACATATATTCTGCTTCATTATTCATACATGCTTAATTTCATTTCATGCATAGGCTAGTGTAAACACCAACTATACCTAGGTTGTAGTTTAAGACTTTCATCGGGTTCTCTTTGTAATGATCAAGAATGACCTATTGTCATTACTGAAGTCTAGATCACCTCTTTATTATCCTATCCTAACACCTTTGGTATCATTCATTTTATTATGTGCACCATTTAAGGATGGCCTCATTTATTCATGGGGAACTTTAACTTTAACCGATATAGATCATTGAGCATCATGTCATTATATTCATAGATTAAAATTTACGGAAAGTGAGGACCTACCCACTTGGATGATAGAGAATATCCAAGCCTTCTTAAAGTCATCTCATATGAGCCTTCAACGACCGGGACATAAAATGTTCGGGAAAAGGATAGAAAATGGGATTAGTACCGCTAAGTATGAGACCATATGCACATATAAGAGAAAAACATGTTAAAATGGACATTTAGTCAAAACATGTCATTTTACCCTTTTAAAGGTCTAATGCAAAATCAAGGAAATCATACCAGTCAACAAAACATACTTACTAACTCAAACAAGTAATATATTTCCCAACATAGTTGAACACATGATTTACTACAACGCTATCATCAAGCAATAACATCACAAGCATGGACAAGAGTTGATTATATCATAATAAGCATGGCAACTACTCATTAATACTTATAAAGTCAACAAGTGTAATTACCAAACAAAGCCCATAACCCTACTCAATCAAGTAGCCCCAAAAAGAAAACATAACTAATGTCCAACTCCAGATAGTATAACATTTACATATGTATTTCTTCTTATTTTAAAAATATAACCCAACATATACTTATAGATGAACTAATAACCATATAGTATAAACAATGTGCAAGTTCATTATGTACATATCATATATTATCATAACATTATCATATATAAGAACATCATCCTAAGGTTCCCCTCAAGGCTAATAGTGCAATGCTTTGCTATAGTCCCATACCCCTAGCTAGACTAAGTTAGATCCCTTACGTTATCCGAGTTAGAGTTCAATCTTTTAATTCATTTCACCTTTTGGGAATATATTGGCCTAATAGCTACAGACCACATGAGATAGTGTGGAATTCGGTGAAGTAAAACCCAACACTGAAAGAAGGCGGACTACTTTCCAAGGTAGTCCTAAAACATAAAAAATAGCAACTACATGGATTTCATGACCCGAAAGTACCCCCTAGATATTATGGAGTCTTGTACAAGTCCTTTAACTATCGTTCATTTCATAAGACATGAAAAGTAGTGCAGAATTAAAACTTTTCACAAATTAATTTATAAAAAGGAAATCTTTCATAAACATTCAAGAGATATCATCATCACAAGATAAACTTACGACACGACATAATATCTCAGAGACACATCACTTTACATTAAAATAGAAATACATAATAAATCTTAATAATAAAACTAAAAAATAATAGAATAAGTAGTACGTTCTTTTAGGAGACTTTGTTCATTCAATTCAAATAAGACTCACCAAGACTCCCTTCCGCATTTTCCTATCTAGTACATTGTATAAATAGCATACCATTCCACTACATACCCTAGGTAGAAAAGTCCTTTAGAAGACTTAGCACATTCGTTTCTTTTGTGGAAGATATCTTATACAACATAGACCATGAGAGTTAGACATGGAATCCCGACATTAACCCCTATTGGATGAGAGATCCTCACTTTCCTAGAGTAAGGTCATTCCTTCTATCTTTTACATGGGCTTACCAATAGTTACACCTCTGAAGGCGCATATTTAAGGGATAAGGAGATTGCTACTAAGTAACTCATTCTCTACTAATGAAATATACTCATCTTAATAGGTACATTCAAATACAACATTTCAACTCATGAAGTTTAACAACCTCTTTTTCATATCCTCTCAGAGCTAAACATAAACCCCACGAATTCTAAACACTTCTAACTATATGTCAAGGATAACTAGTGAACACCACATCTAACCTCACGAAGGGCATTCATCCTCTGATATATCTTAGAAAGCTCTTAGGATGTATTGAGGTTGCTACTAAACACTTCATCTAAATTCACAAAGATTTTTCACCCTAAAACTCCTCTACTTACTCAAATTAGGTTCATGCATTCATTTAAGTGTGTGCGTGGACATGTGAGCACACATTTCATATAAGCATCATTTCATTTACATTAGTTTCTATATATGCTTTAGACCTATATTCATCAATTCACACACTGGACATGCTTCACAAAGTCATATACATTATGTAGGTATAATCTAAGCCAAACAATCAATTCAGCTTCACAAAACATACTGCGTACTATCAAGTTCATCAAATAAACACCGCCACCAAGAAGGTGGACCATAGAACTAAAGAGCAATTTATTATAAGAATTATACGATACAAGCAACTCCCATATAACAAAACCATCAACACCTATATCCAATTTATCAATGTTTTATCATATAAAGACCCTTATCAAAGTACTTACACAAAAATAACAACATAAGAAAACCAATGTTTATACTTTACACAAACATGCTCATTTAACCCATATCTAACCAAAAGTTGAAAAATGCATATACATGAGTTCATTAGGTTCTTAAAATTAAAATCATCAATTCATACTATAATAAACACATTTAAACCATTAGAACTATTTTATAAGAAGACTCATTCTTAAAATAAAAGATGAAAGGTATTTGAGTTTGTAAAATTTTTTTTGAAATGTTTTGGTAATGACTCCTTGAATGGAAGAGGGTTCAAGGATTATTACTATTGCTCAAATGCAAGAAAAACCAATGATATTTCATGAATAACCCTTCCTAACAAGCCCTCAAAGTTCTTCTTGACTTCTATCTTCCAAAGACACTTAAGAGAGAATTCTAATGGAGAGGGGTTTTGGGTTTTAGGAAATGAAGTCTAAAATTCGGTCTTAGGGTTTGAAATACATTAGTATATCTAAATAACCATAAAAATAACACCCTATTGTCATAAAAGACATGGGGTGGATTTACCGAACTCCCCAAGACTGAAAAAGAAAAAACAACTTTTGCAAGCAGCAGAAATGGTTCCCTACAGCTGGGCTGTTTTTCAACGAACACCACATCAATAGGGTATCGTTAGTTGGTACTTAAACTCTCCAATTTGCAGGATTCAATGTACAAACTATGAACCAGGTCGACGGCCCGTATCCTAGTCAACTGTCCGTCGATTAGCTCATCGACTGGTCATTAGTTTTCGGATGTTTTGTTTGAGTGTCGAAGTCCTATTCTAGAGCCCCTAGTAAGTCATATATGGATTCGTACGCAGAAGTTAAACCCCTACACGTAATAGTATAGGTATTAGAAACACCTCACAACAATTTCAAGCAAACGAACACGTAAAACTTACTAAAATGCCTCAAGACATACAAGTACTTTCTAAGGCATATCTTCCAAACATCATGGACGTTCTGCAAAGTTTGACCTCCAAACATTGCAAAAATTCACATACTGCCTAATAAAACTAAAGTAAATTATTTTAAATCAAAATTAACTCAAGAAACTGTGATGAGGCTTTAGTTCACCTTAGTTCATTTTGGGGTGTTACAATGTATCCAATAGCTAGTATTCCTATTGGGCAACATATTTCAAGAACTAGGAGATATAATTGGGACATCTTTATGATCCATGTATTGTAGTATCAATTACAAATATTACTTTACTGATCCTACATTCCCAATGTGGGAAGGGACAGTCCTTAATCTAGTTCACTCGGTGCTAAACTAGAGTCCCTTTTTGAAATGTCATTAAGCCTTTAATTATATAGCTTAGTTTAGGTCATAGGGTCTACCCCTTGTATAATTGTCATCATCAATAGCTAAATAAGAATTGTATGAGCATAAGTCCTTTCATCACAAATCATATAAGTGAGGTTAACACATTTGCATTTCATAGCATCATCAGCCACATTGATAGTCATTACCATCCTTATATCACATACACCTTAATCAACCACACAACATAGTCAAGACATTTCAATTCAACATCATATCGTCCTATCAATAAAAATACAAGCCATACTCAAATATAAAAAATACAAGCCATACTCAAATATAACATCACGACTTAATCAAAATTAAGCACAATTGGAAATAAAGATAGAGACTTATGACATACCAAGTCTTCCTCATATTTCACCATTAAGACCTTACCATAAAACCTCAATTCAATCAAATTTAGATGTTCAACATTATAATTCAATATTCAACATGATAACAAGACTAGAATAAACACTACAACACAATTAAAATCTAGATCATAGCTTAAAATAAAATGCCTAGGTCGATTCACCTTCTAACCTCGATCATCTTCTAAAGAGTAAAAAGAAAGTCTAAAATTCACTCAAATTTTCTAATGATTATTGTAAATACATCATGAAATAGAAATTTAACCAATAATGTTCACAATTGAATCAACGACAACCAAATTTAGATCAAGATCGAACCTAGGGTTAAGTGATAAGGATCATATTTTTCAATATGATCCAAACCATCACAATTGAGCATAACCAAGTTAAAATACATTTTAATATATTCTTTATATACTCAATAAATCATAAAAAATTCAGTGCATAACATAAATGCGTAATTGAATGAAACCCACATCAAAACCCAAGTCTTGAAATCCATTCTTAAAGAATTCTTTGGGGAAAGAGTCTCAAAGGTGAATTATATCCTCTACCTTGTTAATTAATGAAGAATTGATTGTGATTAATCCCTTCCCAGCCCCCAAAACCTCCCCCTTGCTTGTCTATAATTGTGGCTTCCAAATAGAGAGAGAAAGAAGAGAGAAGAAAGAGAGTTTCTTTTTGTGAATTGTGTTTTAGATTAATGAGGGTTGGGGTCTTTATAGGCAAAGTTAATTAATGTAGTTAGACTCACTTAAACCAATAATTAACATCCTAACCCCTTAGAAAATTAAATTAACCAACATTAAAACATGCAAGAAAAATTTGACACTCACAGACGGAACGTCGTGGACGAGCCGTCTATGAGTCGGCGATTGGTCCCCTCTCCGTCCTGCACAACAATTGTGTTGATCAGAGACTAGTGCAGCGAGAGGCTTCCTCAATTTTTCTATGTGTTGGTCGGCAGTTGGAAATTACTCCCCGTCGATCCATTCACGAATCATTGCCTGCGTCTCGTCGATATAGACTGCTAAGGAAGTGTTGATATATACTTGCAAGGGTCCTCCTCAAGGGCCCTTGGTTGGTCCTTGGGGAGACATAACCAGACGTTTTGATGAAAAATAACCATAAAAACATGTTATTCACCCTTCTAACTAATTTTATGGATTTTTGATTCCTAAAATCTTGTCCAATAGACCAAGTCACATTAGTGCCCCTTAGTACTAGTTTTTCCGAATGTCATGGACGTTCTTGGCCGTTTTAGCACCTTAACATTATAAATGACCTCTATTAATTAAAATAGGTCTTAAAATAATGTATACACCCCACTGAACCAATATTAGTCTATAAGACTCGTCTTGGATATTTGATGCCTTGCACCCGCCTTTGAACACCGACCAGAGAAAGCAAGAGAAACGAATAAGATTTTGGAAAAGAGAGGATTTTAGGAGTTTAGGGGAGATGAGAGTTTTGGGTATTCATATAATAATGGAAGGGAGAGGTAAGGTAATGTGATAAGAAGGAAGGAAATAAATGGAGGGAAACAGCTGGGAATAAATTTGAAGTGGTTTTGGAGGTTAATTAACAATTTTCTTTTAATATAACCAGCAGGGTCGGGTCGGCTCAATGGTTCGTTGTATTGACAACACCCCATCAACGATCCATAACTTAGTTGATGAATCTTCGATTTCACTGTTTATTGAAAAACAAACTTAGACAAAATTTTAAGATATATCTGGGGTCTACAGACAAAATAGATTGTCCGTCAGTGGAACAACGACACATCAATAGTGTCCGTAGATCTTTACACTAGATCATTTTCTGCAGAATTCTTTGTTTTGGTCCTTGCACATTGAACACCCATTTAGCTATTAGTTTTGCACTTGTTTTTTTGTTTTTTTTATCCCAGCCAACAAACAAAAAAAAAGAAATAAAGATGAATAAAAGAAAACAAAATAAAAGAATCCCATTAATCAAACAATGAAAAGAAACACCTATTGTTGGATAAAGGATAAACCATGGGTTTCCTCACAAGAAGTGATTCATTTAACGTCACGGTACCACGCATGATCCTTGAATATTGAGACTTCATCAGGGTGATATGCCTCAACAACCTCATGGACACCCTACGCATACCCTATGTAGATCTTAATTTTTTGCCAATTAACAGTGAACTTCGCATCCATATTATTCTCCCATTCAACCGCTCAATGTGTAAAAAATTTAGTAATAAGGAATAGGTCGCATCCACTTTGACTTGAGTTTTCCCGTAAACAAGCATTGCCTAGAGTTTAATAGAAGCACCAGGTACGTAATCGCAAATTCTCGCTTTTCAATCATTTCGTCGTCGTACTTCTTCATCTTCTCTTTACAGATAGATCAACTTTTGTACGCTTTTAGGTGAAACTCATCAAGCTCACTCAACCGATTAAGTCTGTGTTCCACTGTTTCATTCTAATCAATCTTCAGTTTCTTTGTTGCCTATATGGCTAACTCAACTGGAAAGTGATAAGCCTTCCATATACAAGTTTGTAAGGAGACATACATATGGGGGTCTTGTATGCAGTATGGTAGTCCCAAAAGAGAATCATCAAGCAAACTTGACCAATCCGTTCTATTAGAATTTACCATTTTCAACAAGATTTGTTTGACCTCTCGATTAGACAGCTAATGGAACAAAGTGGCCAAATTATGGCGACCCCATATTTCTCCAAAAGCCCTTTTATCAACTTATTGCGAAAGTGAGACCCACCGTCATTAATAGTTGCCTGAGGTGTGCCAAATCTTGAGAAGATGTTCTGTTTCATGAACGTGGTTACATTCTTCCCTCATTGTTAGAAAGTGCTATTGCTTCCACCCATAAAATCAATGCCCCATATATCAAATAACTCAATTAGTAGAATGGGATTTAAAGGGAGCTCTTGCCTCTTAAAAATTCCACCATCTCTTTGACATCTTATCACATGCCTTGGAGAACTAATGAGCATCTTGATGAATGGGTGTACAATATTACCCACACTGCAAAATCTAATGGTCAGTCTAGATATCACTATGGTGCCTACCGACATGCATGCCCCCAAATTACATAATATCTAACTTTCAGACATTCAACGACAATAAGACCATCAACACAACAACTGTATAAGTAAGGCTTATCCATAAAGATCTTTTTCTCATAAAGGTAAGTCAATCAGCACAACTTCACTCCTATTTGACTATATCACTAGTTAGATAATTCTCTAAATCGGCGAACTATGAAATCAAGTCATTAGAAGCAGCTAATACATGCTCACCATAGAAGGTACCATCAAAGTAAGACTTTTCACCCAACTCTCGCATCTCTTCATCCTCGAATCTAGATAAAAGATCAAAAACATTATTTTTGGTCCCTTTTCTATCTTTTCTTCAAAATCAAACTCTTGGTATAGTAGCACCCATCTAATCAACCTTTATTTCACATCCTTATTTTCAATTACGTACCTCAAAGTGGAGTGGTCAGTATGCACTATAAATTTCGTGCAAAGCAAATAGGAGGAAATTTTTCTAAAGAAAGTATCAGTGAAAGAATCTCTTGTTCATTCACAGTGTAGTTCTTTTGTGCTTCATTTATAGCCTTACTTGCATAATAGATGGGGTGAAGAATTTTACACCAAGCGCAACCCACATAGTATCACACATCACCTCAAATGGCTTACTCCAATCTATTTAAATAATAATTAGGCGCACACACAAACTTCTCCTTCAACTCTCAAAATGACTTAATATAAGATTCATTAAAATGGAATTTACATTCCTTATAAAGTAATTTGCACAAAAGATGTGTTATTTTTGACAAACCCTTAATAAACCTCCGGTAGAAGACCGTATGTCCCAAAATGCTTCTCATACCTTTTTCAGAGATGGGTGGAGGAAATCTCTCTTTAACATATACTTTTCCTAGATCAACCTCTATTTCCTTATCTGGGATGTGATGGCCCAATATTATACCATTTTTTACCATAAGGTTTTTTCAAATTTAGCACAAGATTGTAATATTCACATCTTTTGAGAACCTCATCCAAGTGGTACAAACATCGATCAAAGGAGTCCTAAAAAATTGAATAGTCATCCAAAACACCTCAATAGTGTCCTCCACCATATTGGAAAATTTCGACATCGTACATCTCGTTAAAATTTTTGGGGCATTACATAATTCAAACAACATCCTCTTGAATGAAAATGTCCCATAAGGGCAAGTAAATGTGGTATCCTCTTGATCCTCCACGGCAATTGAGATTTGATTGGAACCCGAATATCCAGCAAGAGTAAAATACCATCTTTTTAATTCAAGTCAATCTAACATATGGTCCATGAAGGGCAAAGGTAAATATTCCTTCTCAGTCATTCATTCTGTTTTTGCTAATCTATACAAACTCTCCGTTCATTCTCCGGCTGTCACGACCCAAAACGAGCCACGAGTGGCACCCACATTTATCCTCCTATGTGAGCGAACCAACCAATCTAAACCCCAATCATTTACCAATATTCCAACCATAATGAACAAAATACAATGCGGAAGACTCAAAATCTTATTAATATAATCAATAAACAAGCTTCTAAAGTTTTTCAACTATTATCCCCAAAATCTAGAAGTCATCACACCAAGAACATCTATCCTCAAATTTCTAATATAAGAGTATTTAAGAAACTAAAATAAGTAAAAGGAATGGTCCATGTCCGAGCTTCAAGACATCAAGACGGGAAGGAGAGAATCCAGTCCGAGCTTGGAATAATAGCTCACTCTGAAATCTGATATGCTGGAGACTGGCTAGAGTTGCGGGCGAGTCGAAGTCGATGGCACGTTTGCTGCACTCCACAAATAACAAAGAGAAAAATACAAGTAGGGGTCAGTACAAGGAACACGTACTGAGTAGGTATCATCGTCCAACTCAAAATAGAAAGCAACATATATCGAATAATAATATAAAATCGACCAGAATACTCAACAGGCGACAACAACAAGTACAAGAACCATTGGCCACAACACCAAGCACACCTATGAGGACTCAATCCTCCACACCATACTCATTTGGGATATGTTTTCTTTAAATTTGACTATATTAACATAATTCAAGATTCATTCTCTTTATTCTTCTTGTGTCGAAACGTGACACTCTGATCCCCTCAAGATTCATTCTCTTTATTCTTCTTGTGTCGGAACGTGACACTCCGATCCCCTACTACTACGTGTCGGAACGTGACACTCCGATCCCCTAATACTACGTGTCGGTTCGTGACACCCGATCCCCTAATTCTACGTGTCGGTTCGTGACACCCGATCCCCTAATTCTACGTGTCAGTTCGTGACACCCGATCCCCTAATACTACGTGTCGGTTCGTGACACTCGATCCCCTAATCTCATTACTTTAGTTTATCAAGACTTCCTTTATGTCAAGGCATCATCATTAATAGAGAGATTTTAAGGTTCAAGATTCAACAGCCTCATCATTCTAATTCATCACAAATTACATAATCACATCATGCAACCACACAATTAAGCATATAGAAGACTTTACAGTAACACCCAATACACATAAGGCGCTATTTAGAGTTTACTATGAAATAGCATAAACCATAACCTACCTCCACCGAAGAATCGTGATCAAGCAAGCTACCTCTCAATGCCTTTGCTTTCCTGTTCGTTCTCTCTTTCTCTCACTCGTTCTCCCTTCGTTTCTTTTTATTTTTCTTCTCCAAATTCTTTTTCTTTTACCCTAATTATCATATAATTCATTATGATAAAAGTAACCCATTATTTAGTTTTTGGTTATATCCTTTAACCCCCAAGTAAATAAATTATTAAACTTACCCCACTAATTTCCTAATTATAATCATGAATAGTCCAAAACACCCTTTTAAAACTTTAGTAGAAGTCCGACCCAGTCGAGGTTACGCCACTCGTGACGGCCCGTAGTACCTGCGACGGTCCGCCCTGCAGGTCTGTCACAAAGTTCAGAGACTCAATTTCAGTAAATAAGTTTGTGACGGTCCGTCCTGCAATTCCATCGCGAAGTTAGAGAGTTGATCCCCGTACCCAGATTTATAGTTTAAGTGTTTTGGCATGAAAATGCTCGACGGTCCGTTGTGACCATGACGGTCCATCGTACCTGTCGTCGAGGGAAATGAGGAGAGCAGCAGAAGAATTATGCAAGTGTGGGACGACGGAGTCCGTCACGGTCCGTCGTGACCATAACGGTCCGTCGTGACCAGGACGGTCCGTCGCGTGATCCGTCGACATAGTCAGTTTTTATCAAAAGTAATTCTACTACTCGAAACGACTAAATAGGTTGTTACAATAGATACCAATTTACCCACCATTCATCCTCGAACGATCACAAGAAGAAAAACAAGGGCTAGAAAGAGTACATGAATCTGTAAAAAGGTGTGGGTATCTTTCTTGCATATCAGCCTCCTTCTCCCAAGTGGACTCTTCAACTGGCCAATTCTTCCATTGAACTTTGATTGATGCAATCTCCCTTGATCTCAACTTGCGGATTTCTCTATCTAGAATAGCAACAGGCTCCTCCTCATAAGACAAATGCTTATAAAAAAGAAATGAATTCCAACTAATAATGTAGTTTCCATCCCCATGGTATCTTTTCAGCATAGACACATGAAATACCGGGTGCACTCCTGAGAGTCCTGGAGTTAATGCCTATTCATAAGCCACCTCCCCCACGCGCTTTAGAACTTCAAATGGACCAATATACCTCGGACTAAGCTTACCTCGCTTACCAAACCGCATCACCCCTTTAATGGGTGAAACCTTCAGCAAGACTTGTTCACTCTACATGAACTTTAAGTCTCTAACCTTTCGATCTGCATATTCCTTCTGCCTACTTTGAGCAGCTAAAAGCTTTTCTTGAATGAATTTAACTTTCTCTAATGATTCCCTCAAGAGATCGGTACCCCATGGTCTTACCTTAAATGCATCAAACCAACCAATGGGAGACCTACATCTCTTCCCATACAGTTCCTCAAACGGGGCCATATCAATACTTGAGTGATAGCTATTATTGTATGAAAACTCTGCTAAGGGTAAGAAGTTATCCCAATGACCACCAAATTCTATCACACATGCACGAAGCATATCCTCCAACACCTGAATCGTTCGCTAAGACTGACCATCGGTTTGAGGGTGAAATATTGTACTAAGGTCCAACCTAGTACCTAATTCAGCATGCAATGTTCTCCAAAACTTAGAAGTAAATTGTGTACCTCTATCTGATATGATGGAAAGTGGAACTCCATGTAATCGAATAATTTCTGAGATGTAGAGTTTGGCTAACTTCTCTGCATTGTATGTCACCTTGACCGGAATGAAGTGAGCAGATTTAGTTAATCTGTCAACAATTACCCAAATAGAATAAAACTTACCCAATGTCTTTGGAAGACCAACCACAAAATCCATTGCGATTCATTCCCACTTTCATTCAGGAATGGGCATTCTCTGAAGTGTTCCTACGGGCCTCTGGTGTTCATACTTTACCTGCTGATAATTCGGGCATTGGGCGACAAAATCAACAATGTCACGCTTCATTCTACTACACCAGAAAGGTTGCTTTAGGTCACGATACATCTTGGTTGCACCAGGATGTATAGAATATCCTGAACTATGAGCCTCTGTAAGAATAGTGTGGATAAAATAATCAACACGGCGCACACATACCCTTCCATTATTCTCAAAACGCCTTTCTCATCAGTTATTGCTTTTTTAGCCTCTCCTCGCAATACCATATCTCAAATTCGGCTCAACTTCTCATCAGTAAACTGCTTTCCCTTAATCTTGTCAAGAAAAGAAGATCTTGCCTCCACACAGGCCAAAAATCCTCCTTTCTCTAGTACTTCCAACCTCATAAAGTCATTAGCCAGAGTCTGAACCTCTCTAGCCAATGGGCGTCTAGAAACTTGTAAGTGCGCTAGACTTCCCATGCTCCCTATTTTTCTACTTAAATCATCTGCCACCACATTAGCTTTTCTTGGGTGATACAATATAGTAACAACATAGTCCTTCAGTAGTTCCATCCATCTCCTCTGTCTCAAATTCAAATCTTTCTGAGTAAAGACATACTGTAAACTACGATGATCTGTATAGACTTCACACTTAACCGCATATAGATAATGTCTCCATTGCTTTAATACAAACACGACTGTGGCCAACTCCAAAACATGGGTCGGATAGTTACGTTCATGCAGTTTTAATTGCCTTGAAGCATAAGCAATCACATTTCTCTCTTGCATTAGCACTGCACCCAACACAGAATGAGATGCATCACAATAAATAATGAAATTCTTGCCTTCCACTGGCAAGGTAAGAATTGGTGCAGTAGTCAACAAGGTCTTGAGGTTCTTAAAGCTTTCTTCACATTCATCCGACCATACACATGGAACATTCTGCTTAGTCAAATTTGTCAGTTGGGAGGCAACAGAAGAAAATCCCTTAACAAATCAACGGTAGTAGCTAGCTAAACCAATAAAGCTCCTTACCTCTGTAACATTGGTAGGTCTTACCCAACTCTTCACTGCTTCGATCTTAGAAGGATCCACCATCACCCCATCATTATAAACCACGTGCCCCAAGAAGGACACTGAATCTAGCCAAAATTCACACTTGGAAAATATGGTATAAAGCCTTTTCTCCCTCAACACTTCCAATACAATTCTTAAATTCTCCTCATGTTCTTTCCTGCTCTTTGAGTATATCAGTATATCATCAATGAATACAATAACAAAGAGATCCAGATATGGCTTAAAAATCCCGTTCATCATGCTCATGAAAGCAGCAGGGGCATTCATAAGCCCAAAAGACATCACTAAGAATTCATAATGCCCATACCTGGTTCGAAAAGCAGTCTTTGGCACATCTGCTGCCCGTATTTTCAATTGATGATAACCAGATCTCAAATCGATTTTTGAGAAAGTACAAGCACCTTGTAACTGACCGAACAAGTCATCAATGCGAGGAAGAGGATACTTGTTCTTAATAGTTACCTTATTCAGTTGCCTGTAGTCTATGCACATACGAAAACTTCCATCCTTCTTCTTCACAAATAAAACAGGAGCACCCCAAGGGGATGCACTTGGTCTAATAAAGCCTTTACCTAACAACTCCTGAAGTTGGGCCTTTAACTCCCTTAACTCTGCTGGAGTCATTCTATAAGGGGGTATGGAAATGGGGCGAGTACCCGGTTCCAGATCAATACAAAAATCAATATCCCTATGCGGTGGCATGCCAGGAAGGTCTGCAAGAAACACATCCAGAAACTCACGGACTATCGAAACAGACTCAATCGAAGGTACTTGGGAAGTATCATACCTGAGATGGGCCAAGAAAGCTAAACAACCCTTACTGACCATTCTCTTAGCTCAAAGAAAGGAGATGATACGAACTGGGGTGGAAGTATAGTTACCCTCCCACACTAGTGAATCTGTCCCAGCCTTGGCCAATGTCACAGTTTTAGCATTACAATCTAAGATTGCAAAATTTGGGGAAAGCCAAGTCATACCCAGAATTACATCTAAATCAAGTCTACATGAGTATTGTTGCCCACACAAGTTATAAGACAAGACCTATACACCTTCTCAACTATCACAGACTCACCCACATGAGTAGAGACACAAATGGGCATGTCAAGCAAATCACAATGTATATCAAGACCAATAGCAAATGATGAAGATACATATGAAAATGTGGATCAAGGATCAAATAATACAGAAGCCATGCAATCACAAACCAAAAGATTACCTGTGATAACAGCTTCAGATGTCTCGGCTTCAGACCTCCCAGGGAAAGCATAACAATGGGCCCTATCACCTGTCTGCCCGTTGCCCCTACCATGTTGCGCTGCAGTAGCTCCAGTTTGCCCGCCACCCCGGTTGATTTGGTGACCACCATTATCTTGGCCACCACGTCCTCCAGAATGGCAGCCTCTTCCATGACCACCTCTACCTCTGACTATTGGGGGTCTATAACTCTGTTTTGGACAATATCTCTTAATATGTCCAGTCTCCCCACATCCATAACACTCTCTTGGGTCAAGCATAGGTCTCTGTGAGGATGACGAAGTCGGGGGATAACCTCCAAACTCAGAGAAATGTTGACTGGTCTGCGATGGACCCCCAGCTACAGCCTGTAGTAAAGGCTGAATAGGTCGAGCTGGGTAACCTCCTGATCTGCCCTCTGGAGTATGAACCACTAAACTCACCCCCCTTACGAAACTTCTTAGATGTCGACGCCATGGTGAAGTCGTCTGGCTTCACTCCCTCCACCTCTATCACAAAATCAACCACTACCTAAAAGGATTTTGCTGCATCAGCTACCTGTAAGGCTGGGATCTACAAATCCGGCCTCAATCCCTTCACAAAACGACGAATCCGCTCTTCTGGACTGAAGTAAAGCTGGGTGGCATACCTGGATAGTGCACAAAACTTAGCCTCAAAAGCAGTAACAGACATCCTGCCTTGCTGTAAGTTTAGTAACTCATCTCTTCTCCTATCCCTCATAGTTCGGGGTATATACTTTTCCATAACTAAGCTAGAGAATGATGTCCAAGTCATAGGTGGTGCCTGTGCTGGTGACACTCAACATATGACCGCCACCACATTTTGGCATTCCCCTGAAACTTATAGGTCACAAACTCAACGCCAAATTGTTCTACTATGCCCATCTTATGTAGCAGCCCATGACAATCAACCAGAAAATCATAGGCATCCTCAGATTCAGCACCCTTGAAGACTGGAGGTTTCAATTTCAAGAATTTAGTGAAAAGTTCATGTTGATCACTCGTCATTATAGGCCCTGTAGTCAGTCGAGGAAACGTGCCTACTTCCAACGAGGCATCCATCCTGTGAGCCACAGCAGCTGCATGTTGTACACCCGAAACCTGAGGTGCTGGTGCAGAAAACACTGGAGGTGTCCGGCCCTGATCAGATAACCCGCTAAGATAGGTAAGAACCTGGTTAATCATCTCTGCGGTAGGTTAGTATGGTAATTCCTCATCTTGCACTTGCTCATTTTCCCCTTCCTCACCCTCTCTTACTACCTCATCAGTTGGTGGAGGAGTCACCGCCCTAGTACTTGCAGGACCAGGTGTTTGTCCTCTACCTCTAGAGGACGTCCTCCCGCGACCTCTACCACGTCCTCTTGCCACTGCTTCTCTTCGAGCTACAGCCCCAGTGGCTGGCTCAGACGCATCCTCTCTTGCCGTTGTTGGTGTTGGCACAGTTGTTGCTCTAGTTCTAACCATCTGCGAAATAGAGTGAGGATGTCAGATACCAATTTGTATCACCTAGATACCAATTGGATCCAAGTAATAGCACGAAAGAATGAAAGAATGGAATTTTCCTAAAGTCCTATAGCCTCTCAAAGAAAAGTAAGGGCGTCCCCCTACCGTTCCTCAAGATTCTACTAGACTCGTTCTTGTGTGATGAGACCAATGAACCTAATGCTCTGATACCGAGTTTGTCACGACCCAAAACGAGCCGCGAGTGGCACCCACATTTATCCTCCTATGTGAGCGAACCAACCAATCTAAACCCCAATCATTTACCAATATTCCAACCATAATGAACAAAATACAATGCGGAAGACTCAAAATCTTATTAATATAATCAATAAACAAGCTTCTAAAGTTTCTCAACTAATATCCCCAAAATCAGGAAGTCATCACACCAAGAACATCTATCCTCAAATTTCTAATCTAAGAGTATTTAAGAAACTAAAATAAGTAAAAGGAATGGTCCATGTCCGAGCTTCAAGACATTAAGACGTGAAGGAGAGAATCCATTCTGAGCTAGGAATAATAGCTCACCCTGAAATCTGATATGCTGGAGACTAGCTAGAGTTGCACGCGAGTAAAAGTCGATGGCACGTTTGCTGCACTCCACAAATAACAAAGAGAAAAATACAAGTAGGGGTCAGTACAAGGAACACGTACTGAGTAGGTATCATCGGCCAACTCAAAATAGAAAGCAATATATATCGAATAATAATATAAAATCGACCACAATACTCAATAGGCGACAACAACAAGTACAAGAACCATTGGCCACAACACCAAGCACACCTGTGAGGACTCAAGCCTCCACACCATACTCATTTGGGAAATGTTTTCTTTAAATTTGAGTATATTAATATAATTCAAGATTCATTCTCTTTATTCTTCTTCTATCGGAACGTGACACTCCGATCACCTCAAGATTCATTCTCTTTATTCTTCTTGTGTCGGAACGTGACACTTCGATCCCCTACTACTACGTGTCGGAACGTGACACTCCGATCCCCTAATACTACGTGTCGGTTCGTGACACCCGATCCCCTAATTCTATGTGTCGGTTCGTGACACCCCATCCCCTAATTCTACGTGTTGGTTCGTGACACCCGATCCCCTAACACTACGTGTCGGTTCGTGACACCCGATCCCCTAATCTCATTACTTTAGTTCATCAAGCCTTCCTTTATGTCAAGGCATCATCATTAATAGAGAGATTTTATGGTTCAAGATTCAACAACCTCATCATTCTAATTCATCACAAATTACATAATCACATCATGCAACCACAGAATTAAGCATATAGAAGACTTTACAATACCACCCAATACATATCAGTCGCTATTTAGAATTTACTATGAAATAGCATAAACCATAACCTACCTCCACCGAAGAATCGTGATCAAGCAAGCTACCTCCCAATGACTTTTGCTCTCCTCTTCGTTCTCTCTCTCTCGCTCGTTCTCCCTTCGTTTCTTTTTATTTTTCTTCTCCAAATTCTTTTTCTTTTACCCTAATTATCATATAATTCATTATGATAAAAGTAACCCATTATTTATTTTTTGTTTATCTCCTTTAACCCCCAAGTAAATAAATTATTAAACTTACCCCACTAATTTCCTAATTATAATCATGAATAGTCCAAAATACCCTTTTAAAACTTTAGCAGAAGTCCGACTCAGTCGAGGTTACACCACTCGTGACGGCCTGTCATACCTGCGACGGTCCGTCCTGCAGGTCCGTCACAAAGTTGAGAGACTTAATTTCAGTAAAGAGGTTTGTGACGGTCCTTTGTATCTACGACGGTCCGTCCTGCAATTCCGTCGCGAAGTTGAGAGAGTTAATCCCCGTATCCAGATTTCAGAGTTTAAGTGTTTTGGCACAAAGACGCTCGACGGTCCGTCGTGACCATGACGGTCCGTCGTACCTGTCATCGAGGGAAATGAGGAGAGCAGCAGAAGAATTATACAAGTATGGGACGACGGAGTCCGTCACGGTCCGTCGTGACCATGACGGTCCGTGGCGTGATCCGTCGACCAGTCTGTTTTTATCAAAAGTAATTCTGCTGCTCGAAACGACTAAACAGGTCGTTACACCGGCTTCATTAGAACAAGCTCGTTCCACTCATTGGGCAGTACTATCATTCCCTCCTTTCTAGGCATAAAGGGAACATGGCATACCAAACTATTATCTGCAATAAGATATATGACTCCAGCATCCAACCACTTAATGATCTCCTTCTTCACTACCTCTTGTATAAGTGGATTCTATCTTCTCTGGTTCTCAATACTTGGCTTGTTATCCGGAATGAGTTTGTTTTATTACGAACAAATACCATGAGGGGTCATATAATGACCTCAACTTACCAACTAATGGATTACTTAAATCTCTTATAAATTTCCTCCTAACACTATACTTGTTGCATATTAAAATCTGATGCAATCATTTCCTATAAAGTGTCATCTCTACCCAAAAATACATACATGATATGAGGTGTTAAGCCTTAAGCTCTAATTTTGGACCCTCCTCAATAGATGGACTCGCGGTGGAGAATCGTGATGCTTCATATCTAACTCCAATTTATTTGATTTTGGACCAATATTTGGTTTGTTCAAGTTCCCAACCAAAGACCCATACTCTTCAATACCATCACTCTCAAAATGCATGATCACTTCTACTAGTTCCTCAACACCTAGGCACTTGTACCTCAGACGTACTCTCAAACCTTTAAGATATAGTAATATTGATTGGAAATAACCACTCTTCTTCATAGACCTACAAATGTTTAATGTTGATTCTTCATTTTTTAACCTAAACTTTAACTGTCCTTTTTCTACATCAACCATGACGCAACTATTAGCAATGAAAGTCCTACAAGTACAATAGGGACGTCGAAGTCCACCTCACAGTCAACAATCACAAAATCTGATAGAGATATAAATGACTCCACTTTCACGATCACAACATGGAGTATCCAATGGGCCTCTTCATTGTTAGATCGGCTATAAGTAACTCCATTCAAGTGTGCTTTGGGTAACCCAAACCCTATTTCTTATAAATGGAAAGAGGCATGAAATTTATGTTTGCACCTATTTCACATAGTGCTTTGGAAAAATGTAATAATCCAATTGGACATGTCATAGAGACCTCGTAGCAATAGCACTACAGTGATGAATTCGGTCATCATCCTCAAAACTTACCGATCTCTTCTTTCTAACCATATTCCTCATGAACTTGGCATAACCATTCATTATCTCCAAAGCTTCTATCAAAGGGACAATGATGGAAAATTGATTCAACATAGTGATAAAATGCATGTATTTACCATCCTCTGTCTTCTTTACCAATCTCTATGTGAATGGTGGTTGTCGGTCTAGGAATGGGGACCACATCCTAGGGTACCACTGTTTCATTCACCGCTTTGTCCTAAAATTAACCACTAATTCTAATAGACTCTTCATCCTTTCTAAACCTTATCTTCTTCCACAGACGGCATAGGTGCATCAATTATTTTCTTACCTCGATGAGTAAGCACTGCCATGTAATGTCCATCGTTTTTAGGATTTTGAATTATAATGCTTGGAGGAGTGCTCAGTTGTTGTGGGTTCATAGTAGTATAGAATTGGGCAATTTTTAACTCAATATGCTTAATCGAGACCGTATGTGCATCAAATTTTAGCCTAATATAAGCCAAATAACAACTTAATTTCCTAGTGTGCTCATCACAAGCATCAAACCTTCTCATCATCTTCTGCAACATATCTTCAAATTGCGCCATACTATCTCTACCATCCCTAAGAGAAACTTCAAAATTTTGAGGTGGAACATAGGCCCCACTTTGATTATTTCCGTTACAATAGTAACCCCGGTTGAAGCTGCTTTCACGGTTATAGTTTTCATCTTGAACATATTGGCCCTCTTTGTTGTAGTTCCCATAGTTCCGACCTTGATTTCCTTGATCTTGATGCCAATTCTCTTAATTGGAGCCTTGGGAGTTTCGTTGGACAATCCCCGTCTGATCATTCACTGCATAAGTATCCTCTTCATAATAGTAGTCATCTACCGGCGGTGGTGGTTTAGTAAAGTAATTCACCGCATTTACATTCTCCGCACATCCAGTGGAATGTTTCAATACAAACTCAACAATAGTTCTTATTTGAGACATCTCTTCATGAATCTCATCTCCGACCGTATAGTGTGTAGCTTGAACTGCAAAGGTGTTTCTCCAAGTGTCTGACTTTCTAGTACTACAAGCCTTATTGTTGCGAAATATTTTCTATAACTTCTCTACAATCTCTTCATACGTGCACTAACCATAAGAACAACCCACAATAGTGTTGAGCACTGCTTTACTATTTTCAACTTGTACCCGATAGAATTACTCTTTCAATGAATCATAGTCAATGCAGTGGTGTGGGACACCTCTAATATATGCAGTAAATATCTTCCAAGAGCTACTTACGTACTCCCTAGTAAGTGCCACAAAACCGTTCACTCTATCTTTGTAATTATGATTTTTGGACACAGAGTAGTATCGTGCAAGGAACACATCCCTCAACCGATCCCATGTATAAATTCACTTATTAGGCAACTCAGTAAGCCATATTGAGGCCTCCCTCGTAAGTCAAAGTGGGAATACTCTCAACTTGATGACGTTCATGACTAAGTCTGGCCTCCCCACACAACTCTAACACACCAATCTCAGTTTGGCAATGTGACGTGAGAGAAACAAAAACATAAGAAAAAGTAAAATTAGGAAATTGTTGACTAAATTTATGAAACGTTATTAAGGTTAATCAAAAATCCAATTTTCCTGGTAGCAGAGCCAAAATTTGATACGCTAAAATTTTACCTCCCTAAAAAAGTATAAGCGGTCGTATCAAGTAAAGAACCCAACAGTTAGGTTGGGGTTGATCCCACCAGGAAAATGATTTAGACTTAACTTTAATTGCAATAACTTCTATTTAGTCAAGTCCTATTCGAAAACAGGTAATTAAAAGGAGGATGGTGGTGAAATAAAACTATTTTAATATATATAACTAAGATAAATTTAACAAGAGTAAATCATTAGTGTTTATCATGTTGTGAGAGAAACTACGGTTTAAATGTTCCCCACATGTTCATACCACTATATTCCTAGCAATAACAATTCTTCCCTAGAGTTTTGCATGCACAATAATAAGTTACGTATCTCTAAGTCCTTGGTTCGACATTTAGAGAGTTTAAACCCATACCTTGGTCCAGCTACATGTGTCTAAACTACTAACCCTTAACTTTAATTCATATTATGCATTATATTCGATGTATGACTTAGTTATCACTTTGCACCATTCGAAACTAGACTATGAGATACTATCCCACTAAATCGATGTTGATAATTCCTTTATATCACCTACCTCATTGGTCCAACAAGTAGAAATAACGCAATTTCTAATGCATGACCTCGTTTAAAGTACTTCTAAGCGACAGAAATATCATAGAATGCATTAACCTTTTTGAGAATTGTTATTAAGCTAGGTTGACTTTGTTAATCACCCATGGTTCCCACAAACCTTGTTATGGATTAAGTTACCTATGCATAGAAGAACAGAATCCATAGTGGATAAACAATAAATCATGAACTTACTTTTGACAAATTGAAAGAAAATCTACAAATTCAACTTGAAAGAAAAAAGAGGTCACTAAAAAACAAATCCAGAGATTAGAATTAATGCCAAATTTGCAAAAACCAAATCTCCCAAGACAAACTAAGAATAATAGTAATAGAATCCAACCCCAATAATGAGGTTTTACATCATATTTATAGAAAATATTGTCTTAAATTAAAAGGAATTAAAATAAGGAAAGTTCTCCACAAAAGTAGTTGTAATCGACGACCCCCACAGATTTTGACACCTTTGCTGCAAAACAAATATAAAAACTATTAAAACTTATACAATAATGCTCTAGACACACACCAATCTTAAGGAAAAAGCATTGGAAGTAATGTAAATCCACGGTACATCCTAGCTCACATGGTCTCATGTCGGTTATTCCACTTCTTTCCTAATTTAAAATTAAATGGACAAGTCATGTATGTGAACTCTTATTAGGTCTTTTATTAAAGGCTTCTACGTAGTGAAAGGGAGGGTATACAAACTCTCTTACATATTACACATGTGGGATTCTAAGGGATGGTCTTAGTAGTGTTCTTTCAGAGATAAGTTTATTATTTGTTATGTATGTCATGATATATATGATCTTATGAATTAAGCATGTTATGATGAAACATGAGGTTATTTCATATGTATGAAGTAAGTTACTTAATGTAATATTTATATTTGGATAGGGTTATGGGGTTTTGTTCTTATTCAAAGGGTTAATATCATGTTGGATTAACTTATGATGTTCCATATATGTGCACGTTAAGTTATCGGTAATAATTAATAGTATTTACTAAATTGTGTCTTTTTTCAAACATTGATTATTTTATGTGTAGGAGCCAAACTTAGTACATCTTTTTTGTACTAACCAATATTTCTTAACTTTTTCACAAACATTGTATGTTCCGACCATTGAAAAGCTTCTAGACCACTTTGCTAGAAGACTTGGACTTTCCACAAAAGTTGTTGGTTAGTCCTTAAAGTTCGAGGATGGTGTCATTCATTCTACCATAGTAGCATTGATTATGTCTAAAGACATCTATTTCTTCCCTTTTCATGAAGACTATTGTTGTAACCCTATATGTGGAATAATGATCTTGTTTAAGGGCTAAGCCCGAATATTGTACTTCTCTTTACATGTTTTAATGTGAAACAAAGTAATAATCTATTTATTATATATTGGTTATGTGGCGTAAACGATTAGCCTATGTAATCTTTAATAAGATAAGAGGTTATGTAAACAGAAAGGTAGGCTCTTTTTGACTATCTATATGGGGATAAAAATCGGTTCTAAGCTTCTCTTGAGTACCCAAACCGTTTTTAAAAGACCTTCAAAAGAGAGAAGTGAATGGAGTACCTCAATCCTATATGATGGATAAACGGATACCATGAAACCTCATAATCTCATTGAGATACAATCTAGTATACTCTTCTGTCGAATAAGTAGACTTAACGGGAAAAAAGTGAGCGGATTTGGTCAATCTATACACAATAACACATACTGAGTAATTTTGCTTGCGTGTCAACCCACTACAAAGTCCATATTAGTGTCTTCCCACTTCAAGTAGGAACATGCATACTTGAGTCAAAAATTTGAATTTCGATTCTCGACCTTTACTTTTTGACAATTTAGGCACGAAGGAACACAAAATTCCCTATGTCCCTTTTTAGCCAATCCGACCAATAGACCTGTTTAATGTCACAATACATTTTGATGAAACTCAGAAGACTAGAATATGGGGAACCATGAGCTTCTTCAAATATTGGATTTACCAAGTAATCCATGTCTGGTAAACAAAAACTTTAATAGGCCCTAAGTACAAAATCTCCCTCTTAGGATAATGACTTATCAAACATGCCAAGAGAAGAGGAAATCCTAACATTAAACCCAAACCCACTCGAGAAGCGAAACAATATACCACAAGTTCCCTCTTGTATATTCAATACCAGAGCGGAGGCAAGACTAATATTCAATACATGAAAATTTCTTTCACATGCCTCGGACCACTCAAACATAACAATCTTTTTGGTCAAGGTAGTCAAAGTATAAAAAATGGATTCAATCCCATTAACAAACCTCCTATTGTACCTGGATAAACCCAAGAAACTTCATATGTCGATTGGAGTCAAAGGTCAAGACATATTCTAAACTGCTTCCGTCTTTCTTGGATCGACCTCTATACGTGCACCTGAGATAATATGACAAAGAAACACAATCGATCTTAACCAAAAATAACAATTGCTATACATACAAAATAGTTTGTGTACTTAAGGACTTGCAATACCATCCCAAAATAATACATATAAAGTTCAACCAATTCAACACATGTAAATATATTGGGCAAGGAAATAGGATAAATCGTAAAGACACTTGTAGAAACTATGAAGTCACCACCGGGGATGTAATCGAAAAAAAGTTTTATTAAAATATCACTAACACATTAAACTTTATATATACTAATGGAGTTATAAATGATAATGTAGCACCTAGATCTTGTAAAACATAGACATTAATGTAGAACACTTGTAACATACCGGTGGCGACATTGAGAGACTACTCTTGATCACCTCTAGAGACGTCAACATAGAAGGGATTCTTTTTACGAGCATCAACATTGGGAGCACTTGCTTATGCTTTAACACTTTCTCTTGCTTAAACCTTCATCATAGGGAAATCCATCTTCATTTGGCCACTATTACCACAACGATAGAAATTTGTCATACCAATTAGACACTTGCCTTCATGTTTCCTACCACATTTAGCAAAAGTAGTCTTCTCAACATAGGGACCACTAACTTTCCCCTGTTGAGGCTTGGGTGTTGACCCTTTACCTTTATTTATCTTTGGAATGGTAGGAGTATTTTCATTGGGGAAGATCTTCTTTACTCTTTGATTATGTTTCACCTCAAATCTAGTTTGAGAATAATTTCCATCATCAACGCTTGTCATCTTAAATTTTCTACAAACATTGTTAAGGTTTTACTCCCCAATTTGTTTGGCATGAACTATGAGATTTGATATGTCCATGATAGTAATAAACATAGCCGAGCTTCATTGATTAACCATAAGATCGGATTTTTGGATAACGAATTTGTTAAATCTTAGACCTAGAATGTGCCAGAGTAGTAGCGGCATATTTTGATAGTTGAGTAAATTTGAGGTTATACTCCTTCACATTGAAACCCCCTTGGCGAAGGTGTATGAATTCTTACATTTTCCTCTCTTAGTTATAAGGGAATGAACCTATCAAGGAAACTGGTTTGAAATCTCCCCAAGTTTATCGTAACCCTAGAATCATTCATTGCTAAAACAAAAAATGTGTCACATCCTTGAGTTGTTAGGTACCTAGTTCCGCCATTTCATGATAATTCACCCCCATAGCATCTAGAACCTTGAACACTTTATGAATGAACCATCGTGGGTCTTCCTCAACCTTTGATCTAATGAAAGTAAGGTGATTTATCCTTGTGAAATCCATTATCCTTGATGCGGTGGTTCTAGAATTAGGGATCACTTAAAGCCGATAATCCCTAGCCATTTGAGTAGCCAACACTTGAGTCAAACTATGAATGACCGCCCTTATTTATAAATTAGACATAACTCCTTCTTCATTAGGAACTTGAGAGTTTTGAGGAGACGGAGGGGGAACTGCCTCATTTATATTGTACTCTTCAACTCTTTGAGAATTGTTCCTTCTTGTAGTTATTGTATATAGTAAAAATAAAGAGTTTATAAAAAAAACATACAGAGAGTTAAAACTCTAGAGGAATGATTTCAATAATACTATCAAGGGATGATTTTCCTAATCATCATATAGCCTCTTATGCATAATTTTGGTGCATTTCACAATAATGAAAATTAATCTACTTGAACTTTTTTAGTAAGACATCAATCCTACAATAATCCATCCTCATTATTTGATACAAAGTTTGTCATGTTTGGAATGTAACACCTCTAAAATGACTGAGGTTAAGCTAGATCCTAACATTTGTGTCATGTGTTTTTATGTCATATAATGGCTTTTGATAGTTTTTTAGGTAGTAAATGAAATTTTGTGATGTTTGGAGTTCTGATGTCCAAGAACATCCAAGACGTCTGGAAACTAATTGAAGTTGAACTACTGTGTCTTTGTGTTTTGTAGTGGAGTTTTGTGGTATTTTATGAGGCTAAAATTGATCACAATGGTTCATACACATACCCTTACATGAAATGGTCAAAACATACGAGAACGACACCACGAGGTCCAGCCAAATAGTCCTTGAGGAGGACCAAACATGGGCCGATGAAGCTGCCCAAGGTAGTAAAATTTGTACATGAAAGGATCATGTCTTCTTGATTGACTTGTTCCTCACAAGGGAAAATTATTTATTGGCGTTCTGGACATAACACATGATATACTCTCTTGGAATTGATTTTCAAAATTTCACGGGCGTAGCTCCGCTTCGGGGACTTGTTTCCGGATGATAGTTCCGACAATTTAAGTTGAGTTTTATCTGGGTAAAATGTGCGATAATTTTAGGGGTTGTTATGATATTTTAGGTATTAGCTATTGGTTGTTATTAGAACATTTTAAAACCCAATTCACACTTCAAGTCAAAACCCTCAAGTCCGAAAAAAAACTTCTCCATATCATTTCTCCAAAAACCTTCATTAATGAACCTTTGAAGCTCCAAAGAAGAACACTGATTTTCCACGTTTTTCTCCATCAACTTTTTTGGATTCTCATCACAATTAACGTATAGTTAATCATCCTTGGATTCCCTTCCATTCGAGCTATCAAATTCAATGATTTAAAAAATGATCAAAAAAATGAATTCTCTAATTTTTTGATCTAGCCATGTGTGCTTGCGTAAAATGTTTAAAATCAATGAGATATGACTGAATTTATGCTAATTTTATTATTCTTGATCAAAATCTCCATGAACCCATGCAAATAATGATTTACTTATATGAACCATATAATGATTGATTTGATAATGTCTCAATATTAATTATTTCTTACGTAGATTGTATTGGGATATAGATAGATGTATGAATTATGTACGATTGTTCGTAGGATCTCATAAATGTATAACTTCCTATTGTATTATTTTGGATTCATTGTATATTGAGATTATTGGATTGAATTGATGATCAAGGCTACGCGTAAGAGCCTTTGAGTATTGACTTGATTAAATTGACTATGAATTTATGTTGTGATATTCAATTGGTGGTATGTTGAACTAAATATCTCTCTCTATATTGAACTGTATAAGTGTTGAATTATGATGATGATTGGTATGGTCCACTTATAGTGGCGGTGCTTATGTGCTATATTTGTGAATTATGTGGCCTCATCAACATTACTTTATGAATTGTTACACAATGTGGCCTCATCAATGTTACTTTATAAATTATGCTATTATCATGTTATAACCTTATTATGTGAGTAATCTGAATGTCTTGATGACTTATGTGTTATGTGATGTCAATGCATGAGACCTCCTTGTTGATGATATGTGTCCTTAGTAGGCCATAGTGAAGTTCTTATGTGTATTACTTGATATTGAAGTATGTTACTTCTTGATGTATTATATGTGACTTATAATTATTTATGTTGATGTTCTATTGATGTGACTAGGATTACTAGGAATTATAATTAGTTTTCGCTATGTGCTTATTTAATGATATTCTATATGTGATAATATAAAATATGTGTGTCTTGTTTAGGTAGACTTGTTCCCTTTACATGATGCATGAAGAATATGAATATGAATCCTTTATTTAGTAGGTTAGAGCACCCTTTGTCATGAATTCATGTGTATGAATTGAAAATAATCTTTAATGTAGTAAAAAAGATCATTTTTGTGGAACCTTCTATGAAAAAGGTGATGATATCCTTGAACTCAAAAGTCATAATGATATCCTTTATGTATAATAATGGATTTAGGGTTGATTTGCTTGAATTACATGAAATCAACCTTAGGAATACCATTGATCTATCCTCTTAACAATTGTAAGGTAACCCTAGAGGACAATTTTTGTAAGGTATTATGTGATTTGGTTATGAACTAGATACGAAACCTCTTCATATACTCTTTAATTATATTACTCTATGAGAACAAAGGTTAGAACTGAGTGATTGTAGTAAGGGGAGTATCTTAAGTTAAAGGTGAGTCTAGAGTACAAATAAACCCTTCATATTCCTTAACCATGTGCCTAAATGGGTATGTGTCATAGTTATACCATTGGCACGTAGAACACCCTCCATAAGAGTAGGTTCATGACTCCAAATTCCATGATTAGCTAACACGGTGTATATCGATTATTTCCTATTCTGATCATGTGTGATACATGCTAGTTTTGGATAAGTTCCATGAAGTCTAGATGGTGGTATGGGATACTATCTAGACATTGCACGATTAGTCCTTGAAGATGTTGGTGTGCGAATCCCTAAGTTCAAGACCATTATGTGAATGTCCTTATGTGTTGAATGTCTCTTAAAGGAGTGAATGAACATAATGACATAAGTAAAGATATGATAATGAAAAATACAAGTAGCTAGAGTAGCTTAGAGGATCGCTTAGGTAGTCTTTAAGAGGATGTATGGGTGTTCTCTTCGTATTTACTTGTGTGAGTCTTAGAGTAATTCTCAGTAGTTATTTGGTTAATGGGTTGGGAATAATCTTGTCCTAGTTAGTCTTAAGGATCATTTAGGTTAGCTTTAGGAGGGTGTATGTCCGATCTCTTCTTTTCCCACATAACTATGTCTTGCGATATCTTCGGAAAGTTGTTTTGTGTGTTTAGTAGATTATTGCAGTGTTACAATGAATTGACCAAAATTGCTAAAAATTGAGTATGACTTGGAATGTGTTTTATAATGTGATGTTTGGTGTTTAAATGTTGTTCTTATACATATGTATGATGCTTATCCTACAAGAGCATGTTTTGAATCAAACTTCTATTTTCATGATTTTATGCATTATGTCATACTTAGTACATGCATTCTACTAATTCCAACCTGTTGTCTATTTCGGATGTGTGATTAACAGGTGTGTCACTTCCAGGGATTCCCCCCTAGACGTAACCAGCATTGTAATCCTATTTGACGACTAAGACTACCGTCTTATCTTACTTCATCACCTTTATACGTGAAAATCCAGAAAATAAAAATAAACTTTTCTTCTATCTATCATGACGTTATATAGGCCTCTCGCATACACGTAATATATATATATTCATATCGAGTATACATAGATTCTTCATATAAAAATATTACCTAGTCATAAAATTGGAATGTCTGATATCATAACCATCTAAACAAAAGTATAATAATTGGGCATAGCCGATACATCAATGCCATAAAAGCCACATATAGGCTATGCACTCTTTAGTACTCAAATGAAAGGATATTAACATATTGTCTTTAAGACTAATCAATATCCAAAGCTATAAAAGGGCATTGTCCTCGAACTACTGAGGACCTACCCAACTTGCAGAGTTAGAATCCAAGTCTTCCTTCAAATGTCCTCACAAGCCTTCAACGATCGGAACCTAAAATGTTGGACAAATGTGAGAACATGCGGTTGGCACATCACTTGTAATAATTATAGAATCATATCCACACACATGAAATCATGTTTAAAAGGGACATTTCATTAAAACCTGCAATTTGCTTTGAAAATACTTATGAACTTGTAAAAACCATTGCAAGTCAATAATACATATTCTATAAGACAAGACCATGTACCTCACAAGACCAAAACCTTGGGTCTAAACAAGGAAACATGCATATCAACATAATTTATCGTTTAATCAAGACAACTCTATCATCAAGTCATAACATCATCAAGTATGAATAGGAGTTACTAGCATCATATCCAAAGCAAGACCATTTCTCATGAACCCTCATTAAGTAAACGAGCATAATGACTACGCAAATCCCCATAACCTTACTGAATCAATTAAATCCAACAGGAACCATAACCAATGTCCAACTTAACATAGCATATCATTAAGTGTACAATAACATCATACTTTGGCAATAAAGACAAAATATATATTCATAAGTATAACTAATCATCATATAGAATCATCAATATGAAATATCATCATATACATATCATTTACTATTATAAGCATCTACATATAAAAGAACATCCTCCTAAGACTTCCCTCAAGGTTAACTAGTACAATGTTTATGTAGAGTCTCATACCCCTACCTAAACTAAGTTAAAACCCTTAGGTCATCCTAGTAAGAGTTCATTCCTTCTATCCATTTTACCTTTTTGGAACATCATGCCTAACCGACATAGACCACATGAGCTTATGTGGAATACAGTGCCATGGTGCTAAGCTAGAATCCGTTTTGAAATGTCTTTAGTACCTTCATCATAACTTAATGTAGGTCATAGGGTCTACCCGTAAAATAATCATCGTCATCATAGATCAATAAGAATTTCATAATTATTTTCCTTTTACTACAAATCATACATTTTAGGTTAGCACATTTACATAGTTACATCTTAATAAAGCATATTTGTAGGTTATTACCATACTTATAACATTTCAATCATAGCCATAACTCACAATCCATGGTTCAAGACATTTAAAATCAACATCACACTAACATTATCAATCATAATATATGTTATAATTAAATACAACATCATTACTTAATAACAACTAACCACAATTGAAGTAAAGAATAGAGATCAAAAGACGTACTTAATCTCCTTCACAATATCATCATCAAGGTCTTACTATCAACAATCCAATTCAACCCAAAAATGGTATAATATCATCTCACAATAGTAAAAAACATAATAACAAGGCAAATTGAAACATTAACAATCCATAACTAGTTCATAGCCTTGAATTCTAGACTTTGGTCATGTTCGTAACCTACTTCACTACCTGTGTCAATTACTCAAGAACTAGCATAATTCGATTACAATATATCAACATCTACTCTTATTTATCATAATAACAACATAGAATTATGATTCACACACTAACCATATGTATTAAGTCAAAGCTATACAATTAAATTCAACATCACAACCTAGGGTTAAGGGAATAGGTCATCATCAACAATTTAGACCAATATATAAACAATTAGTATAATTGAATATTAATTCTTGTTAACCTACTTATAATATACAAAATAAATCATAAAAAAGCAATTCACAAGATAATTTTTGTATAGGAAGAAAACCAACTTAGAACTCAACTTTTTGAAATTAATTTTGAGGAACCCTTTGGAGAATAAGATCCCAAAGGTGAAGGCAAACCCATACCTTGTTGAATGATGAAGTTTGATGGAGTAACTTGATATTTTTAATCCATAAAACCATCTTAAGCTTTACTTATATGGTGTTCTTCTACTTTATAGAGCGAAGGAAGAGTAATTTGATTTATAGAACTCACTAAACCTATAACTAATTAACTATAAACCCAATTATTGTGTGAGTCGCAACACATCTATGTGAGAGACGCTATAGGACTATAGATTTTCACTTTCTTCATTGATCTTTTGTCATGTCAATAGGGTTAAAGTTATAAGATTCTATTGCTAATATATTATCTTGTGTTTATAGGAGTATGACTACAAGAAGAATGTCCACTAGAAGGATAAAACAAGGAGGAATGTAAGAGGAAGTCTCCAAGGTGGACTAGTTCCACAAGGATTTTGAGTTCGTCAAGATGATCAAGTGCATCCCTAAGTTGATCAAGTCCCTATTGGAGGTGAAGGTAATGTGATTTCAAGGTTCCCCCGGACATGACTATTGGGGTTAAGTTGTTGGAAAAAGGCAGAGATAGCTTCATACCAATTGAGAGATGTTGCTCAAGTATGGTTAACTTAATGGAAAGATAATAGGTCGGTTGAATTGGGTCTTATTGAGTTGGAAGAGATTAAGAAGACTTTCTTAGAGAATTACTTTCCCCATGATAGGAGGGAGGTAAAAGTTAAAGATTTCATTAACCTTAAACAATGTAATATGTTTGTTGAGGATTATTTCTTTAAGTTTACCATGTTGCCTAGATATGCTCCATCGTTGATGTATAACTCTGTAAGACCACCAAATAGAGTTATGTTGTCTAGAGCCTAACATGCTTTCTCTATGGTTCGAAGATCAAAAAATGAATTATAATATGGTTTAGAGGCAGTGTGTCAAGTTTTAGGTATGTTGAAGTCAAATGTCAAGGGATGCCCAAGACATTCACGACTAGTTATAATAATGCTTATCGGAATTATAGGGAGTTTAGTGAAGATTTGAGGTCAAACATCCAAGAAAGTCAAAGATATTCGAAACTTAGCCCTTAAGACGCTCAATGTGTGTCTTGATAAAGTGTGACAACCCAAAAGTACCACCTAGAAGTTAGTAGGAACCCTCATTTCTTGACCGGTCGAAGTTCACTCTTTCGGTTCTTGTATAAGCCCTTCAACTATCGTTCATTACATAAGACATGAAATGTAGTGCGGAATCAAAACTTTTCACGAATAATTTAATTAAAATGGAAGTATTTCTTAAATACTTAGAAAATCTCATCGTCACAAGCAAAACATAAAGACACGACTAAATTAACTTAGGGACACGCCCCTTTACATTGAAAGGAATACATAATAATTCTATAACTAAGAAATTAAGAAACGGACTATGCCCTCAAACATGTGAGGAAATACTTTGTTTGGACACGCCCCATTATTAAGTCATTAGAAAAGCTTTCATTTAAGAACCATATTTAGATTAGAAGATAGAAGAAACTAGGGTTAAGAATCCTTTTTGAAAATTTATTAGAAGGGACTACTTCAATGAAATGGAGTTAAAGGATGGATACTATACCTCACATTGAATATATACCTATAATTTTTCATGGAGAAACTACCACCAAGAACCCTCCTTGCATTTCTTGACATCTAGCTTCCATGGAGACTTGAGAGAGAATTCTAAGAGAGAGGGGTTTTACGGTTTAGGAAGAGGTGTCTAAAATGAGGTCTTAGGGTTTAGAAAACTTTAATATACCTAAAAAAACTAAAAATAACGTCCCATGGTCATCAAATACTTGGGGTAAATTTACCAAACACCCCAAGCCAAGGCAGCAATCACATAGCTTTTTGAAGTGGCCAATAGACGACCCAAGAAACTGACGTTGATGAGTCTACGGACCGTGCTGCGGGTCGTCCATGGTATCAGAGACTGGTTGAAGGGAGGTATGGACCTACCACCATGAATGGAATATTGACCGAGTCAACTGGTCATCGATGGGCTTACGCATAGTTGACTTCTCCGTCGATTGGGCTGTGTTGTTGGAAGTTTTTTCCAAGTCTTGGGTCCTTCATATAGGGCCCCATGTGGGTCCTAGGTGGGGTCGTTCGCAGAGATTAAACCCCTTAACTATTTCTTCTAGGTCTTAGGAACACCTCACATCAGTTTCAAGAAAAACGAACATGTAAAACTCACTCAAACTCCTCAAGAGACACAAGACTTATCTAAGGCACACCTTCCTAACGTCATGGACGTTCATGGACGTTTGACTTCCAAACATAACCAAACTTCACTCATTTCCTAATAAAACTAGAATAACCATTTTAAATTAAAATAAACTAAAGAAACACTCATGAGGCTCAAGTTCACCTTAGTTCATTTTGGGCGTTATATTATACCCCATTTAGAATAACATTCGTCCTCGAATGACACTAAAACATGAAGAACAACAAGGACTCACATAGCGTCAAAGAAAAAATTGCAATCATGGTAAAAACACTCAAAATCAAAGAATCGACTAAAAAGGAGCATCAATTCACGCTTATCAAAGACTAGCAATATAAGAAACTCTTGTCAAACTTCAAAACTCACTGTTAACCTTGATTAATAGAGGAACAAACTTCTCCAACCTTAACATGCTCATATAAAACACTTTTGCACACATTGACTCTTCACTCAAAGACAATAATTTTCTTCAAAAATGAGAAATTTCACAGTGAGTATTGAATGTATTCACTTCCAACATTCATAAAAATTTCAAACTATGATTCTTTGAGAATTTCCTCAAGAGGGAATGATCAAATTAAGTATAATACAAATATAAACTCATCTTATAACACATTGAATCCATAATTAATGAAAGTTGCAATTCAATCAAAATTTGAACTTCATGACAGTGAATTCAAAACATCATTGTGTCACATGCTTAGAAATTTCTCAATGAACCTTCCAAGTAAATTTATCAAGATTACATGATAATTTGAGGGACAAGACTACACTAAATTAGTCCAAAGATACTAGGTAGGTTTCACTATGTTCAATATCAGAGTAGAATCCCATACTACCACTCCCACTTAGTGACCCTTGAGTATTATCTTGGACTAAGTATATTACATGTCATTTTACTCAACTCACTCTCCCCCACTTAGGGTAAAACAAACCTCAAGGACTCATTCTTTAAAGCACCATTATGCCTCTCAAAACATAAGAACTCACGCTACCCTCAGATCTTGCACGTCAATATTAAACATCAATTTTAGAACTTAAGCATAAAACTTTCATCTTAGTATTCAAGCCTAGAAAAACTCTCTTAAACTTCATTTAATTAAACTCTTACGCATCACTTTACTCAATTTTATAAAACAAAACTTCCTCACTAAATATTCATACAACATTTCCATCTTAGTGTAAGCCTACACCACAACATCAACCAATCACAAGAACAACTATTAAACATAAGTCACATAAGGGAGTTGCCTTCAACTTTTAATAAATCTCCACACTCTCTTAACTTTTCCTCAAATTCACACCTTAAATCATATCTACCATCATTGAACATGATCACAAGTTAACTCTTTAATTCTTAAAAGCACTTTATTCAATCATTATCATTCATAAAATGCTTATAACTAAATCACCACAAAGTTTCATATCACAACACTCCAAATCTCATAATTACAACCTATCCATAAATGGCATCACATCACAATTTCAAAACTTACCTTCACATCTACTCTTTTAGCCACAATACCATCATAATATCAAAACTTACATTTTCTCTCCCTCAAACGAAGAAACATCTCCCCCTCAAAGTAATCACACCTAGAAGAGCACCGGACAAGGGAACAGAAGATAGAGAGACCTTATGGATTTAAGTTCTATGGCATAATTCAAGAGTAATGAAGAAAGTGAAATTTTATCATCCTATAGCCTCTTGTCCATGGATGTGTTGCGAGTCACAACAATGATCAAGATACCACTAGACGTGGCTTGTGAGACTTTTAGACCTGAAACTACTTTCCAAAACCTTTTGCTCTCATTCCAAGTCTTTGATGACCTGAAAGTACCTCCTAGAAGTTAAGAGGAACCCTTGTTTCGTGATTGGGCGTACTTGATTCATTGGGGTCTTATAGAAGTTCTTCAATTATCATTCATTACATAAGACATGAAAAGTAGTGAGAAATGAAATCTTTTGACCAAAAATTTGAATTAAAAGGAAGTCTTTCATAAATACTTAGAAAATCTCATTATATCAAGCCAAACTTAAACACATCACATAATTAACTTAGGGACACTCCCCTTTATATGGAAAGGAATACATAATAATTCTTTAACTAAGAAATTAATAAACGGACTATGCCGTCAATTATGTGAGGACATACTTTGTGTTGAGATGAACTTTCCCAAGCTTCACCTTCTACACTTCAACCTTCAAAATTCTTCCAACCTATACTTATAATATAGAATACTATGAGGTTAGTTCAAATAATGTACTAAGTATGACAAATGCAAAAACATACAACAAGGGACATTTTAGTAAAATAACATTTCATGAAATTTAAGTAAAACATTCAAGGATATAAAAGAAAAACATCATAAGAATCATCACTTAACACTTATGTAAAAGATTCCATAATTTTAAACTAAGAGAGACCATTTATATTAACTTCCAAAACATTATAGTAAACTCCAAGTAACAATACGGTGTAATAGTTTGAACATTAATAGTGAATCATTTAAGGCATTCACAATGAATTATCCTATTCTAAATGAGTGAACTTCCAAGGACAAGTGAAAGATAAAGTAAACTCAGTTTCGATAAGTGTTTGCCTACCTCATGATAATCCGAAGCCTCACTATGGTAAGACATGATGGAAGTATGCATATGCCTCCTTGAATATACTTTAAAGTATTCTTCAAGACTACCCTTTTGCCTTACCAAACCAGGGTGAAAAAAAACCCTTAATCAATGGCAAGATATTAAAAGACACCCAACAAAACACCAAACTCTTCCCTTTCCGGATGCCTACTTAGTGCAATGAGTAGATAGAATCCCATACCACCACCTACCCTAATTAGGACATTTTTTAGAAGGTTTGGCACCAAGTCTTCCCTTTCGGAAGGTCCTACTTAGTGTAATGGATAGATAGTGTCCCATACCACCACCTTCCCTAAGTAGTACATTCTTTTAGAACACTTAGTTCATTCAGTTCAAAAAAGTCTCACCAAGACTCCCCTTTAGGATTGCCTACCTACTACAATGGATAGATAGTGTCACATTCTTCTACCTAACCTAAGTTGAACACTCTTTTAGAAGATTTATCACGTTCATTTCTTTTGTGGGAGTTAGCTTGACCGACATAGACCATGAGAACTAGTCATGGAATCCCGACATTAACCCCTATAAGATGAGGAATCCTCAATTGCCTAGGTTAAGGTCAATATTTTTATCTTTTACATGGCTTTGCCAATAGCTACACCTATACGAGGGCATAGTTAAGGGATAAGAAGATTGCTTTAAAGTAACTCATTCTCTACTCATGAGGCACATTTAACAAGAATAGCATATTAATCATCTTACTTCACATACCAATCCATAATAGCCTCATTCAGAATAGACTAGTAACATTACATTCATACAATTCAAATAAACACCGCCGCCAAGAAGGTGGACCATACCACTCAAGAACATTTCAAAGTTAAAACTAAAAAACATAACCAACTTTCCCTCTAATACATTATTTCATAACCTATGAAATTTTATTCAATAATTGATCATTAATTACTCCTTCTGAGTAGTAGATAATCAAAAATAACATCCATAAGAAATTGAAGCTCAAAGACAACCAAATCATTCTAATATAACCCATTTCTTAAGTCAAAGTTTGATGAAAATCTATACCAAGATTTCATTGAATTTTAAACCTAAAAATCATCAACTAACATAAGAAATACCCTTATTAAGTCATTAGCAAAATTTTCATGCAAGACCCATATTTAGATTTGAAGATAGAAGAAACCCATTTTAAAATTCGTTAGAAGGGACTCCTTGAATGAAAGGGAGTTAAAGGATAGATACTATACCTCACATTGAAGAAATACCAATGGTTTTTGATGATGAAACGAACACCATCATCCCTCCTAGTATTTCTTGACTTCTAGATATCATGGATACTTGAGAGAGAATTCTAAGAGAGAGAGGGGGGTCTAAAATGAGGTCTTAGTGTTTATAACACATTAATATACCTAATAAAACAAAAAATTATGTACTAGGGTCATAAAATACTTAGGATGAATTTACCAAAAACCCCAAGCCAAGGCAGCAAACATACAACTTTTGGAAGTGGCGAATGGATGACCCAAGATACTGGGCGCCGATGAGTCGACGACCCGTACTGCTAGGCGTAGATGGTATCAGAGGCTGGTTCAAGGGAGGGCTTGACCTCCCATAAAGTATGGAATGACAGCCCAAGTAAACGGGGCATGGATGGGACTATGCCTAGTAGAATGACTATTGATTAGGCAATGTTCTTGATAATTTTGTCCAAGTCTTGGGCCCTTTATCTAGGGACCCTTGTGGGTCGTAGGTGGGGTCATTCCCAGAAATTAATACCCTAAACTAAGTCTTGTAGGTATTAGAAACACCTAACATATGTTTTAATAAAAAGGAACACGTTCGCTCAAACACCTCAAGACACAAAACCTCTATCTATGACACACCTTCCAAATGTCAGGGACGTTCTTGGACGTTTGGCCTCAAAACTTAACAAAACATCACACAGTAACTAATAAATCTAGAATAACTCATTTTAAATTAAAATTAACTCAATAAACAGTCATTATTCTCTAGTTTACCTTAGTTCATTTTGAGGTGTTACATGGGGCCTAGCCTGTTAAGACGTGTTACATGTATTTGTTTTGGTTAAAAATCATGTGGGACGTCTAAACTTTTTAAAGGTTTTTACTCTGTTGGGAATGTATGGGTATAAATTCTAAAGGAACACATAAAATTTCACACAAGAAGAACACAAGGCTGTCCAGACACTGCCTTCACAGTATCAATCGATGAGCCAAACGATGAAAAAATGGTTGACCAACTGTCTGTTGGTGGGGTCTAATCGATGGAAAATTATCTTGGGAAATCATTAACCAAAGACCAGGCAAAGGAAAAATTGACAGAAGCCTTAGACGGCCTGTTAACGTAACTACTATCCGTCGATGGTGGCCTCAATGTGGTTCCTTGAACAATACTTTATTAAGGGGTTAATGGGAAATTAACCCATGTTCTAACCTGACTCAAATTACTTTATTTACATTTTTTGGGTGCATATGATTAAACTAAAACATGAACTACCCATTTCCAATCCCATTCACTCAAATTAAACAATCCCTCCAAAGCGAATTTTCTCTTGAAACCTCCATTGTTATCGAAGCTCAAGAACAACTTGAATATTGGATTTTCATGGATTCTTCACCATGTTTAATAGGTTTTCATTTTGATAAATTTATGGTGATCCTTTATCTCTAGTTATCCTTCAATCTAGAGAGTTAATCTCAATGTTTTCAAATAGAAATTATGATCAAATCTCTTTTTCTTAATACTAGCCATGAGTTCTTTCTCAAAACATATTAAATTATTAAATAATGATTAAATGATTTTAATGGATTGATTTTAACGTGATTTTTTCCTAATGCATGATTAATCCATGTTCCTTCCCTAAATCGATGTAGTCCTTGCATGGGTTTCTTGATAATGGCTTGTTAATGGTTGAATTGTGATTCTCTTACGTTTAATTTCCTATAACCACTATTATTTACGTGAATTTATGTTGAATTGATGTTGAAGGATCCATGTTGATCAATGTATGAAGGTTTGAACAGGCGTAACCTATTTATTAATGTGATTATCGTAGTATGGGTTCTTAATTGTATAAAAAAGGGATTTCGATCATGTTATGTTATTTGTATCTACAATTTTAAGATGATATAGGTTTGAATTATTGATATTAATCTCGTATGATCAATGTAAAAAAGTCTTATAAAAATCGTACTAGGTTCTTGTAGTCTATCAAATGGTAACTTGTGATCTTGATGTTGGGTTGGTTCTCTTGTATCTCGATTTCAGGGTAATTGGTTCATGATGTTGTATATGTTCAATTGTATATTTGATACTTCATATACTAGGTAATAATTATGAATTATGTGTTGGTATCCAATGTTGATTGATGCTTGAATACTTGATCCTTAATTCCTTTCTATTGTAATTCCATGATTGTTTGCTAAAATCTTGACCTCTAGTTGAATTGTCTTAGGATTTCGTCTAATTAACTAAAGACTTTCTAATGTATGATTAATTAATTGCGTGCATGAAAATTTTATAATGAAAGTGAGAAAGAATCGATAAGAGAATCAAATTCCCTTCACATTCTTTAAATTGATAATGCCATGAACATAATGTTATCTAAATGTTATGGTAGATAAAGCATGATTTCGTTAAAGTAATCATACCTTTAGCTACTAGCCTATATATGAATTATTGATAAACAAGGTGTATTGATCAATAATGATTAACGGATGAGAAATTGGTAAGAATGCTTATCTCCTCTACTTTCCTTTTAGCATTGTAGTTGATAAAGCCTTGTATGGCGGTAAGATAGGTACATAAAGACTAAAACTTATTGTAAAAATGTTGTAAGTTTTAAATAATTGTGTCTTATGCTATGCTAACGATTCTATGATGTTGTGTGACGTATCATTCACTATGATCAATTGATAAATGTACTAGAATAGGCAAGATTATGTGACTTTGACTATGAATGACACATGTGAAACTTAATGGGATAGTACCTAGATTTGTCTTCGAAGGAGATGCATTGGATTGTATGAACATGCTATGAGTATGACTTATATGCTTTGATGTTAACCATATGATTTGATGAAGTATGAATACGCATAGTGTTTTTGATCGTTGAGATGAAAGGATTGCTCATATAGGTACACATATTGAACTATGCATTGATATATTAACTTGTGTGTCATTATATGTTATGTTAAAGGTTTGCTAATATATATGTATACACACACACATGAATGATGATCTAGTAAATGGAATATACTTAAAAGGTGAGTTCAGGTGTATCCTAAACTATATAGTGCTAATACGTATTTTGTGTCCATGTGAACGGATCTTCTCACATGTGTTAGGTTAATGAACTTTAATGTATAACCTATGAGCTAAGAATATGAAGGAATGAATCTCCTAAGCCTATATTTTATAAAGTAAGGTTAATAATGGCTTTTCTATAAATGGAACTTAGCTTAGAACCTAGTGAACTTGAATATGAGTTGTGTCCCATCCCAATAAGGGATGTGTTTATTGAGTCATGACCCAAAATAGGGTTAGAGTAATGTTTCCATAAATTAATAATCCTAATGCCCCATATTGGCATAAAGAGGGTTAGGTTATATGTATGCTTTATTCTTGACCTAAAGTTGATACATTGCACCGTGTATCACTAGAGGGTTACTTGGGAGGTTAATGAATAAAAGAGAGGATTGTTCACTCTAAAGGGAAATTATCTTCTGACTTGAAAATGTCATAATTTCTATATGTTATGTTATGTGATGTTTGGCCTTTTAATATATCTATATGAAGTATGTGAATGATAAAAATGTAATTGTCTGATGGTTTTATGAAGATTTACTAAAAAATGCATGAAGTATAATTTCAAGAAAATGTTCTTTTTAAAAGCATGTTGTTTCATGGTTGTCATACTTAGTGCATTCTTGTGCTTATCCCATTCTTCTCTACTTTTTATACAGTTATAGGTTATGGATGCTTAAAAAGTATGTCTATTATTAAGGAGTTTGATAGATGATTTCCAAGCTCAAGGAAATGGGTCCTTAATTTTCAAGGATTCCTTACTCACGTCTTGCTGTAAATTTTAATAAATGTTTAATATTTATATCTTATATTTTAAGGGTCGTGTCCCTAATGTATTTTAATGTTGTTGAGTTTATTATGGAAAATATACTTAGAGTCTATGTATGTAATATGATATTTTTTACATCTATAAAGTAAAGTGTCTAGCATATGATGTGCTATGAAAAAAACGAATTTTTTTTCTAGATTTACTATGACAATGAGATGAATGATAGCTATGGGCATGTATAAAACCTCAAAGAGGTCAATTATGCCATATTTCGTTCAAGGGGGTTCTTCCGGAATGTGACACTAATCCTAGATATGAAATGAGTAGGTTTGTGACCAGTGTTACCGACCTCGTACGACAATGCTCCACAATGACATGAACTTGTCTAGGCTTATGGTATATGCTCAATCCATTGTAGAGTGCAAACATAGTAGGATCTCAAGGAATATTAAGAGGAGCGGATGCAATTATAAAAACCAATCTAGCTTTAAGAAGAGGTCTCCAAACCATGATGGTCGTAGTGCTCCTAAGGTCAAGGGTGAAGGTGGTAGTGGTTCTCAAGGAGGTAAGCCTACTTGTGGTATTTGTTGGAAGAAGCACTCTGAGAAATGTCTAGTTTGTACCACGAATTGCTTTGTATGTGGTAAGGATGGGCAAAAGATGAGGGATTTTCCTAATGTTGCGTCATGATGGGGAGAAGCTATGTAAGATCTTCCTAGTTTATCGGAAGGTGGTGCTACAAAGAGGAATCACTTCTATGAACTCTAGGTTAGAGGATTCAAGACGAAGGATAATGAGGAAGTTGGTATGTTATAATATCCTTAGATTTATGAGTTCCTTCTAAGTAGGGAATCATGGTCAGTAGTGGGGTGTGATTTTTGTCTCTTCACTTCTATTCAACTCAAGCTTTAGAGTAAGAAAGTCGTAGTAGAATGTTTCATGTTGTTTAGGAGTCTTGTTGAAATTGAATTTCATTGATTCCTTGCATTGTGCATTTTATGAAGCTATAGTTATGTTGTAAAATTATTTTATGTGGTTTTATATTTAAAATTGTCATGTTTATATTATCAATCTCTTAAAAGTAGCATTTTTTAAAATTTTAGCAGGATTCATTGTACCGTTTTGGCAGCTCACTATAAAGATTTCAGAACTTTGACTAAATTGTTCTTTTGTTGAAAATTGTTGAAATGTGTATATAATTAATATATATAAGCATGATAATATATAGAATAGGAGTTCCTCCTATTTTAAATGACGAATGTGAATCTGATGCATAATTATTCCTAGATAATTCTATACTGTTGTCAAGTTTTGAGTCCATTCAGTATGTTAAATTTGTGTTCTTTCTGAATATGTCAATTACATTATGTGTGATATGATTATGTGCTGGTAGTCTTTAGTTTATCTATATGTAGTGTCTAAAATTAAGCAAGTGTCATTCGAGGATGAATGATTTCCAAGTGCGGGAAAATGTAAAACCTCTAACATATTTGTCATGAGGTTTATTAGTCGTAGAATGGTTTGTAGTTGTTTTTTGAGGAAGTATCTAAAGTTTAGTTACGTATGGGGTTAAATGTCCAAGATGCTTGAGAACTAATCGATGTTGAAGTAGTCTGCTTAAGTTTTTTAAAGTAGAGTTTTGGGGTATTGTTTGAGGGTAAAATTGATTTCCGATGGTTCGACCAAACCTACATACTCTTATTCATAAGAAGGTTTGACATACTTAAGATTTTCCACTCCTAATCTCATCTCAAGGAGTTTAATAATTCAACTACCAAGAGGTATCCCTCAAGTACCATTTCTCCTCTATATTTATCACCTAAAAAAACTCAAACAATTATATTTGTTCATACTACACAACCATATAAGGCTGTAAATGCGCCTTGAATACCAAAGATAATTCCATATTTTATCACTTTATACAACTAAGTTATAACAAAGGTAGTAGTTTCGGATTAATGACTCAAGGGTCATCGCATTAGGTAGAGCTTCCAACCATTACACCTAGTTACAACTTAAGCACTTTGTCAAATGATCATACTTAATATCAAACATAAAAGATGAGTAACAACTTTAAAGTAGGTCAACATCAATTCTCTAACTCTCTTTAAGAGTAAAGGGTTTGAACTACCCTCAAAGTCATTCTAGGGAAAAGATATTATTAAAACGTATCGAAAAAAAACCATTTGTCCCCTTTTTCTCCACTTGTAAATAGGTTCACAAGGGAACAAATCAACTAGTCATAAGGGTTCTCCTTTTAGCTAGCATACTTCGAAACCACCTTACAAGGTTCAACACCCATCTTCCTTCATTGGGAGAAAGTCTACACCAAGGACTCAAATTCATATAAGGGCAACTATGGGACATTTCTCAAATAAAAGGGCAACATCATTCTTTCACTATTTATGACTTTTCTCCAAAAAATTTCAAGCCTATTTCATAAAACTACTCTACCATCATGCATAACCATATAAAACTCATTTATATGAAGTCCATTCAACTACAACATCTCATAACAAGTTAAAACCATATTATACTTGTAATTCCTTAACATGAGAACTGAATCCTCATAATTAACATATTTATCCATAAATGGCATAACATCAACATATGTCCAAATTCACCTTCACAATAAGTCATAAAGCCGCAATAATAAGGTAAGCATCAAAAACTCACCTTTTCTCCCTGAAGCTTTGATCTATCATCCTTTTGAATAAATAACATCTAAAAGACAACTGGACAAGGAAACATAACATGGAAATCATATAAAGTAAAGTTATATAGCAACATAAAAGAGTAGTGAAGAAAGTGAAACTCTATCGTCCAATCGAATCTCACTCATAGATGTGACGTAATTCACTACGGATGAACGAGACTCTACTAGACATCAAAACATTATACTATGGACCTTAAATATACCTTTATAATTGTATGCTCTTACAAAAAATTTGTCACGACCGTGAGTACCCACTAGAAATAACACGGACTACTCGACCTCTCGAATATCTTATATAAGCCCTTGGACATATTTCATTGCATAATAGTAATAAAAATAGAGGAAAATTTTTAACTTTTTACAGCACATAATATGATAGAATAATTACTTCTTATTGCCAACTAAAGAGAACTTAATGGAAAAGAATAGAGAAAGACCATTGAACAACAACATAAAATATAAATGATAAGGATTCCTTCACTTGAAATAAGGATATCTATCCAAGTTCCTTCCTTAGGAGACATCCTCTATATATCAACATATACACTTTGTTTAGAAATATGAAGATGAATTGTATTTGTATAAGACTACTCTAAATATGGAAACCATGTAATACCATCTAAGATAACTCTTTGAACACACTAGTGCAATGTGTTTGCAGCATTCCATAATATTACTTACACCAAGTATACCTAAGAATTCACCCTAGACTATACATAGCATACTCATCAAGTCATAACACTTTCATATTGAAATTAACATGAGTCATATACTTCAAAGCATCATGTAAGGACTCTTTCCTTCAATACAACTTTAGTCATGATCATATAGTTCATACAATAGTAAAATACCATCATAACCCGCCCAAAAGTTTACATATGCAATGTAAACATGGAGTCCCATAACCCGACATATATTAAGTAAACCCATTTAAAAGACTTAAGTGCAATTCATACACATAATTCAAGTCTTAACATAGAAAAGTCATACAATTCATACATAATATAAAGTTAGTCTAACTTTCATAAACATACTAATCTTATCCTTTATTGATTTTCACTTGTGCAATGCATGTGTAGGGACCATAATCGTACCTATACTAAGTAATCTCATAATGGAGTTGTGATTAGATCGAATTATCGTATCCTAGTTGATTTTTTTTCATAATTCAAATATTCAAGACTTGCATTAAACCCTAACATAAGGTTCATGAGGTATAGACAATGTTTTATGGCGTATTTTAATCTTTATGAGTCATTTGGGAATTCTAGAAACAAAAACATCCAAGTAGGTCCATGACGTCCTGATACTAGTCCGAAGAGGTACTAGCTTGCCTAAGTCTATTTGACTAGCTTTTAGGAGTCAAAAATCCATGAAAATTTGTTGAAGGATATATAACATTTATTTAAGTTAATTTAAGTTCGAAAACATCTGGTACGACTCCTCATGGACCAACCAAGGGCCCTTGAGGAGGACCCTTTTCACATGCGAGTCAACACTCCCTATGTAGTGTGCAACGAAAAGAGGGTAATCGATGATTCGTGTGTTGATCAATGGGGAATAGATGACAAAATTTTACCAACACTTAGAAACTTTTTCGGGGGCCCTCACCTACACATTAATTGAAAGGGACGACGAATGTGCATCATAGAGGACGCATTGTGCATCGAATGACCCATGATTCGTCGATCGTGGTGTCGTCGATGGTACTACAATTTTCCTACACGTTTTAATTCAAGTCCTAAATAATTATGTCAAGGTTTTGGTGGTTAGTCATTAAGGGAAGCCTAATTAACTAAATTAATCGTCAATATAAAGACCCCAACCCCATTAGTCTAATTACAACTCTCAAATCAAATTATCTTCCTTCCCTTTTCTCTCTCTCTGTATTAGAAGACACCATTGAAGACTAGCTAGGAGAGGTTTTGGTGGATGTAAAGGGATTAATTAACAATCAAATATTCATCAAACATTGAGGTATGAGATGTAATTCACCTTTGAGACCTCTTTCGTCAACGGGTTACTTTACAATATTTTAAAAAGTTGAGTTTTCATGTGGGTCTCTCTCAATCTCGAAATTTAAGTTACGAATTGGTTTATTATATTTTTTATTGTTTAATATGAATTAATTAACATGTATTATAACCTAATATTAACATATCTTGATTGTTTGGTCTATTTTGTAGAAGATAACCCTCAACCATTAACACAAGATTTAATTTTGATATGTATTAGGTTTTTGTTGATATAAGTAACTTGGTTATTGATTGAATTACTATTAGATGATGTTGTTATATTATTCATTAAAAAATTAGAGCGAATGGTAGTTTTTCATGTTAGTTTTTTTAGAAAATGATCTAGGTTAGGAAGTGAATTGACCTAAGTATCTTTTCTTAGGCTATGATCTATTATTAAATTGTGACATTGTGTTTCTTATAGTCTTGATTATTTATTTATGATGATATATACCCAATAATTTGGTTGTATGAGGTTTACGGTAAGACCTTGATGATGAACTATGAAGGAGACTTGGTAAGTCTTAAAATCTCTATCTTTACTTCAAATTGTGGTTAATTATGATTGAGTCATGATGTCGTTTTGGAGTATGCCTTGTATTAGATTTTATAGGGTGGTGTGATGTAGAATTTTAATTTATTGATTATGATTGTGAGGTTGTTTAAGATGTAAATTTTATAAGGATGGTGATGATTACTAATGTGTCGTATTATGAATAAAAATGAAAATGGGATAACCTTACTTACATGAATTGTGATGAAAGGACTATACTCATACAATTATTATCGAGCTATGATGATTATGATTATACAATCATTAGACCCTATTATCTAAACTAAGCTATGATGATTAATTAAGATATAAAAGACATTTCAATAATGGGATTAGATTAGCACCGAATGAACTTGACAATGGAGGTGATGACTTCCTAATGAGAATGATTCACCATATAGTACTAATGTGGTGTTGAATCCCCAAAGAGGAATACTCATCCAATGGATTCTAATTAGAGTATGCTATAATTTAAAAGTGGTATGTAGAGGGAGAATACTTATCTCCAATTTCTTGAACTATGATGGCCCGTAAGAAGATAAGATAGTGGATCGACCTAGAAAGCTATGTTTATGTTTAGCTTTACTTTATCCAGTGAACCACCTTACAACGGTGTAAGGTTTTACAACACAGAATTCTACACTTAGCACTTGTGGTCTTTGTCATTTAAGTCAAGTGTTCCCTATTTAGAAATGAACAAGTAAAGAAAAACTAACTAAGGTTACTTGAGCGGTTTGACTTAGCCTAGGTAGGGGTATGAGACTCTATCTATGCCTTGCACTAGTTTGCCTTGATGAAAGCTTAAGAAGGTTGATATTAAGTATGAATATCATAATGAATGCACAAGATGATGGTGTGATGACTTTACATGTTGATAATACTAAATTGTGATTGATACTCTTATGAACATGTAATTGGTCTAAGAATTTAAAGGTATGATGTTATATATTCTTAAAAGGTTATGTTATGTGAATTTGAATATTAGACATGATTCTTGTTGTGTCACTTGATTGAGTAAGGTTATGGGGCTTTGCTTAGTTATTGCACTTGTTTTGTCTATGAAGATTCATGTGTAGTAGTGTTGCTTATTGAATTGTGATGAACTCTTATCCATGCTTATGATGTAAATTACTTGATGATAGTGTTATATTGTATTAATGGTTAAAGGATATTGACAAGTCTATTATTTTCTTTGACTTGATGAGTATTCCTTTTTGATTTGATGACTTCCTTTGTTATGCATAATGCTTTCAAAGTATAAAATAGTATGTATTGATAAATGTCCCTCTCTCTTGGCTATATTTCAATGTATGTGTGCATATGATCTCATAGTTTGTTAAAGTGGCGTACTAAACCCATTTTTTCAATTTTCCCAAACATTTTAGGTGCCGGTTGTTGAAGTGTTTTAAAAGGCAATTTGAAGAAGCCTTTGATTCATTGATCAACCAAATAGGGTAGGTCCTCATTGTCCGAGGGAGATGCCAATATGGAGCTTTTGTTATTGCTTTAGTTTTAAGACTATTTCATTCTATTTTCTTTCATTGGAGTACAGATTGTATAAAGCCTCGATGTGGCTATCTTTAAATTGATGTATGGGCTATGGCCAACTTGTTAATCGTGTTATATGGTTATGAGATGAGACAATATTTGAAGTCTATGTTCTATATTATAGTATTATTGTACAATAAAAGTAGAAGGCTATGCAACGATCTTATATGAAAAGGTCTATGTACACTCGATATATATATGTTATCTGTATGTAGAGGTATTTGTAAACCTCCAAGTAAAAGTAATAAAAGCTTTGAATTTTCCGCTAAATTTTTACATATGAATGTAATGATGTAAACTAAGAAGCTAGTCTTAGTCCTTAAAGAGAACAATGACGTCTGTTGCCTCTAGGGGGTAATCTCGGACGTGACAAAATTCATATAAGAGAACGAGGTTGAATTATCTTAGATTCAATGTCTCCCTCTCAAACACATCTATGTAATTGTATATTAAGACTTGTGAAGTGTGCCACACTTATTGCTAGGAACCTACGTGATGCCTAGGAAACTTTCAATTTCATGGAAATCAAATATCGTACCATTAGAGTATTCTCATGGTTTTCTTTTGTATTTAACACTATTATTGTAATTATAGGAAATGAACACCCGAAGAAAAGTTACACGAAGGCTTCAAGAGGAGATTGCCAATGCGGGTGCTCCTCCCCGTGGTGATCAAGTTCCTCCTGTTGAAAAAGGTAGGAATGATGACAAAGCTTCAGTCAATCCTCCACACTTGACGGATGAGAACATAGGGGTCGCTCATTTCAAAATAGCCCAAGTCATTACTAGCTAATAACTAGACGCCACCGCTCAAGCCCAAGCTATGACGACCCAAGCTAACCAGGAGGTTGAACCCCATCCTAATCAACATGTTTCTACTCCGGCCTCCCGTCTAAGGGATTTGACAAGGATTAACCCTCCTACGTTCAACGGGTCTAAGGTTTAAGAAGACCCCCAAGAGTTCCTTGATGAGGTATCAAAGATTATCTTTGATATTCAGTTATCCACTAGTGAGAAGGTCTTGTTATACACTTATCAGATCAAGGATTTGGCTCAAATATGGTATGTACAATGGAGGTATAATAGGTCATTAAGGGGTGGTCTAGTGACTTGGGAAATCTTCAAGAAGGATTTTCTTGATCGCTTATTTCCTAGGGAGAAGAGTGAAGCTAAAGTGGTGGAGTTCATCAACCTTCATCAAGGAGGTATGAATCTTCATGGATACTCCTTGAAGTTCACTAAACTGTCAGAATATGCTAATTATTTAGTTTTCGATCTTATTGGTGAAATGAGCCACTTTGAACATTTCTTATCTTATTGTGCATGCTAGACAAGTGGAAGAGGCAAGATCTAAGAAGAAGAGTAATGATGATAAGAGGGCAAGATCCTGTAAGAGAGGTTCTTCAAAAAATAGGTTTAAGATACAATACAAGACTATATTTAAGAAGAGTGTTTCTAATAAAGTTCCATCCAAGTTCCCTAAGGCTTGTGAAGATAAGGTGACGAAACCTAGATAATAAAATGGAAGGAGTGGAAACTCACCCAATCAGAAGCCTACATAGGCCAACAGTGAAAAAAGTCATTCTGGTGAATCCTTGGTTGGGAATGGAATTGTTTTTGTTTTGGCAAGAGTGGCCACAATGTTATGGATTTCCCCAATATGAAGGGTCAATAAAAGGGTGGTCAAGCTGAAGAAAGTGGTTCAAATGATCTTCAAAAGAAGAGTGTCTTCTATGCTCTTCGATCTAGGGGCGAGCATGAGACTTCTCCTGACAAGGTGACAAGTATGTTAAAAGTCTTCTCCATTGATATACTTGATTTACTTGATTCCAGTGCTACTTTATCATTTGTTACTCCTCTAGTTGAAAAAAAGTTTGACATTTTCCCCGATATTTTGCATGAACCTTTAAAAGTGTCTACACCGGTGGGTGAGTGAATTGTTGCAAACAGGGCGTATTGAAATTATCTAATAATGTTGCCAAATAGATTTTCTTATGTTTTCCTGGTAAAACGTCATATGCTTAATTTTGATATTATATTTCGTATGGATTGGTTGCATACTTGCTTTGCCTCTATTGATTGTAGTACAAGGGAGGTGTAGTTTAACTTTCCAAATTTACCTGTTGTATAGTGAATGGAGGAAATTTTATTGCTAGAGGTCATATAATCTCATGTATAAAAACATGCAAAATGATCTCTATAGATTTTCTATACCATATTGTAAGGGTACAAGATTTAGAATCCAAAACTTCTCCCATTCAGTCGGTCCCCGTAGTGAGTGAATTTCCAGAAGTCTTTCCTCATGATCTTCTCGATATTCCTCCCGAATGGTAAATTGATTTTCGTATAGACATATTACCGGTTACAAATAAAAATTTTAATTCCTCTTTATTGTATTGCTCTAGCTGAAGTGAAAGAGTTTAAGGCACAACTTACTCAAAGATCTACAAGACCAAGGCTTCATAAGACCTAGTATTTCTCCATGGGGTGCTGCGATTTTGTTTGTGAAGAAGAAAGATTTGTATTTAAGAATGTGTATTTATTACCAACAACTCAATAATGTATTAAGAAATAACAAATATCCTCATGCTTGGATTAACAACTTGTTTGATCAACTCCAAAGGGGAAGCTACATTTCTAAGATATATTTAATGTCGGGGTATCACCAAGTTAGGGTGATAGGTGAGGATAAACAAAAGATAACATTTCGAACTAGATATGGTCATTATGAGTTCTTAGTAATGTATTTTGGTATCACTAATGCTCCGACGGTGTATATGGACCTCATGAATAGGGTGTTTTGATGTTTCCTAGACTCATTTGTAATTGTCTTCATTGACGACATCTTGGTATATTCAAAAATAAGGGTGACCACATGAATGATTAAAGGGTAGTGTTGCAAGTACTTAAACAACATCAATTGTTTAATCTCTAGTGAGGGAGTTGAGATTTATCCAAGGAAAATTGAGGCGGCAAAAATTTCCCTAGACTATTCACTCCAACCGACATTACGAGTTTCTTAGGTTTAGCGGATTATTATCAGAGGTTTTTGGAGGGTTTTGTATCCATTGCATGTCCCTTAACTATTTTGACCCAAAATTATATGAATTTTTAATGGTCAGATGCATGTGACAGAAGTTTCCAAATGTTGAAAAATAGGTTTACCTGTGCTCTTCTGTGGACTTTACAGAAGGGTACAAAGGGTTTTGTTATGTAGTGTGATGCATCTCTAGTAGGTTTAGCGTGTGTGCTTATGCAACATGTGAAGGTGATAGCCTATTCTTCTAGGACATTTAAGGTGCATGAGAGAAACTATCAAACTCATGACCTTGAATTAGCGGCCATGGTATTTGTCTTTAAACTATATAGGCATTACTTGTATGGTTTCCATGTCTATGTGTATACTTACCATAAGACTCTCCAGTATGTCTTTTCCCAAAAATATTTGAATCTCCGACAAATAAAGTGGTTAGAATTGTTGAAAGATTACGACATGAGTGTCCTCTATCACCCCAGCAAGGCAAATGTTGTTGCAGATGTTGTAAGTCGTATGACTATAGGTAGTGTGGCTCACATATATTAAGCTAACAAAGACCTAGTGAAGGATGTTCAAAGGTTTTCTAGGTTTGGTGTGAGGTTTGAATATTCTTGGAATAGTGGATTCGTGGTCCATCATAACTTCGAGTCATTATTGGTAGTTGAGGTGAAGTCGAAACAACACCTTGATAAATCATTGATAAAATTGAAATAATTAGTCCTTGGCAAGGTAAATGAGGAATTTTCCTTGGGGGATTGTGTTTTATGGTATCAAGGAAGATTGTGTCTTCCCAAGGTGGATGCGTTGAGAAATCGGATCCTTGAGGAAGCCTATGGTCCCGCTACTCTATTCATTTGGTTTTGACAAAAATCTATCATGGCCTTAGTAAAGTATATTTCGGGAAGGTTTACAGAAGGATATAGAGGAATTTGTGACTAAATGTCCAAATTTCCTACAAGTGAAGTCCGAACATAAAAAATTAGGTAGTTTACTACAAGAAATCCAAGTTCCCACTTGGATGTGGGAAGACATCAATATATATTTGGTTTTGGGTTTACCTCGGTCTCAAAGGAAATATGACTCTATATGGGTGGTTGTGGATAGGTTGACCAAGTCCCCTAACTTTATTCCTGTTAAGTCTTGTTATTCGATGGAAGATTATTCTATGATATTCATAGATGAGATTGTGTGTCGCCATGGTATTCAGTTATACTTTATATTGGATCGGGGAAAAAATTTAGATTTAGGTTTTGGAGGTCATTCCAAGAAGTTTTGGAGGTCATTTCATCCCCAACGGATGGTCAAGCGGAGAGTACTATTAAAACCCTTAAGGACATGCTTAGGGTTTGTATTATTGATTTCAAGTGAAATTGGGACTAAATATTTGCCTTAGGTTGAGTTGTCTTATAATAATAGTATTCATCCATCCATCTCCATGTCTCTTTATGAAGACTTGTATGGTCGGAGGTGTAGGTATCCTATTGGATGGTTTGAAGTGTGTGAGCCACCGCTTCTTTGTCTCGATTTGATTTATAAGAGTTTGGAGAAAGTTCATATCATAAGAACCGATTGCAAATGGTCTATATTCGGCAAAAGCATTATGTCGATCATAGGACAAGGTATTTGGACTTTGATAAAAATGATAGGGTGTATTTGAAAATTTCACCTATGAAAAGGGTGGTTATATTTTGCAACAAGGGGAAATCGAATCCTCCTTATGTGGGTCCATATGAAATATTGCAAAGGGTTGGTAAGGTTTCCTATGAATTGAAACTTCTAAGTGAATTGACATCAGTTCATATAGTTTTCCATGTTTCCATGCTTATGAAGCGTATCGGCGATCTCGACTGTTTTATTACTATTAAGGGTCTTGGTATGAAGAATAACCTTTCCTATGAGGATGTTCCGGTTCAAATTATTTATAGGCAAGTCAAGGAGTTAAGGAATAAAGAGGTTGCTTCGACAAAGGTGTTATGGAAGAATCACCAAGTTGAGGGTGCAACATGGGAAGCCGAAGCCAACATGAAGTCCCGTTACCCTCATTTATTTTATAACAAAGGATAGTTGTTCTTAGTTATTATGGAAATAATGGAAAAAAATTGAAGTTGCTTTTTTTTTAGTGAATACTTCCAATGTCTACATTTTTGAATATCTTTACAGTGACTTACAGTGAAGTTGTGCATTTGAACTTAAAAATTTACACTTTGGCTTGTTTGAGTTATCTTGTGCATTTTTATATGGTAAGTCTTTATGAAATGACATGTAGCATGTTAGTAAGTTGAACTTTTGACTAATTGACTCATAAATGCTATGTTGAGCTCTTGTTGTTGTGACAAGGATATTTCACATAATGAAATGTCCAGCCTAGATATGGTAATTGAATTTTTGAATTGCCTTCTGTAAGTGATATGATTGACGTTTTTTATGCATTGTTGTTGGTTGGGCTTCTATTCTAGAGTCAATTTCTTCCTTCTAAAGAATTCTAGTGTCACTCGGGGATGAATGTTCCCAAGGGTGGAAAAATGTAACACTTATAAAATTCAAGACGTGTTCTAAAACAAAACATATAGTGTCATGAGGTCTAGACACTGTTTTAATGTCTATTTTAATGCTTATAAGTCATTTAGAGGGTCTAGAAACAAAAATGTCGAAAAACGTCCATGACATCACGAAAGTAATTCAAGGAGGTGCTAGCTTTCCTTAGACTATTTGTGTAACGACCCGTTTAGTCGTTTTGAGCAGCAGATTTTATTCTGGAAAAACTGGCCAAGACTACGGACACCACGACGGACCGTCATAGTCACGACGGCCCGTCGAGAGTGTATCGTTTCAATATACTTAGGAATTCTGAAACTGGGCACTGAAAATCGACTCTCTGTAAATTGTGACGGACCTGCAGTACGGACCGTCACATCCACGACGGACCGTCGTGAGCTCCCGTTGCAAAACACTTCAACTTTTGAGAATTTGGTACAAGGAACGAGTCTCTGACCGTCATGACGGAAGTGCAGGACGGACCGTCACGAGTGTGACGGACCGTCACAGTGCACTTAGTGAAAAATGGGATTCTAGGCTGTTGCGACGACCTGAGTGACGGAACGTCGCAGGCACGACGGGCCGTCACAGGTTGCGCAAATCCCAGGCAGAATCGGATTTCTTTACACGTTTTAAGGGACGTTTTGGACTATTATTTCCTTAATTATAAAGATTGAGGGTTAATATTAATAAGTTCAATTCTTGAGGGATAAAAGAGGTAACTTTGGGTTAATTAGTGGGGTATTATTGTCCTCTTTTACATTTAATTATATGATAATTAGGGTAAAGGAAAGAGGGTTTGAATAAAACAAAACAGAAAGAACCAAGAGAAAGAGAGGAATCGATCGAGAGGCTGAGGAGAAAAACAAAGCTTTGGAAATTCTTGCTTGATCACTAGTCTTCGGTGGAGGTAGGTTATGGTTGTTTTACGTTATTCGTAGTAGACTCTTAATAGCGAATAATATGTATTGGTAGTATTGTAAACCATTCTATATGCTTAATTGTATGCTTGCATGAATATGATTATGTGATTATGATAAACTAAGCATGATGAAGCTATTGAATCCAAAACCTTGAAAGAAAACCCTAATTCACTTTGTTAATGATGATGCCTTAGTATAAAAGAAGGCTTGATAAATTATATAATGAGA
>CM064973.1:28764494-28858472 GCA_032847665.1 Solanum chilense | reverse complement strand
ACCAGGATAGAATGAGGATCGGAGTGTCACGTTCCGACACCAGGATAGTATATGGATCGGGTACCACGTTCCGGTACCAGGATAGAATATGGATCGGAGTGTCACGTACCGACACAAGAGGAAGAAAGATAATGAATCTTGAAAGATGTTAATATACTCAACATAATGAACTTAATTCCCAAATGAGTATGGTATTGAGGCTTGAGCCCTCATGGATGAACTTGATAGTACTTATTGATGATTATAGTACTTGTTGTTGCTACATGTTGAGTTTTATAGTTGATTTATGATATTATTGATATATATTTGTTTTCTATTTTGAGTTGGCCGATGATACTTACTCAGTACCCGTGGTTTGTACTGACCCCTACTTTTATGTTTTCTTCTTTGTTATTTGTGGAGTGCAGCAAACGTTCCGTCATCTTCAACTCAGCAGTAATTCGAGCCAGTCTTCGTCACACCGGATCTTCAGGGTGAGCTAATGCTTCTAGCTTGGACTGGATCTTCTTCTTCAAGTATTGATGCCTTGAACTTCCGGCATGGACTAGCTTTTATGTATTTTAGTTTCTTAGACATTTTTAGTTTTGTAATTTGAGGATAGATGTTCTTGTGATGATGACTTCCAGATTTTGGGGATATTAATAATAGTTATTGATTTGATTTTAATAATGAGTTTAAGTCTTCCGCATTACTTTTGTTGATACTATATTGAAATGTTTAAGGTTTAGGTTGGTTGGTTCGCTCACATAAGAGGGTAAATGTGGGTGCCAGTAGCGGCCTGGTTTTGGGTCGTGACAATTTGACTAGTTTTTAGGAGTCCAAAATTAGGGGAAAGGTGTCCAATATGTGTTTAAGTTGATTAATGGTTGAAACTTACAGGTAAGACTCTCGATGTACTAACCAAGGGGCTTTGAGGAAGACCCTTTCAAGTTTAGTCAACACTGCCAAGGCAGTGTGCACCCATGAAAGGGTACAAATGGGGAGTATGTTGATCGACTGGGCGTCGATGCCAACCATCGACCAACACTTAAACAATTACTTTAAGAGGATAGATTGCACACTAAACACATTGATGGACGTGCATCACCTAAGGTGTGCTTGTCCGTCGATTGAGCCAGGAGACATCGATGAGGTTTCGTTTTTAAGTAGTCTGTTATTCCTGCACGTTTTGATGTTAGTCTTTACTAATTAATTGAAGGGTTTGGTGGTTATTTAGGGATTAAGGAAAGTCTTATTACTTAATTACCTCCTCATATAAATATCCAAACCGCATTAGTATAATTACAACTCTAAAAATAAAACTCTCTTCTTTCTCTCCTCTTTCCCACTCTATTGGAACACACCATTGAAAAGAAGCTAGGGGAGTGGGATTGTAAAGAGACGATATCACCATCAATTGTTCATCAAACATTGAGGTATCGAAAACAATTCATCTTTGAGACCACTTTCTTCAAAGGGTTCCTTCAAATTATTTTGAAAAGGTGAGTTTTCATATAGGTCTTTCTCAATATCGAAAGTTATGTTATGAATTTGTTTGTTTATGTTTTGTATTGTATAATATAAATTTATTAACATGTAATCTGACCTATTTATGATATATCTTGATTGTTTGGTCTAGTTTATAGAAGATGACCCTTAACCCTTAACCTAGGTTTGATCTTAACATGAATTAGATTGTACTTTGTTCAATTAATTTGGATATTTGTTGAATTACTATTAGATGTAGTTTTTATCTTAAATATGAACTTGTTATTGGTAATTGTAGTCTTTCATACTAGTTCTTAATAAGGTGATTTAGGTTTGGAAGTTTGGTGTAAATTGACCTAAGTATCTTGTCTTAAGCTATAATCTAGTATTGAATAATGACGTAGCGCTTCTCCTAGCATTGTTATCATGTTGATTACTATCATATGATGATGCATACCCAAATTGGGTTGATTGGAGGTTTATGGTAAGACCTTGATGATGAACTATGACGAAGACTTGGTAAGTCTTAGGATCTCTATCCTTTACTTCAAATTATTGTTAATAGTGATTAAGTCATGATGTTGTATTGGAGTATTCTTTGTATTAGGATTGATATGAGTGTACGATGATGAATTGAAATGTCTTGATTATGATTGTTAGATGTTAGCTTAATATGTAAATGTTATAAGCACTACACCATTGTTGGTCTACGGCAACACTAAATCTGGACAACGCTTCTAAAGTTTTGTCTAAAATACTTTTGGGACCACATTTAAAGTGTAGCCAAAGATTTTGACTTTTTGCTACATTAATTTTAGCAAAACATCTAAAGTGTACTCTTTAATGGGATAACCTACACTTTATAAGTGTTGTTATAGTTGGCAACAACTATTTACATGAATGGCCATACTTTTAAAGTGTGTTATTTTTATAATTGTAAATACAACACATTAAAAATGTGGCCTTAGTGTTTTCATCAAAATTTTATATTCCCTCCAACATTTTAACATTAAAATTTCATCTCTCACCCATTTTTATATGGCCAAAAAAATAAATCATTAAAGAAAAATTAAAAAGAATAAAACATTAAAGAAATAAAAAAGACAACATTTCCTAAAACTTCACCCGAAGCTTCAATTTTCAGCTTAAGAACACCATTCGCCTGAACTGAAGAAGGATCGAAGAACGGAAGAAATCAATTTGTACTACGATTTTCATTACATTTATGTTAAACTTTAATTAAAGAACATTATTTTCAGCTGAAAAATCAAAGAGCACTGCGATTTCTGTGAACATGAACTGAGGAAGATGATTTTCCTCTCAGCTTCGTTGTTCAATATTGGAGGGCAGAAGAAGACGATTTTCTTCAATGATTTCTGGGTAAACAGCTGTTCCATCAGATTTCCTTTTGAAAATTGAAAGAAAATAATTCACAAATCAACATGCTTCATGTCTTAAAGCATTATGTTGTTGGAATAGAGTTTATCAGGTAATAGATTTTACCTTCAAATTCTAAATTATAGCATTAAGATTTTGATATGCTTGTGTGTCAGTCAAAAATTGATGTTAGTGTTTTTATGTTCTTGTGTTCTTGATACGAATTTTGTTGATTGTGGGAGTTTAGTTTATAGTTGTATTACGTATAAATGGGCAGATTATCTTTCACTCACTAGTTTTTGCTCTTCAATGTTGAATGTAGAAGCTGAAGCTAAGTCACCTTTATATGAAGAACTGAGTTGTAGCTAAGTCGTCTTTCATCGAAGAACTAAATTCTTGAAGCTGGCGATACCTACGATATGTTGTCCCTAATATAGATTTCATCTAGTGTAAGTAGCTACTCTACATGAATTTAAAAAGTTTTTAATGTCTATTTTTAAGTCACTGTTTTTTGGTCTTCCTGAGTTCATAGTTGTGCTCACCTTAAGCTTGGTTTGTTCCTTTGTTAACCACATTGATTATGTATTGTAGCTATTTGCTTGTAATATTTTTCTTTTTTCGACTACATGCCTTGAAGTGTTGGAAGTAATTTTGTTGTTTCTCTAGTGCATTTTCAAGTGTACACAAGAAACTTAAGTTGAATATTTCTTAGTTGATTTTGGATCACCTCATAGTATGAATTTGCTAAACTTTCTTTGTATTTTGAGTTGCACTATTTTTTTTTTTTTTAATTACCCTTGGGGGGGTAAGGAAGTTCGACTCAACTTTCCTAAAAAGGAAGTTCGACTCATCCCCTTACAATAAAAGAGAAACCAAAATACTATGTACCTAGAAGAGAGGACTCATCTCAATACAAAGTATCTAGGAAACGTAAATAAGGGAGACTCTCCCCTTACAAAAGTAAGACGAGAATATAAGGTGTATCCTATTCAATGAGACTATACCAAATAGCATAGTCTAAGTGAATAGGCTCCTAACCAAAAACGGTATAAAAACTATACCATAACAAAGACGATCATGGAGGTTTCTTGATTCTTTTCAATTTCTTTCTCCTGAAATTAGCCATGCCAAGTTTTTCTAGAATGAAGCTTCCTCTCGCAAGAGTAGGTAATTGATCCTTGATGTAAAAGTGTTGAACAATGTCTGTGTTGTGACTATATTTGGATAGCCGATCAGCCGTGTTGTTTGCCTCCCTGTAGACATGAGTAATCTTGAATCTTTCCAACTGATGCACTATTCTGTGGATTTCCAGGATGTATGGCTGTAGGTTCCATGGGTAGTTGGTTTGATTCGAAAGCCAATGAATGACCAATTCTGAATCCACTTCCAAGTGTATTTTTCTATATCCATGCTGAATGCACCAATCTAAACCATGGCTAGCTGCTTGAATTTCCGCTTGGTTGTTGGTACCAATACCCAAAGGAATAGTAAATGCATATATCATATTACCTTGATAATCTCTTACTATTCCTCCTCCTCCAATTTTTGTTGAGGGCACTCCCATCAGTGTTGAGCTTGAGGAATGGTTGTTGAGGTTTCTCCCACGTTACTTCTTTAACCATAATAGCATGTTTGTACCTTGCCACCATTTCGATAAGAGAGTTCCAATTGTTAGGCCATTCTATGTATGGATAGGCTGTGTTGAGGAGATGGTTGAAGTCTTTGACTATGAGGAATTTTACTTGAGCTGTGTTGGATTGCTTTGCTCCGTATTTTGCTGCACAACGATTTTTCCAGAGATTCCAGAGAATGATGACTGGCAGCATCCTGGTTGCCAGCTTCTGCACTTCAGTTGCCTGCGCCAGGTTCCTCCATTTCTGCAGCAGTGTGTGAATTGTGGAGTGCTCATGTTGTAGCCCTGCAGCTGCAGAAAAGAACCTCCAAATATTGTTAGCAAAATGACCAGTTACAAATATATGATCTATGGTGTCTTCCCCAGGGTTGTAACAGCAGGAACATTGGGCTGCCTCCCTCCCAAATTTAATAATTCTTTCGTTAGTGGGGAGCTTACCACGCAATGCCCTCCACACTAAAAAAGAAATTTTAAACGGGATTAACTTATGCCAGATATTCTTACTACAATTATTTTTCTCCTTCCTGTGACGTATGTGTTCCCAGGCAGTAGAACAGGAGAACTGCCCTTTCTCAGAAGTTTTCCAGACTGCCTCGTCCAGCATGTGTTCCTGAAACTTAATGTCAGTATTCAAAACTTTTGCAATCAGTAATGGAGGAACCCATTGTCGAAGCAATGTTTCGTTCCATCTTCCATTAATTAGAAAATGAGAAATAGTGGTGTTGTTTAGGCTCGTGATATGATTGCATTGAGGAGCAAGAGGGCCGTCTCCTAACCAATTATCCCACCAAAATGAGCTGCTGCCAGAGTTGATTCTCCATTGAATTTGGGATTCGGCAACGGCTTTATTTTTCATCATAAAATTCCAAACTAAAGACTGCCCAGTGTGTAGTTTTTTTGCTACCGGATGAGCCCTTTGACAGTATTTTGCTCTCAAGAATCGACCCCATAATGTCTGTTTGCTTCTGAAAATCCACCATTATTTATGTTGTAATGAAACACACACATCTTCAAGACGTCTTATACCAATACCTCCCTCATCCAAAGGGAGGCACATCGTATCCCAAGAGGCCCAATGATACTTTCTTTTTTCCTTGTCCCAACCCCAAAAGAAATCTGCCATGGCTTTCTTGATATACCGGATAGTTGTTTTAGGAGGAGAGGTAGTTGACATTGTGTGGATAGGAATGGATTGTAGAACATGTTTGATCATAGTAGCCTTCCCACCAAAACTAAGAGTCCTTGATTGCCATCCCGTAATCCTTTTGGTGATCTTTGCGACTAAATCTGAATAGTAAATGATTCTTTGACCACCAATGTAAAGGGGGCACCCCAGGTAGGTAATGGGACTGTTTTTCTGAGTGAAGCCTGTGATTTCTCCAATTATATTGATGACCTCTATGGGGGCGTTCGATGGGACCATGAAATGACTCTTGTCTTTATTTATGAGTTGATCTGAGACAGACTCATATGTGGCAAGAGTTTTCATAATCATATGGAGAGTATCTCTAGTGGTGGAAGAGAATATAATGATATCATCCGCAAAGCTGAGATGATTAATCTGTGGGCCTCTACTTTCCATTTGAAAGTTCTTGTAACGTTGTTGTTGATGAAGCATATTAAGCATCCGAGACAACACCTCTGCCCCTAAAATAAATAAGGACGGCGATAACGGATCACCTTGTTTGAGAGCCCTTGTTGACTTGAAAAAACCATGCCTGTACCCATTAATAATAACAGAGTACCAGTTGTTGCTCATTATTCTCCACACAAGGTCAATAAAATTCTCACCAAAACCCATTTTTCGCAAAACCAAACAAGTATACGACCATGACACTCTATCGTATGCCTTGGCCATATCGAGTTTGATTACCACATTGTCACCCTCATTGGGTTGTTTGATACGATGAGTAATCTCTTGAGCCAACATAATGTTTTCCGAGATACTTCTTCCCTTAACAAATCCCGACTGATTCTCAGAAATAAACTGAGGTAAAATACCTGCTAATCTGAAACAAAATATCTTGGAAATAATTTTGTTGGAGAAATTACTCAAGATGATGGGTCTGAACTCTGAAAATTTATTGGGATGATCAATTTTAGGAAGAAGAACAAGACAAGCATGCGAAAAATATTTAGGCAAAATATTTCCACAAAAGAAATGTTGCACAGCCTTTAGAACATCTTCCTTAATAATATCCCAACATGATTGGTAAAATTTCCCTCCAAACCCATCCGGACCTGGAGCCGAGTTAGGATTCATGGAGAAAACAACCTTTTTTAATTCCTCCATATTAGGCATTTGTTGAAGAAGTTGGTTCTGCTCATCTGTAACCATCCGGGGGATACAGTTAAGAACCTCTTCACTGATTCTGTCTGATTTCCCAGTGAAAATATTTTGAAAGTACATACAAGCTTCTTTGGCAATGTTCTCATCTCCCTGTATCCAAGTATCCTCATCTGTGCAAATTCTGTGGATAAACAACTTCCTTCTCCTTCCCCTCATCATAGAATGAAAGTATTTGGAATTGGTATCACCTTCTTTGAACCATTGGAGCTGAGTTTTTTGCTTGAGTATGGAAGTTTCCAACTTCATGTATTTAATGTATTGAGCATTAATAAGATGAAGTCTGGCTCTATTCTCCTCTGAGTTATTTTGTATGACATTCTCCTCCGCCTTTTTAACCTGTTCTTCAAAATCTATAACCATTGAAAAGATGTTGCCATATTCACTCTTAGACCATGTACTCAAGGTAGAAGCCAATTTCTTCATTTTCTGATGAAGTTTCCACATAGGATCACCACTTACTTCCTCTTGCCAAGAGCTTTGCACAATATCCTTAAAATTTTTATTTTCAGTCCAACAGTGCAAAAACTTAAAGTATTTTACTTTTTGGGCTATTCTCACCTCCATTTCCATTAATAAAGGGCAATGGTCCGAGCCAACAGCAGGAAGATGAGAGATAGTAGTTTGTGGCATACATTCCAACCATTTATCGTTGACCATGGCTCGATCCAATCTTTTCCACACTCTTGCTTCACCAGATCTTTGATTACACCAAGTGTAATGTTGACCACTGTAGCCTATGTCCATAATACCACAAGCCTCTATTATATCAATAAATTCCAGACTTTTTTTCATATTATAGGGTATGCCACCATGTTTTTCATCAGTTGATGTAATGACATTAAAGTCTCCAATCGTACACCATGGGCTATCCAAATTGGAGATATGATAAAGTCTTTCCCAAAGAGGTCTTCTTAAGTGTTCCTTACACTTAGCATAAATAAGAGAAAAAATAAATTTCTCATTGTGTTCATCATGTTTGGCCCAACAAGTGATATGTTGATCATGAATTTCCAAAATATCACATTCCATATCATTGGTCCAAAAAAGCCAAATTTTGCCATTATTATTACAAAGAGCATTATCCATAGACAAAAGAAGCTTGTATTTGTTGATTTGAGAGTTATCTGCAAAAGGTTCAAGAATAGCAATCATAGACAAATTATGCATTTTCTTGAGATTTTGGAGTCTTTCCAAAGAGCCTTGGGTGTTGATGCTCCTAGCATTCCAACATATTGTACTGATCATTAAAAACCTTTACTTTGTGACCTGGTGTTGGGTCTGCTAGTATTAGCAGATGTGCTTGTTGTGACGGTGTTGTTATATTGTCTGACTTCCTTTCTACCCCTTGGAGATAAACCTTGTTGAGTAGTGACTTCATGGATTTCAGACTCAAACTCACTTTGGAAAGTAGAACCAAAAGCATTGATCAACTGTACACTAGTTTCATCCTCTTTCTCTTCTCCCTCCTTTTCATTGAGAGATTGAGTATCTTCGTCAAATCCATCTTCTGAATTTATAACTTCATAATCTGAGTTGTCATGGCACTGTTTTGGAGATTTATTTTCTCTTTGAATCTGCTCATTATCACACTGCAGACCTGCCTCTCTTTGAATTCTTCTTTTAATTGCTTCTCTTTTCTTTTTGCTAGGTCTGCCTTGTGATCTATTGTTTTGTTTTTCGACAGGAGTTTTATCTCCCTGCTGCTGATGCTCAGAATTAACAGTATATTGTTGATTTCCAGCAGCATTTATACCCCCAGCTTCTTGATTTTCAGCTCTTTTCAAACTCTGATCAGCCTCATAATTTTGCCATTGACTAGAATTTTTCTGCTGCCCCTGATTGCTGGAATTTGGAGACTTATTTTCTGAGGCTCTAAGGTCTCTCCTATGGTCCGAGTGATCAAAAACCAGAGTTCCTTTCCCCCCTTTGGATACCCCTTCCTGCAGATTAGTGTGCTTCTCCTGACACCCTCCATCCATACCTCCATCAACTTCAACAGCCAACCCAACATTCACAATATTATCAGCAGCATTTACAGGAGATTGCTGGGGTGTAGGGAGAGATAAGTCAAAACCTGTTCTCTTGTTATTATTGGCTTGTGTGAGTTGTGTTTGATGTTGCTGCAGTTTTGTTCTTTGATTTGTTGATGGTGAAACAATATTTGTTTCTTCATTTTGTTGTGTATCACTGTCTGCACCCCCTTTCCTTTCTGAATTGTTCATGTGCATCTTTTGGACATTTGTTGTTTGTGTTGTTGGTGGTGATGCAGTAACTGGCTCTTGGATTTGTTGGATATTGCTGTCTGCAGCACCTTTCTTTCCTGATGTTTCCACCTGCAGCTCCTGAACAGCCTGCTCCTGCACTTCTAAGTCACTATAAACATTATGAGTAGTAATGGAAGGAGGTATACCTGCTGCCTGCTGGCTGTCATCAATGACTTTCTGGTGTTGTGGTGAGCGTGCTCTCCATGCTGTTTTGGGTTGAACTTGCTCCAAGTTTTTTGATTGTTTTCTTCTTTGTGTCTGCCACTGCTCCTCTTTTTCTGAAACTTCTTGAACATAATTTCTTTCACCCTGATTTCTGGTCTCTTTTTTTTTTCCTTCTTGGTGGTTTCCTTTTTGATTTTGTTTAACATTTTCGTCTATTACATCTCCACCTTGATGCTGATCTCCTCTTGATTTATCTATTTTTTCAGAATCCATTTCTTTCCTCTTGTTCACCTCTTCATCTCTTCTTTTTATAGTGCAATCATAATCCATATGCCCTTGGTGTTTACAATACATACAATAGTCGGGGATACCTTCGTATTGAACCTTCAACCATCTCCCCTTGTTGGGGTCTGAATTTTTGAATCCCAACCATACATGTTCAGGCCTTTTCTTAGTGAGATCAACTTGAACTTTCACCCTAGTAGTGCTACCTCTAGTCTTTTGAGAAGTCGGAGAATCTAGATATAAGACCTTCCCGACAGATTCCAAGATAGTAGTCAATAGAACTTTATTATAACAATGCCATGGTAAGCCTGGCACAGCAACCCAAATAGGAACAATAGGAGTCTCTTCCTCGGGGGTAAAATCAGGGGTCCAAGCTTGAATTCTCATCAACTGCCCTTCAATAGTCATCCTCAATTTTGTCCACACAGTTTGATAATCGAATTCATTATCAAGATCAATATACACATGCCTAGAGTTAAAGTGAGTAATCTTCACCCCTCCAGTAAGTTGAGTTTGAAGGGTAAAGCTCTTTCTAACTAACTCCATTTTAGGCATTGTATTGGTGAATTTGCCCACAAGTGTATACTTACAAAATGAATCATATGCCTTAGAGATAGACGATATAGGATATATTTTTGAAGTCTAGAAGGGGTAGAGAGGGAGCAGTAACTTGTGAGAGTGATTTTCAAGAGCTGGACAATACATAATTTCTTATATTTTACAATAATAAGTAATTGTGTATGATAAGTTTGATTGGTGCACATTTTATTACCTTTCTATAACTGGTAAAACTACAATGATAGCGTAACATGCTTTAATTGTTAATGTGTATAACTTAATTCCTTAGTAATGCAATTGTTTCTACGTGTTTAATTTTTTTGGTTCTTTTTCTACTTTCAATATTTTTTTTTTTGATAAAGTAATTAAATGATATTAGAAAGCATCAAGAAGATGCAAAGTTACAAAAGCACCTTGTGCAAAGAAGCTGTTCCAAACAGAAAATATGGAGCTAGCTTGGCAAAAACTTGTGAAACAGTCAATAGGGATCCTTGCTACTCTACTTACTAGAGATAGGGAACTAACAAAATCCGAAAGGTTATCCACACAGTTTACATTGGCATAAAAGTGCCAGCTAAATAAACTAAATAGACATTGGGCATTAAGAGTGCATAAAGAGGTTGATATTCCATTAAAGCATCTATTGTTTCTCTCTTTCCATATGCTCCAAAAAATGGCTGTTGGGATCATTCTCTAGATCTTTCTGATGGATTTGTCAACTTTCCACAATATCCAGCTAGCATAAGAATAGTTCATGTTGTAGGGCATTACCCATTATAGACCAAGCATAGATTATAAATAATACCATAAGCTAATTGTTGCAGGGCAGTGCAAAAAAAGGTGATTAACACTCTCACTGGTTTGCTTGCACATGACACATCTGTTGATGAGTATTACATCTTTTTTCCTGAGGTTGTCTTGTGTTAGACATGCTTCCTTCAAGGCTGTCCAGGGGAAACATGACACTTTTAGGGGTTTCCTAGTTTTCCAGACATGTTTCCAAGGTCAAATTAGTAGATTATTTTCTAAGCGTGTTTATATTTTATGTACGTCCTATACGTTCTGTTTGCCTTTAGAGTTCTCTTATAAATCCATTAACTGTATTTCTGAAACTTAAAGGATGTGGATTTATCTTCTTATGTTTTAAACGTGCAACCGAGTAAGCAAGTAAAAACACCAAAACCGAAACGTATTTTGAATCTAATTCAACACAAAAATGATACTTGAATTTAATTCATTACCAAAAAGTATTTCGTGAGAAACTCAAGATCATGTAAGTAATCATTCATTCAAAGCAATTTTGAAATTCAACAAGTATTTCATCATGTGTTTCTTCAACATTGATTTTTTATTACACCTGGTAGTACCCCTAGTATTTACAAAAAACATTGTTAAAACCAACGGTAAAGGCAACATTCTTGTGAAGCAATGATTCCTTATCAGTCCTACTTTATCAAAGATTAAGTCCACATAAATTGAAACAAAGTATTTCCACATCCATAGAACAGGAAGTCAACAAAGGTGACTAGAAAAAATCAACAGAGAGAAATGATTTTCAAATATTGCATGCTTATCTATTTGAAAACAACTTTTTACAATTACTTGACCAAATTTCTTAAGCTACAAATGTAGTTAATGGTGAACTTTACAAGTTTAGATAAAAATAAAAACTTGATATTTTCTTGAATTATGTTAAACAGCCAAAGCATTTAGACCTGCACTTTTTTAGTCATCTAAGACTGTATAGACCAAGGCATTCTAGTCAACTTATATTGTCTGTTAGCTGGTTTATATTAATTGATAAAATTATCAGTCAGCAGGTGTTGGGTAATCCACGTTGGTCGTCAAATGTTTTGCTTAGATTCTTTGTTTGCAAAAAAAAAATGCAGAGAGGGCTAGGGACCATATGATAATGTGTTACATGAGAGACAATTTAGTATTGATAAGTTAAGCAAATGCCAAGTGGTCACTATATATAGTAATACCTAAGTTATACTACTAGTTTTCATGTTGTACGTTACAACTTTTTGTAATTTCATATCTATGGATAAGAAATGAATGGGTCATAACTCATTACTGTTAGTCAAAAGAGAACCCACGTGTCAAGGGGGAACAATGTTCCATGGATTTGCCTTCTCCGTTCACGAGGCGAGCTGTATCAACTCTAAAGTCAATACCCAATACTATTAACACCTTGCTCTCACCACCCCAACCTTTTGTCTACACACTCCCTGCCACCCCTATAACACTGGAAATTACATCATTTTTTCTCTTGGAAGCATTGTTTCCTAAGATGAATACACTATAGTCTAAAAGATATGGTCACAAGTTTCAAACTTGGAAGCATACAAATTACAACATGTTTATTATTCAAAAATTACAAAAGAATAAATATATTTTAATCTCTTTAGTGGGCTTATTTGTGTTCATTACTAACTGGAATATCCACAGTTTTACATAGTCTAAAGGGAAAGGCATCCGATCAACTGATGTCACAGAGAAAAAGTGTTGGTGCATACCACCATAGGTCCCCCCCCTGAAGCTTATAAAATAGCCCACTTTGTGGAGCATGACAGAACCATTGAAGTTGATTGGAAGGAGAAACATAAAGTGAGTGAGGTAAAGGTTGAAAATGAAGTTGTTAACTTCATCAAAAGGACAGACGTAGAAACAGACTTTAGCATCATCCAAAAATAGCTTTATAGCACTTGACCATAGACTATCTTTACAGTTCTATTTACTTCTATTCTATTTGGAAAAACTTGACATGTAATGAAATTAGAAAGCTACAAGCTATTTCTCTTTTTTAGCATCATACAAAACTTTCTCTCCATTTTATTTGCACTGACTTCTCCTAATTTTTCTAAAACTCCCCTCACTTTCAACAATATCCAAAACTCAATAGGTTGTCCATACTAAAAAAACAAATCTTCTACTTCTATTCTGTTATTGGTAGTAACAAATACCAGAATATAAAGAAAGAATAATCCTCAAGTTCAAAGTAGAATGTTACAAAAATTTGAGCTCCCAGAATTATGTTATGAAGACTATTCCAAGATACTTCTTTAACATGGGTGATGAAGTTGAACCTAATCTCCCACAAAGTTATTAAAATGAGCCATCTGAATATTCGAAGGATCCATCTATACCAAAATATAATGGTGAAGTACTCCTAACAAGGACTGATTTACAAGAAACAATCATTGATGTGCCTGTGGAGGAATTTGTCAATAAACAACTTGAAGTCGAGTATGAAGAGGAGTTTTAAGATGAGTTTGTAGATGAGTCTGAAAATGAATATGAAGATGAGTTTTCAGATGTGTTTGAAGAAGAGTGTGAAAATGAGTTTGAAGATAACTCTGATGATGAAGTCGAGTCTGAAGAAGAGTCTGAAGAAGACACACCATGTGTTTCATTATTGTTTTGATGATCATATAGTGATCACTCACTGTTTTTGTAATATAATAGGTTTTTTTGGTAAAACACATTAATATATCTAATATGTGGAATGTAATATTAGATCCCTACAATGTTTAAGTATTATGTTGGCTTTTTCATGCACCCAATTGTTATTTTGTTAAGTAATTTATGTTGCCTTCTTATATGATTATTACTTTATTGAGGAACCTATACTTCTAGCTGATTTTTGCTTTATTTGGTTGTTTGTTATTTATATATTTTTTGGTTTCATTTTATTATCACGCAGTTGGCATTAGAGGCATTAAACTGTATAGTTTGAAGTTGCTTCTGGTTTGGTCATTGTCCCGAGATTGTCGCTTCGAGAGAGCTACAACTCATTACCTTTTATGAATCTAAGTAATAAGAAGCTCTCCAAATTTTAAATGTGGATGCAGCCAACGACCTCTTTTGAGGAAAGAACCCCACCCAGGATTGGAAACATTGGGCATATGACGCGAATAGCTAACAAACTTGTTCAACTAGGGAACAATAATAATGGCATAGAGTCGCATCTACAGTTGTTTGAAATATCTTGTTTCATGTGTTACCAATTCTTTCTGTTTGTTCATGTAATTCTTTGAATTTGAATCCGTCCTGTTTTATTGTGCTATTCAGCTACACAAGGCACAAGGATGTTTTCACTTCTAGTAGCTGATTTTACATTTGATAAATGGACATTTCTAAGGTCCATTTGGCAGTTGCTAATACTAATGTGTTCTGCATTTTCATCAAGTGGGGCAATCAGGGGAAGGAATGGGAAGCATGACACTATTGAATAGGGATAGAGGGAGTGAGAGTTTTCAGAGGACACAAGTGACTTCTTTATGCATATTTAATTGGTCATAGAAGAAGTTGTTGTGCTTATACTACCTGGTACTGTAATAGATGTTCAAGCAACTACTTTTTAATCCCAAACTAGTTTGGATTAATTATATGAATCCTCAATATTCATTCTTCTTTATTAGAGGCCATTTCATTCCAATATTAAGTTATGCCTTACAAAAAAGTCACTAAATCCAACATGCACATTGTTATCTAAGTTTATATGCAGACTAATGAGTCTTATGACAAATACCAAACTTAATTAAAGTGTATCAACAATTACGCGTTATTTCAGTTAGTTGGTATTTTATATATGAATCCTGTATATGAGGGATTCTGACTCTGTGTGTATGATTTTAGGTCTACCTCCTCTTTTAGCACCTTTACTCATTATAGTGTTGCACATAGATTGTTGTACGTATGGATGTTCACATATGACATAGTGCAAACCATCTTAGACAACTTACTCTGTTTTTATCCTCTACATGGTATAAACCAAAAGGATTATCATTATCTTAAATACATGGTGATGATATGAAGGAACAGTGTGCACATAAATGAGTATGTTTGTTTCACAATGTCTTAATTGATACGATTTATGTTAGTTTCTTTTCTGATTATTATTTATTTGATGAACATGTACTGATTATTGATTATTAGATTCTTAGATGTTATGATTGATTCGATCTGTTTTATTAAAGTTAACCGAGTCTCATTTTAGTTCTTTACTGTCATCTTCAAAAAAGTTGATCTGTCTGTGTTGCTGGCATAGTAAACTAAAACTGCCCTCCGTATCTTGATGACAAATTTTTCGATGAATTTTTTAACCCAAGCAACTTGTGCAGTATGATTCAGTTAAGTAATTTTTTACCCATGTAGCTCCTCAATTGTAATATGCACATTTTTCCTCATAAATTAAGGGTAATGACATAGTGGAACATTGTGTACATGTTAGAAAGATTATAATGGCTAAGGTTACTTATGATAATCGTTGTGCCAGTGAGTACTGAATCAATTTCATGATTTTTTTACATTACTGCTTTTAACTAACATGGATGGTCATGTCGGGCTCAAACTATTTTTCAGTTTAAACTATTGAAATAATAGGAATGCAAATATTGAGCTGTTAGGAGTCTTCATTCAACATTTAACCACAATGTACTGTTATGTTTGTATGTTACAGAGAGGGGCCATCAGAAGCCTCAGACAAAGATTGTTGTGTTGATTATTTATTGTATGTGTGTTTGACTTATTATGTGATTTAAAATGAGTTCTGTAATTAGATTACTTTTTTGTTTGAGTTTTGCAATATTATACAGTACTTTAATGTATAAATTCAGGAAATTCAGGAAGTTTGGGATGTTCTGGAAATTATAGAAATGCTGAATATTTTAGAAACTCAAATGTTGCAATCTACTATAATAAGCTATCCATCTGTCAACCTTAAATCAAAATTAAATTGTTGCTACTTCTTTCACTTAGACAATCTTATTATTTTGTAGGTTTACTTACTATTGGGAAACAAATTGAAGAGATTTAAACAAAGCAAATAGAATTAATCAATCAACAACGCTAAAGAAAAAGGGTTTGAATCCAAAAAAAGCTCAAACTCCATTGAAGAATATGGATGTTGATATTCAATACCGATCAAGTGCTGAATTGGCCAACAAATTCAAGATTAAGAGAGAACAACTTGCAAATGAACGCAATGATAAAGCTAAGAAAGAGCAGGCATCAATACCACATAAAAGAAAGAATTCTGAGGAATTCATTCCACAAAAAGGAAAGAGTAAATTACTTGTGCACAAATAAGTCATTCAATCGTCTTCAAGGGAAGAGCTTAGAACCTCACGTATGATTGCGGGGAAAAAAACAAACTAAGCAGAGGTTATTTCAATTTGAAGAGTCCATTTAAGATAATGGAACTAAACGTCCTATGAATAACTCTAGGTTCCATACGTCATCAAGAAAGATGTTACTGCTTCAGCACAAGTGACTGGAAATACACTAGGTAATGGAGAGGCACGACATGATATCTTGAACTACCGAATTGCAAACAGGTAAAGAGGAAGCCGGTCATACAAGCTAGTACTCTTGATAAGTTTCTAAAATATCAAGGGATACACAAATATGATGAAACAAAACGTGACAACAACACAACAAGTGATGTCAAATTTATACATACTCCTATTATTCATGAACATAACAAAGGATTGGATGATCGTGTGGAACAAGAAGAATTCAGTAAAGATAAATGTGATGTCGAGGAGGAAATTGACATTGATTTTAGTATAAAAGTTATGTTTTAAACCTTGTAAGATTTAAAACTCATTATAAAAGAAATATCTTATTTCATGTCTGCTACATCAATCTAGAAATGTCAAAGCCACAAAAAGTTCGAGGACATACAACATTTAAGGATATTCATGCAAGAAATTTGGAAGAAAGAAAGGAGGTGAAATTTGATAAAGTACAAGGGGTTGGACCAACTAATAAGATAGGGTCACAATTAAGCAACTTCATAGGAACATTACAAGGAATCCTAGATTCATGAGCTTGATGTACACTAGTTGGCATGTGCTGCCAAAGGATACAAAAAACCGCATGTGGGAATACATCAATGTATAAACAACCACTCTTGAGAATTCAATTATTATTTTTTTTACTTAGTGAAACTAAATATATTTTATTTTTCATAGTCCAAATTTAGAAGGAACGAAGTGGGTGATGACTGGTCTTAGTGATTCTTGGAGGCGACACAAGCAAAAAAAAAAAAGAATTTTTTTTATAAAAACAGTACCCTTGAGGATATGCTAGAAAAATGTCCTGATTGCATTCCACATAATCAATTCCGCCAGTTGATCGAGTATTGGAAACACCAAACTGTTCAAGTAAGGTTTAAATGGTGTATTTCAACTCATCGACTAATTTTGCATCATATCTATTCTTTTTATACATATTAATTCAATTATCTCTTTGTTTTTAACAACAGGCTATATGCGAGATGATTTCTCAAAACAGGAAAAAACAAAAGTGGAGGCATCGAATGGGAACTATTAATTTTTCTAGAGTACGTGTGGCATTGGTAATACTTAGCTGACATTTCATACAAAATTTGATTTTAATTTTTATGTACTTTATAAGAACTTACTGATTTTTTAAAATTTCTTTTGATATAATCTGTTGCGTGCAGCCACAGACAACAACGAAGAATCATAAAACCCTGAAATATTTATTGAAACTCCTACCAAGACGAAAAAGGAAATCCAGGCTGATACCCAAGTTGCAATATCATCTCAAATAGAGGAGTTGAGGTTAATCTATGGAAAACTGACATGGTAAAAAAATTGGCCGAGACCATTATCTCCAACCATTAGTAGGAGTTTCTTTGTTCTAGCGGGTTATTATATAAGGTTTGTGAATGTTTTTGTGTCCATTGCATGTCCCCTGACTACTTTCACCCAAAGAATAAGAAATTTGAGTGGTCGGAGGCATGTGAGAGAAGTTTCCAAATCTTGAAAGATTTACTTACTTTCGCTCTAGTCTTGACTTTACTTGAGGGTACAAAGGTATTTGTTTTGTATTCTGATTCATCCCAAGTTGGTTTAGGGTGTGTGCTTATGCAACATGGGAAAATAGTGGCCTATTCTTCTACACAACTTAAGGAGCATGAGAGGAACTATCAAGATCAAGATCATCAGTTAGCGGCCGTGGTATTTTCCTTCAAAATATGGAGGCCATACATGTGTGGTGTTCATAACGAAATGTATATCACCAACAAGAGTCTTCAACATGTGTTTACAAAAAAAGGAGTTGAATATCCGATAAAAAATATGGTTGGAATTGTTGAAACATTACGACATGACTATTCTCTATAACCCCATAAAGACTAATGTGGTTCTGGATGCTTTAAGTCATATGACCATAGGTAGTGTGTCTCATGTAGAGTAAGCTAAGAATGACCTAGTGAAAGATGTTCATAAGTTGTCTAGATTGGGTTTTAAACTACAAGATTCTGTGAATGGTGGTTTTATAGTCCATAATAACTTCGGATCATTATTTGTAGTTGATGTGAAGTCCAAACAACACCTTGATACCATTGATTGTGTTGAGGGAATCAGTTCTTTGCAAGCTTAAAGAGTCATTCTCGTCATGGGAGGATGGTGTCTTGAGGTGTCAAGGAAGGTTGTGTTTTCCCAATGTAGATTGTTTCAGGAAACGGACTCTTAAGGAAGCTCATAGTTCCGATTAAATTGTTCATCCGGGTTCGACAAAGATGTAGCATTACCTTAGGGAACTGTTTCCGTGGGAATGCTTGAAGAAGGACACATCAAAATCAAAGTCGGGTGGTTTACTTCAATAAATCAAAGTTCAAACTTGGAATTGGGAAGACATCAATATGGATTTTGTGGTAGGTTGGCCTCGGACAGAAAAACAATATGACTTCATATGGGTTGTTGCTGATAGGTTGATCAAATCCGCTCGTTTTATTCTAATCAAGTCTACCTATTAGACGGAATATTATGAAAGGATCTTCATTGATAATATTGTGTGTCGCTATGGTATTCCATTATCCATCATATTCGATAGGGTTCACAATTCATATCTAGATTTTAGAGGTCATTCCAAAAAGGGATGGGTAACAAGGTGAAGCTAAGCACCACTTTTCATCCCTAAATGAGTGGTCAAGCAGAGCATTCTATTCAAACCATTGAGGATATTCTTAGGGCGTATATCATTGATTTCAATGGAAACTCCTATAAGTATTTTCCTATGGTGGAGTTTGCTTACAACAATATGTACCATTCATCCATATTTATGGGTCCTTATGAAGCTTTGTATGTTAGGAGGTGTAGATCTCAAGTTGGATAGTTTGAAGTGGGTGAGTCTTATTTTTTGGGTCCCGATTTGATTTAAAACACTTTGGAAAATTTTATTATCATTATAAATCAGTTGCAAACAGCCTATAGCCGGCAAAATTATTATGCCGATCATAGGAGAAGGGATTTAGATTGTGAAGAATGCAATAAGCTGTACTTGAAAATTTCGCCTATGAAAAGGGTGGTTAGATTTTGAAAGAAAGGGATGTTCAGAGCTCCTTATGTGGGTCTCTATAAAATCTTGCAAAGGGTTAGTGATATTGCCTATGTGTTGAAACAACCTAGTTAACTGGCTTTGGTTTATATGGTTTTCCATGTTTCTATGCTTAAGTAGTGTATTGCTGACCGAAATTCAATTCTTCCTATTGAAGGTCTTGGAGTTAAAGGGAACCTCTCCTACGAGGAGGTTTCGCTTCAAATCCTTGATCGTTAGGTCACGAGGTTTAGGAACAATGAGGTGGCCTCCGAAACCTATTATGGATGAACCACCTAGTTGAGGGAGCAACATGTGAGGTCGAGGCTGACATGATGTCACGCTTTCCTCATCTATTTGCTTTCTATGGTTAGTTATTCCTACTATGGTAAATGGTTTTTGTTAAAAGGAACTAAGTGGAAAAAAATGCTCTTTTGCTTGAATTGCACTTCAATGTGTCTTCGGTATGTTGTTGCCTTCATATGTGATATTGAGCGTGTCGGTATTCGAGATATAAACATTGACATAATTTACTCCTAAATGATATGTTTAGCTCATGTTGTTGTTCTAATAAGAAATTCCTCATGTTGAGACTTTGAGCCTCTAAGGGTGAAAATTGATGTTTTTGATGATATGGGTAAATGCCATGATTATGTGTGTAACGGAATTGTGTAAAACTCTTTGAGTTGTAAGTCATATGGAAGATTTTATTGATTTCGAATACTGTGCATTGGTTGCTAGTCTTGAGACTATCCAATCCCTTTAAAAGTTTAGTGTCATTAGGGGTCGAATGTTCCTAAGGGAGGGGGGGGGCGATAATGTAACACTTCAAAAAGTCGAGAGCTACCATAGAGACTCACATGAGTATTTAAAAGTTTAGGTACTGTTTTAAGACCTAAAATATTATTTATAACTCATTAAAGAAGTTTTAGAGCTATGACGTCAAAGAATGTCCATGACGCCCTCAAACTATCTAAATTGAACTAGTTGGTGTCGCTATGTTTGGTGAAGGTTTTGGAGGGTCCAGTACATGTAAAAAGTCATTGGTTAGGTAAAGTGTTATATAGAGTTCCTAAAAATAAAATAACAAAAACTGAATGACCCCCCGAAGGGTCCTTGAAGAGGACCCCAATATAGGTGGGCAGGCAGCCAATGCATCCTGCGGATGTTAAGAATCACTGGGATTCTGCGCGACAACACAGAACTCACTAATTCAGTCTAATTTTGAAAAAAAATACATGGTATCCCTGCAACATGGAGCCACTTCCCAGATCCTATAAAATCGTATTTTTGACATTTTGACTTTCCAAAGAGACCATTTAAGTGAGATGTGTTTTGGGTAATTTAGGGGATGACTATATATTGAATTAGGATTGTTTTTAAGCCATTTTAACTAACTCCAAACCCAATTCCCAAAATCACTCACCTCTCTTGTCAAGACCGGAATCTAGACCCTAGACAAAACCGGCGTCGTTGACCTCTTTAAGGTCGCAGAAAATCCTACATACGTCATTGTTACATAATTTAGGTATATTTATGTGGAAAAATTTGAATTTTTTGTTTACCTAGAGTTCATAGTGAGAAATATTAAACTTGTATAATACTATCTTTATAAACTCATAAGCGTTTCATAGTGATAACTGTATAAAAAATATAGAGTTACGAAAGTGGCACCAGTACTATATCTGAATATAACTGGGAAAGAAATACTAGTGGAACATATTCCCCTGTATCATGCATACATCTCATCTAAAATATAAAAGATAGGCATCCTCGAATGTAAGAGGGTCTACAAAGTCTAGACGACTGGTTTACGTCTGGATATCTTCAGCGTATTCTCGTAAGCTCTAGTGTTCACCTGCACCTACACCTAAAAGTTGCGAATTGTATGGGATTAGGACACACTTGTACGAAATATAGATATATGCAAGAAGACCCCAAGGACATGCATGATTAACAAGATCTCTCTCCTAACAATAGATGTCATGGAAAGTCAAGTCACTGAACTTGCCAAATCGGATTAGGAATGTCATGCTATGAGAGTAACATGCGTCATCATATATATGATTTTTGAAATACCACATAACATATTGCACATATCATATCACATAGTTCATATCATTCATTCATATGCCATGAGACCTTGGAATCATTGACACGACATTAAGACTTCCCAAATGAGGGCTAAACATATGGTACCTCAACTAGGGAGCCTCCATTACCAAAAACAGAGTCTGCTTTATTGATTCATACATACATCATTTTCTTCATTCATATACTAGTGTAAATACCAGCTATACCTAGGATGTAGTTTACGACTTTCGTCGTGTTTGCTGTGCAATGACCAAGAATATCCTGGTATCATTACATAAATCTAACTCACCTCTTGATTATCCTATCTAAACACCTTTGGAATTGTTCATTTCATTATGTGCATTACATGAGGATGACCTCATTCTTACTTTGGAACTTTATAATTAACTGACATAGAACATGTGAGTATCATTAATTCCTGTGTTTAACCACACAGTGAAAAGAGGTGGAATCACCGGCCAAAGTGACAAAAAACATGCTAGCGTATATAGGGAGTCAAATCCTGCTTCAACCCTATATTATGAGTTCAAAGACTAGGAGATAAAAGGAGAACCAGAACCGTCTGGACGAATAGTCTCATCTAATAAGAATTACATGAACCTTTGCCTTCCCAAAAGAAGTAATCACGACTCATATCTAGACTATAAGTGCTCAATGTAAAGTTACATTACATTCATCTCCTACACCATAAAAGTTGGCTTCTACCATGAGGAATCATAGATCATTAAATGATTTCTCATCTCATCATTATGTATTAAGTGTGAGTTGTCCTTACACTTACAAATAGAGTGTGATTGAGAGTAGTGTCTTAATATTCATCACTCTCTAAGGTAAGTACCTTTCATGAACTTATATAAGCGTGGGTACAACATTTTTCACATGCACTAGCCTAATATTATTGAGGTACCCTATTTTCTCTTAACATCTTTTTATTTCATATTTACTAACCTTTCATTATTTGTTCATCGTATAACATACATATACTCTCTTGGAGTTTACATTGAGGGACATTGATTCTAGGCGTCGACACAACATATCTAACTTGTACTAGCCTATCCTCATGTATCCACTCTTTCTTTACTTATTCATAATTAAGTATATGTATACTCTCCTAGAAACTTTATTTAGTAACATTGATTTTTAGGTGTAGAAGTAGCTTATCTCACTTGCATTAGCCTATAGTCATGTAGTAACTATTTTCTTTACATATTTACTATGAATTTATTCTTAAAAATTTATTTTGGAGTATTCTTGAGATTTGAATTGACATCATTCTGCACTCCCCTTACGCGAATGTTCATTTCGTCATATACCAATGTACTTGGCCTTATAGTATGTTTCACACTCTTACATAAACCTCCTAGGTTCACATCATTTCATTACATCCATCTTAGGTTCGCTTACTTCTAAACGTACGCAGGACTTGTGGATCCACACGTTCAAGCCATGAGGCTTAATTCATAATTCGTCAAAGTAACTAATACTTACCCAAAATTATGTTGTACAAGCCTTATGCATATTGTTAGTATGCAAAGATCTCAATTTGTAATCATAGAGGCAATACTAATTAAGTATTTTCATGTACGACTTATGTGTCAATACGAAATTAGTTAAGGACCCCGATTTCAAATCCCTTGAGCAACACTTAATATTATATTAAAGTTGGTACTTGCATTTTTCAGATTTGGGGGACCCTAGGTCAATACCCATCACCCCCATAATATTTTCTTTCTTTTCACTCCTCTCTTTCTCATTTAAGGAAATGAGATTGTGGGATCAATCCCCCACAAGCTCATTCTTTTTCTTTTAATTTTTCTCTTAACTTTCTAACCGATCAAACAGGTTGTGGGTTCAATCCCCACTCACCTAATTTTATTTTTCTGCTTTATTTTTCACCTAACTCTCTCATCTATTGAAGAGGTTGTGTGTTCAATCCCCACTAAACTCATTTTATGTAAATCCCCAATTACCATATTAAATTTTCTTTTCGTTTTTCTCATAAACATTTTATGTAATATGCATTGGGTGAAGTCTTGAGTTCAATTCCCAATGACCTCACAATTATTAAAAACATTTAAAACATAGCTAACATTTCAATATTTTTTATAGAGACAAATATTTCCAGAAAGCTGAAATTTGGTCTCTTTGAATCCACCTTCCTCTCAAGATTTAATGTTGTTTCTTGGAGTAATTCGGGTGACGTCGCACTTTTAACATTTATATATACGAAAAACACAACATTTATAACATACAAATTTCAGGCAAAAACATAGTTAATTTACAACACACCCGTGCTCAAACAATTAACGTAAAACACTTTTTCGTAATACATTTTTCGTTCCTTATAATATCACAACACAATTTCAATAGATATTCAGAACCAGACCTAAAATTATCCACCAGAAGACATACCAACCCATGTTTTGAATCTTTCAAATGATCTAATGACAAGGGCATGCAATGGGGACATCCTTAGTTTCACGATTGAAATTTAAACTGAACTTAGAAGTCTCTTTGAAAAGGAACAAAGAGAGAAGTAAACCCATACCTTAATTTCTTTGAACACTTGTTTCAATGCTGCCTATTCCCATGACAACACTGTCTCACCACCAAAATCCAAAACCCAATCCATCAAAAAGAGTGTTATTGATTTTCCTTTTAAGCGTAGCTTTTCGTTTAAGTTTTTGTGTGTCAGTTCTTCAAGAGGAAAGAACTATTATTTTCTGTTGTTTTCATGATAAAAAACCTTAGAATGAAAGTGAAAGACGTGAGAATGAGAGGATTAAGATTAGGAGAGTTAGGTGGAGACTTATTCAAACTAGGACTCCCTATTATTTATTATTATTATTATTATTATTATTATTATTATTATTATTATTATTATTATTATTATTATTATTATTATTATTATTATTATTAAAAATCAGATTTTCCTTTAATTAAATATTAATTAATTTAACTAATTTACAAAATACAATAAATTAACTAACCCAAATTTTCCCATAACCATATTAATTAATTAATTAATTAATTAACTAAGGTAATTACAATACTACACATAGACTTCAAAAGACAATATTACCCCTAGACCTTACGAACATAAGATTACCCTTTTTAAGTCCGGTTAAGACTCATCCAGGTAAATTTTCATATTCGGGTGCCCTACATGGCTGGTCCCAACATTTTCTAGCTCAACTAACTCCCTAAGTTTGTAGAGGTTCAGAGGTCTGGTTTTATGAGCATCAATCCGTGAGAATTCAGACTAATCTAGGCATTCTAGATACCTTGGACATTACCTAGCATAGTAATTTTTAGGGTTGTTACATATCTCTACTTTCAATATCCTTAAATTTCCTCCATTTAAGAAGGAACATATCTTGAAGGAGAAGGTCAATTTCCCTATTATTTCACTTCAATTTATTGGATTATACTTCATTAAGGTATGGGGTCTTCACTCTTAGTATTCCTTTCCCTAAGAGTTCCTTTCAAAGTTAATTTCTAATTTACCGAATTTAATGGGGTTTTCCAATTCTAAGGGGTTCTCTTATAAACTTCAAAGTAATGATAAATTGTGATGACTATTTGAGTATAGATTGTTGATTAATTGATGTTAAATTATGCAACTTCTTGTTGATCATGTTCATTTCCTTAGTTTCCCAAATCATGGATCTTATTAATGAACTTTTGGGAAGTGAAGTATGAACTGATCATTAGACTTGGTTTATCTGTTATAATTCATGTATGGATTGACAAGGGTAAGGTATACTTGGGATTTCATTAAAATCTTGATGATTCATGATGAACCCTATTTCCCCTAACCCTAGGTTATGAATTCTTGTTAATTGGATAGTGACAATGCAATTTACCTAGTTCTTGTGTTAATTACTATTGATTGATGTTACTACAACTATTGTTTTATGTAATTTGTTGGTTTAAGGCAAAAGAATAAACATAGATACTAAATGATATTGAGCAAGTCTTTATGATCATAACCTTTACATCAATTACAATTGCTTGTGATATAAGATGTAGTTCAATTGAAGCATGACTTGTGATTAGCCTAAGTAGGTACTTCTATGATGTTGAATTCAAATGTCTTGACTCTGTGATTGTGAGATTATATTTAAGATATAATGATATAAGGTTTGTTATGAAGAACTTATGTGCCTTATTACGATATGGTGATGTTATGCTAATATCACGTATGAGGGTTGCCATGAAAGTATATTCTCATTTATTTCCTACTTAGAGAATGAAAATGACTATATAAGGTATTAGACAATATTACCTACATTAAGCTATGATGGTTAATAAAGACATTGAAGACATTTCAAAAAAGAACTCTATCTTAGCACCGAGTGAACTAGAGTGAGGAGTGTCCCTTCTCACATAGGAAAGGTAGGATCCCTAATGTACTCTTGACAATTGATAGTACAATGCATGTAGCATAAAGAGGGTCACAACTGTATCTCCTAGTTCATGAACAATGTTGCCCGATAGGAATACTAGATAGTTGATCCACATAGTTTCTATGTTCATGTTTTGGTAGTACCTTGGAAAGTAGTGCTCCTTCCATCGGTGTAGGTAACATAACACCGGATTCCACGTAAGATCATGTTGTGAATGTATATAAAGGAAAGATGTTCCCAAAAGGTGAAACGAATTAAAGAAATGAACTTTAACTAGGATAACCTAAGGGGATTTGATTAGTTTAGGTTGGGGTATGGGACTTTAAGTAAACATTTCACTAGTTATCCTTGAGGAAAGTCTTAGAAGGGTGTTCTTATATATGTACATGATTATAATGGTACATGATATTTATAGGATGATATTTTACATTAATGGTGTCTTATGAGGTTATATTCACTTATAAAGTGTGTTTAGTCTCTATGTCTAAAGTATAATGATGATATGTACTCTTAAATGATATGCTATGTGTAGTTGATAGTAGTCATGGTTCTTATTGAGTTAACTTGATGTTTTAAATTTTCCGCAATTTAGCTTATGATATGTATTGATGTAATCTATGAGGTTAGTCATAGTCTTCAGTGAAGACGACGACACCAGTTACATCTAGGGGGTGCTTTTTTGATGCGACAGGTCTGAATAGTCACCACACTTCATGAGTTAATGTCTTCCAATAGATTGTTTGAGTTTTATATTATGCCATCTGTAAATTGTTTATGTGTTAATTTCATTGAACCATGATGAAAGAAAAAAGGATCTAAGCATTGAAAAAAGAAAGTACCATTATGTATTTTACTATGTGGATATGTGTGTCTCATCTCTTCGGATCAAACTTCTCGTTCACCTTCAAATTTTTGGTTGTGATTTTGTTGGAACATAGAGTTTTTTATTTCACTATGTGGATTTGTTCTTTCATATCTCTTGTAGGATATGGTTGTCATCCCATACAAGTAAAATTTACTACTATTGAGTAGGTAGATACAACACCTTATCATATAAAGTCTTTGATGAATGAGTTTGACCTTGACGGGAACTTAGTATATTTCCTATAGTGTCTAGCTCTTAATTATTTAAGATTAAAACCACATAGGAAAGACGCATTTCCACTTGGTAGATGTTCATCGTATTTTTCTTATTTCCATCTATATTCAACAACTACAAGAAGGTATGCACATTTTTTTTTGAATTTTTTTTTTTAAGTATTACATGATAGGCCTCTTGGTAATGATTGGGATCTTGAGGCTGGCGCGGTGTATTTTTTTCAACTCGCATAGTCCCATCTACCAGCAACAAGACGACTACTCCCTGCACGCCACTAAATGGCGCTATTTAACGCTTGGGTTCGCCTAATACAAGAACTACGACCCAACCTAGGCAACTTAAACTTTTATATTCGACTTTACGCTCTTTCCTCCTCTTTAGATAAGCTTTTCATGGCCCTAGTCGTACTCAAGTACCCTCTCAAGACATTACATGTATTGATTACCTCTTTGTAATATTACAAATTAGTTCTCCTAGAAAAATTTTAGTTTAGTTGAGAGATCGGAAGGTGGAGTGAAGGTTTACTGAAAAAAATACATGATTTTGTAGAGACTTCATACAGTCAGATGTTCAATGCTCTATAAACTAACCTACTATGCAATTAATAGTTGATGTACATAAGAAACATCAAATGAAAATATCTTTTAACATTCTATCATGAAGAATAAGTTTCTACTTAATTTGTAGAGAAGTTTGAATTTTTTAGGCATTACGTGATAAATTTCCAGCTTTTTGTAAACTTTTTTAACTTTTTAGTACTTCCTTGTTAACTAATTGAAAAAAAAAATCAACATTTGAGGAGATTTTTGTGAATATTTGACACATGGCCTTTATCATAGAAAGTCACAGTTTTTTAATTATGTTATATATTTTATTCCTTTGAAAGTAGTGATCTTTTTCTCATTTATATTTTGTTCTTCTAGCTATTTGTAGCTTTCTTCAAAAGGTTTATCCATGATTTTAAAGAAAAATGGTTAGCTCGGTATAAGAATGTTGTAAAGTGATTTACATTCTTTGTGAATAAAAAGATCGATCATTGAATTTGAATATTGGCCCAAAGTAAAGTCAATATATTGTAATGAACAATGAAGAATTTTGTACTATTGTTATATTTTTTTGAAATCATTATGTTTTTTTGGATTTATTGATAGAGATCTTTAAGCAACCGCTTTCTATGTTATGGTCATACCATACAGGTTTTTTGTAGTTTATTTTAAATTATAGTTTTGATATATTTATGGGTTAATTTTGTTTTTGGATCTCTTATATAATAATTTTTGTTATTATTAAATATATGCATATGATAATTACTTTTTTAGAAATGAAAAATTATGGCTACAAAAATTTACAGAACATTGCAACACTTCACAAGTGTTGCTATAAGGACTTCAAAGTGTTGCTTGCCAATTATATATTAAATATTGTAAATAATAAAAGTAAAACTTTTATGTTTTGTTTTAGATGTGACGTAAAAGGAAAAACTTTTGAAGTGTAAAGAATGACAAAGCAAAGGCCACACTTTTAAGTGTAGTATAATCGAACAAAAGGTGTTCATAGTGAATAACTACATAGTGTTCCCTTCATATCTCTTTGGAAACACTTTTTAAGGGTAGGGACTTTGGCAACATTTAAAAAGTGTTGCCTAATCTCAAAGGTTACATTTCTTTACTGTAGACCGCAGATATATCTTAAAATTTAATCTAAGTTTGGTTTTCAATAAAAAGTGCATCGAAGATTCATCACCTGAGTTATGGATCGTCGATGGGGTGTTGTCAATACAGCGAACCAGTGAGCCGACCCGAACCTGCTGGTTATATTGAAAGAAAATTGTTAATTAACCTCCAAAACCACTTCAAATTTATTCCCAGCTGTTTCCCTCCATTTATTTCCTTCCTTCCCATCACATTACCTTACCTCTCCATTACTTTATTATATGAATACCCAAAACTCTCATCTCCCCTAAACTCCTAAAATCCTCTCTTTTCCAAAATCTTATTCGTTTCTCTTGCTTTCTCTGGTCTGTGTTCAAAGGCGGGTGCAAGGCATCAAAAACCCAAAACAAGTCTTATAGACTAATATTGGTTCTGTGGGGTGTATAAATTGTTTTAAGACCTATTTTAATTAATATAGGTCATTTATAATGTTAAGGTACTAAAACGGCCAAGAACGTCCATGATATTCGAAAAACTAGTACTAAGGGGCACTATTGTGCCTTGATCTATTAGACAAGATTTTAGGAGTCAAAAATATATAAAATTATTTAGAAGGGTGTATAACATGTTTTTATGGTTATATTTCATCAAAACGTCTGGTTATGGCTCCCCAAGGACCAACCAAGGGCCCTTGAGGAGGACCCTTGCAAGTATATATCAACACTTCCTAAGAAGTCTATATCGACGAGACGCAGGCAACAATCCGTGAATGGATCGACGGGGAGTAATTTCCAACCGCCGACCAACACATAGAAACATTGAGGAAGCCTCTCGCTGCACTAGTATCTGATCAAGACCATTGTTGTGTAGGACGGAGAGGGGACCAATCGCCGACTCATAGACAGCTCGTCCACGAGGTTCCGTTTGTGAGTGTCAAATTTTTCTTGCATGTTTTTATGTTGGTTAATTTAATTTTTTAAGGGGTTAGGATGTTAATTATCGGTTTAAGTGACTCTAACTAAATTAATTAACTTTTCCTATAAAGACCCCAACCCTCAGTAATCTAAAACACAATTCACAACAAGAAACTCTCTTTCTTCTCTCTTCTTTCTCTCTCTATTTGGAAGACACCATTATAGACAAGCAAGGGGGAGGTTTTGGGGGCTGGGAAGGGATTAATCACAATCAATTCTTCATTAATTAACAAGGTAGAGTATATAATTTACCTTTGAGACTCTTTCCTCAAAGAATTCTTTAAGAATGGATTTCAAGACTTGGGTTTTGATGTGCGTTTCATTCAATTACGCATTTATTTTATGCAATGAATTTTTTATGATTTATTTAGTATATAAAGAATATATTAACATGTCTTTTAACTTGGTTATGCTAAATTGTGATGGTTTGGATCATATTGAAGAATATGATCCTTATACTTAACCCTAGGTTCGATCTTGATCTAAATTTGGTTGTCGTTGATTCAATTGTCAATATTATTGGTTAAATTACTATTTCATGATGTATTTACAATAATCATAAGATAATTTGAGTGAATTGTAGACTTTCTTTGTAGTCTTCAGAAGATGATCTAGGTTAGAAGGTGAATCGACCTAGGCATTTTATTTTAAGCTATGATCTAGATTTTAATTGTGTTGTAGTGTTTATTCTAGTCTTCTTATCATGTTGAATATTGAATTATGATGTTGAAAATCTAAATTTGATTGAATTGAGGTTTTATGGTAAGGTCTTAATGATGAACTACGAGGTAGACTTGGTATGTCAGAAGTCTCTATCTTTATTTCCAATTATGCTTAATTTTGATTAAGTCATGATATTATATTTGAGTATGGCTTGTATTTTTTATATTTGAGTATGGCTTGTATTTTTATTGATAGGACGATATGATGTTGAATTGAAACGTCTTGACTATGTTGTGAGGTTGATTAAGGTGTATGTGATATAAGGATGGTAATGACTATCAATGTGCCTTATTATGCTATGAAATGCAAATGTGTTAACCTCACTTATATGATTTGTGATGAAAGGACTTATGCTCATAAAATTCTTATTTAGCTATTGATGATGACAATTATACAAGGGGTAAACCCTATGACCTAAACTAAGCTATATAATTAAAGGCTTAATGACATTTCAAAAAGGGACTCTAGTTTATCTCCGAGTGAACTAGATTGAGGACTGTCCCTTCCCACATTGGGAATGTAGGATCACTAAAGTAATATTTATAATTGATACTACAATACATGGAACATAAAGATGTCCCAATTATATCTCCTAGTTCTTGAACTATGTTGCCCCATAGGAATACTAGCTAGTGGATACGTTGTAACACCCCAAAATGAACTAAGGTGAACTAAAGCCTCATCATAGTTTCTTGAGTTAATTTTGATTTAAAATAATTTACTTTAGTTTTATTAGGCAGTATGTGAATTTTTGTAATGTTTGGAGGTCAAACGTTCAAGAACGTCCATGATGTTTGGAAGATATGCCTTAGAAAGTACTTGTGTGTCTTGAGGCATTTTAGTGAGTTTTACGTGTTCGTTTGCTTTGAATTGTTGTGAGGTGTTTCTAATACCTATACTACTACGCTTAGGGGTTTAACGTCTGCGTACGAATCCATATATGACTCACTAGGTGCTCTAGAATAGCACTTCGACACTCAAACAAAACATCTGAAAAGTAATGACCAGTCGATGAGCTAATCGACGGGCAGTTGACTAGGATATGGGCCGTTCACCTCATTCGTAGTATGTACATTGAATCCTGCAAATTGGAGAGTTTATGTCCCAACTAACGATACCCAATTGATGGGGTGTTGGTGTAAAAACGGCCCATCTGTAGGGCACCATTTCTGCTGCTTGCAAAAGTTGTTTTTTCTTTTTCAGTCTTGGGGAGTTCGGTAAATCCACCCCATGTATTTATGAAAATAGGGTGTTATTTTTATGGTTATTTAGATATACTAAAGTATTTCAAACCCTAAGACCGAATTTTAGACTTCATTTCCTAAAACCCAAAACCCCTCTCCATTAGAATTCTCTCTTAAGTCTCTTTGGAAGATAGAAGTCAAGAAGAACTTTGAGGGCTTGTTAGGAAGTGTTATTGATGAAATATCATTGGTTTTTCTTGCATTTGAGTAATAGTAATAATCCTTGAACCCTCTTCCATTCAAGGAGTCATTACCAAAAGATTTTAAAAAAAAAATTTACAAACTGAAATACCTTTCATCCTTTATTTTAAGAATGAGTCTTCTTATAAAATTGTTCTAATGGCTTAAATGTTTTTATTATAGTATGAATTGATGATTTTAATTTTAAGAACCTAATGAACTCATGTATATGCATTTTTCAACTTTTGGTAAGATATGGGTTAAATGAGCATGTTTGTGTAAACTATAAACATTGGTTTTCTTATGTTGTTATTTTTCTGTAAGTACTTCGATAAGGGTCTCTATATGAGAAAACATTGAGAAATTGGATATAGGTGTTGATGGTTTGTTATATGGGAGTTGCTTGTATCGTATAATTCTTATAATAAATTGCTCTTTAGTTCTACGGTCCACCTTCTTGGAGGCGGTTTTTATTTGATGAACTTGATAGTACGTAGTATGTTTTGTGAAGCTAAATTGATTGTTTGGCTTAGGTTATACCTACGTAATGTATATGACTTTGTGAAGCATGTCAAGTGTGTGAATTGATGAATGTAGGTCTAAAGCATAGATAGAAACTAATGTAAATGAAATGATGCTTATATGAAAGGTGTGCTCACATGTCCACGCACACACTTAAATGAATGCATGAACCTAATTTGAGTAAGTAGAGGAGTTTTAGGGTGCAAAATCTTTGTGAATTTAGATGAAGTGTTTAGTAGCAACCTCAATACATCCTAAGAGCTTTCTAAGATATATCAGAGGATGAATGCCCTTCCTGAGGTTAGATGTGGTGTTCACTAGTTATCCTTGACATATAGTTAAAAGTGTTTATAATTCGTGGGGTTTATGTTTAGCTCCGAGAGGATATGAAAAAGAGGCTGTTACACTTCATGAGTTTAAATGTTGTATTTCAATGTACCTATTAAGATGAGTATATTTCATTAGTAGAGAATGAGTTACTTAGTAGCAATCTCCTTATCCCTTAAATATGCGCCTTCATAGGTGTAACTATTGGTAAGCCCATGTAAAAGATAGAAGGAATGACCTTACTCTAGGAAAGTGAGGATCTCTCATCCGATAGGGGTTAATGTCGGGATTCCATGTCTAACTCTCATGGTCTATGTTGTATAAGATATCTTCAACAAAAGAAACGAATGTGCTAAGCCTTCTAAAGGACTTTTCTACCTAGGGTATGTAGTGGAATGGGATGCTATTTATCCAATGTACTAGATAGGCAAATGCGGAAGGGAGTCTTGGTGAGTATTATTTAAATTGAATGAACAAAGTCTCCTAAAAGAATGTACTACTTATTCTATTATTTTTTAGTTTTATTATTAAGATTTATTATGTATTTCTCTTTTAATGTAAAGTGATGTGTCTCTAAGATATTATGTCGTGTCTTAAGTTTGTCTTGTGATGATGATATCTCTTAAATGTTTATGAAAAATTTCCTTTTTATAAATTAATTTGTGGAAAGTTTTAATTCTTCACTACTTTTCATGTCTTATGAAATGAACGATAGTTAAAGGACTTGTACAAGACTCTATAATATGTAGGGGGTACTTTCAGGTCATGACATCCATGTAGTTGCTATTTTTTATGTTTTAGGACTACCTTGGAAAGTAGTCCGCCTTCTTTCAGTGTTGGGTTTTACTTTACCGGATTCCACACTATCTCATGTGATCTGTAGCTATTAGGCCAATATCTTCCCAAAAGGTAAAATGAATTAAAAGATTGAACTCTAACTCGGATAACGTAAGGGATCTAACTTAGTCTAGGTAGGGGTATAGGACTATAGCGAAGAATTGCACTATTAGCCTTGAGCGGAACCTTACGAGCATGTTCTTATATATGATAATGTTATGATAATATATGATATGTACATAATGAACTTGCACATTGTTGATACTATATGGTTATTAGTTCATCTATAAGTATAGGTTGGGTTATATTTTTAAAATAAGAAGAAATATATATCTAAATGTTATACTATCTGGAGTTGGAAATTAGTTATGTTTTCTTTTTGGGGCTACTTTATTGAGTAGGGTTATGGGCTTTGTTTGGTCATTACACTTGTTGACTTTATAAGTATTCATGAGTAGTTGTCATGCTTATTATGAAATAATCAACTCTTGTCCATGCTTCGATGTTATTGCTTGATGACAGCGTTGTAGTAAATCATGGGTTCAACTATGTTGGGATATATATTACTTGTTTGAGTTAGTAAGTATGTTTTGGTGACTGGCATGATTTCCTTGATTTTGCATTAGACCTTTAAAAGGGTAAAATGACATGTTTTGACTAAATGTCCATTTTAACATGTTTTGCTCTTATATGTGCATATGGTCTCATACTTAGCGGTACTAATCCCATTTTCTATCCTTTTCCCAAACATTTTATGTCCCGGTCGTTGAAGGCTCATTTGAGATGACTTTAAGAAGGCTTGGATATTCTCTATCATCCAAGTGGGTAGGTCCTCACTTTCCGTAAATTTTAGTCAATGAATGTAATGACATGATGCTCAATGATCTATGTCGGTTAAAGTTAAAGTTCCCCATGAATAAATGAGGCCATCCTTAAATGATGCACATAATGAAATGAATGATACCGAAGGTGTTAGCATAGGATAATAAAGAGGTGATCTAGACTTCATTAATGACAATAGGTCATTCTTGATCATTACAAAGCGAACCCGATGAATGTCTTAAACTACAACCTAGGTATAGTTGGTGTTTACACTAGCCTATGCATGAAATGAAATTAAGCATGTATGAATAATGAAGCAGACTATATGTTTGTTAGAGAAGGCACCCTAGTTGAGGTCTCATATGTTGAGTTCTCATTTTTGGGAAATAATGATGTCAAGTCCATTATTCCAAGGTACCATGGAATATGAAAGAATGATATGCGAAATGCTATATGTTATATGCTATGTGGAAGATGTTATGTGTTATGTGACAAATGAGAAGTATGATGATGCATTTTACTCTCATGGCATGACTTTCCTAATCTGAATTTTGCAAGTCCATTGACTTGACTTTCCATAATCATGTTTTTAGGAAAGAGCTATTCTAATTCATGCATGTCGTTGGTGTGTGCTTGCATATACAAATAATTAGTACAAGTGTGTACTAGCCCAATACAACTCTAAAATCATAGGTGCAGTCACTGGTGGACGCTAGAGCTACAAGTTGACGGTGAAAATATCCGGACTTGGAGCATTATGACTAATGATGAGGAATTATGATTTTCTATGGGTAGTTCAGTATGCATTGTTTAATAATTGATATTGTATTGTTGGTTTTCGTGTGGTGCATGTTCTCTCACCAATTAATGGATTCACTTATGTTATATCTATCAGTTATTTCATGTTGATTTGAGGATTCGAACTATAGCTTGAATGAACTCATACATGAATCATTCCCCTTAACCCTAACTAGGAATTGATCTTGTATATGACCTTAATGGTTGGGATTGGTTATGATTAGGTGTATTTCACTATAATTTTGTATTATACTTGTAAATTAAGAGTATATTTTTTATGAAGGTTATTGGAAGCAATAGGTAAGTCTTCTAAAGTCATGATCACTCTTTTATGTTGATGTTGGCCTATAATTGACGAAGTTATGTAATTTGAAGTATATATTATGCTATTATGAATATATGATGGGCTACGAAAATGTTAAACATGGGATCATGTTAATGATTTTATAATGGAAGGTAGATGATATTCTCTTTTATCCCGTACAAAATATAACTATGATATGTTAATCACACTAATGAAGGGTCATGATGAAACGAAATTCTCATCATAAACCTAATGAGATAACGATTATTTTATACAAGGTGTTAATCTCCTATGGCCTATTATAAGATTGTTGACTAATGATAACTTAAAGGCAATTCAAAAAGGGAACAACTTAGCATCGGGTGAATTAGATATGAGAGGTATCCCTTCAAATGATTGAAGGAGTGTTCACATTGACTCTCATGAGACAGAGGCTGCAATGTAATGTAGAACTATGGGTCCGGAATACATCTCCTAGTTCTTGATATGCTTCCTCCATAGAAATATTAGCTAGTGGATCCACCTAGAATGCTATTTGCATGTTTTCGTTCTACTTTGGCTTGTAGACCACCTTTTTTCGGTGTGGGATTTCATGACATCGATTCTATGTTTATCTTAAATGGTATAATGTTCGTTAAGGCGATGATGTCCTCAATTAAACTGAAAAACTAAAATAAATAAATTTTTACTAGGGGGACTTGAAGAGTCTACATAATATAGGTAGGGGCATGTAACTCTACCTAGACATTGCCCATGTTTACTCTATGGGATGTCCTAGGAGATTGTCCTTATGCAATATGATAATATGAAATTCATAATTCTTATGTTGTTCTTACATGATGTTGTCTATGATGATGAATATGTTATTGGTCTATATTGCTATATGTGTTGATGAATACCGATGATATAAGTTGTTTGAACAAAAGCATTTCTTACGGCTCCTATATTTTTTACTTGATTATGTGGGGTTATGGGGTTTCTCATGATCATTGCATATGTAGTATTGGGATGGGATCATTGGTAAGTATTTGTATGTTATATTGATATGAACTATTGAACATGAAATGTCAATATAGCTTTTGATAATATGCCTTTGGTTATGATATTTCTTGTGTTGTTGTAAAACTCTTGAAATTCCATCTCTCATGAGATAGAGGCTTCCATGAAATGTGAAACTATTAGTGTATAATACATCTCTTTGTTAATGAACTATGTTGCCACCATAGGATACTAGCTAGTGGATCTACCTAGAATGTTATGTCATGTTTGGTTGTACTTTGGTCGGGAGACCACCTGTTTTTGGTGTTGGATTTTACTATACCAGATTCCATGTTTAGATCACATGGTCTATGTCAATTTAGGAGAATGTTCGCTCAATGTAAAATGAAAGACAAGTAAATTAACGTTGACTAGGGTAACTTGAGGATTTTACTTAGCATAGGTAGGGTATGGGATCTACCTAGACCTTGCACAAGTTGAATCCAAGGGAATTCCTAGGAGACTGTACATATGTAATATGATAACATTAAAGGTATGATGCTTATGATATCTGTTGTTACTCTTATATGATGTTTATTATGCTAATGAACATATTATTGGTCTATATTGCTTCATAAGGTGATGACTACTTATGTTATAAGTTATACGAAGCAAAACTTTACTTATGGTCTCCTATTTTATCTATTTAGTTGTGTGGGGTTAGGGGCTTCACATGACCATTGCACTTGTAGGTTGGAATGGGATCATTACTAATTGTATTGTATGACATGCTTATGTAATCTTTTGAATATGAATTGTTCACATGACTCTATGATAATATGTCTTTGATTATGATCATGCTTTATGTTGATGGAATCATTAACTTGTACATTGTTCTATTTTATGTGCATTGAAGACATTCATATGACTTAGCATGCTTTTCAATGAACTGATAAATGATGTTTTTCATGCATGTGTTTAAATGTTATGTACATGTACCCATACTTAGTAAATGTTGCGTACTAACTCAATTACTTCATATTACTACAAATCTAGTGTCCGACCATTGAAAATTTAAGAAGGTCAATTGAAGAAGCTTGGAACCCTTTCTCCAAGTATTGGTAGATCCTCACGTTCGGGGATGCTTTCTTTTATATTCTAGCTTATGAAGACTTTAATAGTTTTAAGAATATTGTATTTCCATTTCAATTCTTTGGTTTCTTTTTTATTAAGGCCTATATGGAATATTGACTATATATTGTCTAAGTCTAGATTCATACTCTTTAGATGGTTATATACATGTGAGACAAGTTTTTAGGATAATTTTTGCTAATATGAATGTTAAGTATGAAGTCTCAGTATACTTCACATACTATTAAAAGTTTTTAATTTTTCTACAATTTTAAGTGATTACATGTTATGACAAATGCTAAGGGCTTTTCTGAGTCTTCTACTAGGACTGTGCCGTCGGCCACTTCTGTGGTGTACTCTCCAGGTGTGACAAACTATGTATTAGAGGATGAGTTTAAATATCATTAGATTCAATGTCTCACTAATCCACATTACACAGTATCTTGTTCATGATTGTGAAGCGGGCCACAATTATGAATGAGAGGGTATGTGATGACTAGATGTCTTCTCTTTCTTGATAATTCTATGTTGTGCCTTTAAAGTTTTTACACTATGTGTCTTTTACCATCTAATTTATTTATTGTGGTTTTAGGAGATGAACACATTAAGGACAACCGCGAGAAGAGTTTGAGATGAGATTGCGAATAAGTGAGCTACTCCCTTAGGCAATCGAAATTCTCTTTGATGCTGCAAACGAACAAGTATCGGTTAATCCTCCTACAATAATGGATGGTGCGGTGAGGGAAGTCTTTTTTCAAATGTCCCAAGCCATCACTACCAATGCACTGTCCATTATGGCACAACCTAACAAGGAGGTTGTTCCTCTAGATAACCAACGTGCTAGAATTATGGCTAGCTGTTTGAGAGATTTTACGAGGATGAATCTTCCAATTTTCTTTGGACTAAAAGATGATGAACACCCCCAAGACTACTGTGAAGGCTGAAATTGCTTCTTATTAACTCAAGAACATGGCTCAGACGTGGTACAATCAGTGGAAAGATGGTAGGCTTAAGGTGGTGGTCCCATGAGTTGGGAAATCTTAAAAAGGGCATGTATTGACTGATTATTCCCATGGGAGAAAAGGGAATCTAAGGTAGAGGAGTTTATCAAACCTTCATCAAGAAGGAATTAGTATTAATGAATACTTTTTGAAATTTATTAAGATATATAACTATGCTTCTTGTTTGGTTCCAATGCTAGAGATGAAATGAGAAGTTCTGTAACGGGCATGACCTAAGAGCTTAAAGGAGAATGTTTTGCATCAAAGCTTCATGACAATATGGAACTTTCCAGGTTTATGGTTCATGCTCAAAAGGTTGAGTATAGTCGTCTATGGAAGAATAATAAGGAAGCTAAGAAGGAAAGGTCTTTTGAAAGTAGTTCTACTAAGAGTAGGCTTGATGTAAAATACAAGTCTAAGTTCAAGAAGAGGTTTTAAAATTTGGTTCCTTCTATATTATCCAGAATTGCAATGATAGATGTTCGAATCCAAAACTTCAAAAGGAGAGAAATGTTCTTCAACCAAAACAGATACTAACTTGTGGTAAGTGTGGTAAGAAACATGTTGGTGAATGTCTTGTTTGGACTAATAGTTGCTATCATTTTTGCAAGGGTGGCAAAATAGAGAAAGACTATCCTAATATGATAAGCCAAGGCAAGGGGAATGGCTAATCTCAATAAAGCATTCCTAGATCTGAAGGTCCCAAAAGGAACTGTTTCTATGCACTCAAGGTAGGGGTGAATAAGAGAACTCTCCCGACGTTGTGACGGGTATGTTACAAGTTTTCTTAGTTAATGTTTATGTATTGGTTGATGCATGTGCTACTCTTTCTTTTGTTAGATCTTGGTGTCTAGGAAGTTAGATATACTTGCCGATGTTTTCATAGAACCCTTTTTTGTTTGTACCCCGATGGGTAACTCTATGGTTGCAAAAAGTGTCTATAGGAAATATCCTGTAATGCTGCACAATAAAGTCACACTTCTTGGTTTGGTCGAACAAGAAATGTTTTATTTTAATATCATTTTTTGTATGGATTGTCTTCATTATTTTATTGTTTCCATAGATTGTAGAACAAAGGTAGTAAAGTTATAATTTCTAAATGAATCTATTTTAGAGTGAGGGGTCAAATCAATTCTAGCATGAAGGCTTGTAAGTTGATATCCAAAGGTTGTCTATATAATCTAGTGAGGGTTAAGGACCTAGAATGTGAAACTCCTTCTATTGAGTCAGTCCATGTAGTGAGGGAATTCCCAAAGGTTTTTGTTAATGACCTTCAAAGTGTTTTTCCCGAATGGGATATTTTATTTGGCATTAATTTATTACCGAATATGAATCCCATTTCTTTTCCTCCATATAAGATGGCTCTGGATGAATTGAAAGAGTTGAAGCTAAAACTCAATCATTCACTAGACAGGAGTTTTATTCAGCGTAGTATTTCTCCATGGGGTGCTTTGATCTTGTGTGTGATGAAGAAAGATGGGTGTTTTAGAATATGCATTTATTATGGCCAATTTAATAAGATCACCTTAATGAACAAGTATCGTCTCCCTATGATTAATGATATCTTTGATCAAATCCTAGGTTTTATCTATTTTTCCAAGATTGACTTATGTTTGGGATATCGCTAGCTTAGGGTGAGAGGTGAAGAGTTTCCCAAAATAACTTTCCGAATTAGATATGGTCAATATGAATTTCTAGTTATGTGTTTTTGGTTACCAAATGACCGAGATGTGTTTTTGGACCTAATGAATAGAGTTTTAAGAGGTTACCTCGACTCATTTGTGATTGTATTCATTGATGATATTTTGATATACTCCAAGAATGAAGATGATCATGAGAGTCACTAGAGGTTGGCCTTGCAAGTCTCAAAGAACACAAACTTTATGCCAAATTTATTAAGTTTGAATTTTTGTTGAGGTCGCTTGCTTTTCTTGTCCATATTATATCCAATCGTGGTCTAGAGGTTGATACAAAGAAGAGAGATACGGTAAGAAATCGGCCTACACATTTGACTCCCAAAGATATAAGAAATTTCTCAGAATAGCTGGGTATTATAGAAGGTTTGTTGATGGATTTTTTTCACTTTATTCTCCTTTGAAAGCCTTGAACAAAAAGAAGTTGAAGTTTATGTGGTCTCCAGCTTGTGAAAAAGGTTTTCAAAAGTTGAAAGATAAGATTACCTCTGCTCTAGTATTGACCATACCGAAGGGCAATAAAGTCTTTATAGTATATTATGATGCTTCCTGAGTGGTTTTGGGATGTGTCCTCATGCAGCATTGTATGATGATAGCTTATGCTTCTAGGCGACTCAAAGTTCATAAGAACAATTATCTAACTAATGTCCTTGAGTTAACTACTCTAGTTTTTTCCTTGAAAGTATGGAGACATTATTTTTATTGTGTGCATGTAAATGTATTTACTGACCATAAAAGTCGCCAATATGTGTTTACGCAAAAAGAGTTGAATCTCCAATAGTGAAGATGGTTAGAATTGTTGAAGGATTATGACATGAGTGTCTTTTACAATCGTGGCAAGGACAATGTGGTTGCGGATGCTTTGAGTAGTATGATTATGGGTAGTGTGTCTCCCGCGGATGAAGAGAAAAAAAATTTTAAAACATGTTCATTGGTTTGCTCGATTAGGTGTGCGGTTAGAAGAATATACAAATGGTGGTTTCACGGTCCATTATAATTCCGACTCATCATTAGTGGTGGAGGTTAAATCTAAGCAGCATCTTGATCCACTATTAATGGAGTTTATGGAATCTGTACATGATAATCTCAATGAGTCATTCTCTGAAGGGGTTGATGGTGTTCTGAGTTACCAAGGGTCATTATGTGTACCCAATATTGAGGATTTGAGATATCGAAATCTTAAAGAAGCATATAGTTCTTGCTATACTATACATTTGGGTACCACCAACATGTATTGTGACCTTAGAGAGATCTATTGGTGAATTTTTTTTAAAAGGGACATAGCAGAGTCTTTTGCTAAGTGTCCAAATTGAAAACCTATTATCGTTGAGAATCTTAAACATGGCTGTTTATCCCATATCTAGGATGTTCCTACTTTGAAGTGGGAAGCCATCAATATGGACTTCGTAGGTGAGTTTCCTCTAACCCGGAGGCAAAATGATCAATCTTTATTATTGTGGATAGTTTGACAAAATCTTCCCATTTTGTTCTTGTCAAGTCCACTTACAAGGCTGAAGATTTTGCAAGGATCTACATTAAAGAGATAGTGATTCTTGATGGGATTCCTTGGACCATCAGTCCTAATAGAGGCACCCAATTAATTGCTCGTTTTTGGAAGTCTTTTCAAAAGGGTGTAGGTACTTAAATGAAACTAAGCACCTCATTTCATCCTCAGACGGAAGATCGAGCATAACTTACAATAAAAACCCTTGAAAAAATATTAAAATATTATGTTATTGATTTCCAATGAAACTGGGATGATCATCTACCATTGATTGAGTTCTGTTAAAACAATAGTTATCTTTTGAGCATCTCCTCGGCGCCTTTTGACGCTCATTACGGTAAAAGCTGTAGATATGTGGTTTGATGGTTTGAGGTTTGTGATTCCTCACTCCTTGATCCAGAGATTTTCTATGAGGCTATATAGATAGATTGAAGACATCCTATAGAAGGCAAAAGTCTTATGCCGACAATAGAATAAGAGACATTGAAATTGAAATAAGTGATCCTGTCTACTTGATGATTTAACATATGACAGTGGTGATGATGTTTTGTAATAAGGACAAGTTAATTCCCCGTATTTATGATGTTTAATAGCGAATTTGGAAGGTTTCCTATGAGATGAAACTACCTTGTGAAGTAGCTTTAGTTCATCCTGTGTTTCATTTTTCTATGATCAAGAAATGCATAGGCGATTCAGTCTCCATTTTTTATATTGAAGGTTTAGGGGTAGAATAGAACCTTTCCGATGTAGAGGTTCCCAATGAGATCCTACATTGCCAAGTCAATATGTTGACAAAAAAGGAGGTTGCCTCTGTAAAAGTTCTATGAAGGAACTATCTTTTCGAGGGTGCAACATGGGAGGAATCATCCAACATGAAGTGCCGCTACCCTAATATTTTTACTCCTAGAAGTTATACATTCCTCTTATTTAAGAAAAGAATAAATATATGAAATTTATTATTTTATAAATAGGTGCATGTTATGAAAAAAATCATACCAATTTGAGTTAAGAGAATGATTTCATACTCTTTTCTTGCACTTATATGAAATATGTATGCATGTGTGTTCTAGAGATTTTATTTTCTTGTTGTTGTCTTTAGAGGAATGATATCATGTTTTCTCTTGATGTATTTTGATCTCATGTTGATGTTGAAAAGGAAATTCCTCACTCTGTGTTATGAAATGTTAAGCACTCTTTGTGCATCATGAATTCAGTGCTATGTGTAGTGTTTTGGTCTGTGTTGAAAGGAGTTGTGAAGTACTCCTATGAGCAGTGACTCATTGTGATTTATGTTGTTGTTGTTTGGGCTTCTATTAATGAGTCTATTTCTAACCTCCAAAAGATTTTAGTGTGATTCGAAGTCGAATGTTCCTGGGGGGGGGGGGATAATCAGGCACTCTGGAAATTCCATGACATAGACTAGATCTTAACCTATTTGATGAAGTTTAATATAATGTTGCTAGACCTATATTAGTTTACTAAATTTATTAAGAAAATGGTAGAGACAAAATGATAAAAATCAGACCTTGACTTCCACAAACTAGGTAATTGAAACTATTTAACATCCCTATGTTTGGTGAAGGTTTTAAAGTGTCAAATGAAGTCCAAAACATGTAAATATACCTTGGATAGGTTGTATGCAGTACAAATGGTCAAAATGTCCGGTAACGACACTCCAAGAACCACACGAAGGGTCCTTCTTGAGGACCCCAACATGGGTATGAAGACTTCCAAAGCAGCCTGTGCGAACTAGATTGGGGTATGAGGTGTACGACGCGAGGCTGAACCGTACCCCACTGTCCCGACCCAAAATAATAGAATAATAACAGGAATTGGTTGAGTGATACGCGACAACTTCTCAGAATTGTTTAAGTAATATTTTTGCTAATTTAACTTCATAAAAAGACCTATATATGGAAACTACGATTGTATTAGACAACTCTTTACAAGTCCAAATGAGATTCAAACCCAATTACACATGTCTCTTAAGAAACACTCTCTTTTCCAAGCTCATTTGAAGCATAAGAAAAAAGATTAAGGCAGAAGGTTTTTAATAATTTTTCGTGGATTATTCATCAATAAGGTATGAGTTTTTCATTATTTTGATTCCTTTCCCATTATGTTCATTCAAAGATATTTTTCAACAATTAAAATTCTAGGGGTTTTAATCTAAAAATAGGGTTTCTTCCTAACTCCAGAGTTATGACTATCGATGAAAAATAATTGATTTCTATGGTTGATTCAACAAGAACTGTTTAGTATTTGATCACAAATGTGTGAATCTCGTGTGATTTATGATATCTCTCTAAATAATGGCCTTTATTGGGTTGTACTTACTACTTGATAACATGTAAATGTTTTGAGTGGAACTAAGACTTGAATGAACTCTCAAAAGACTTTTTTTCCTCATCCTATGGCTTAAGAATTGATTTTGTATTTGAGTGGAAGAGTTAGTATTGACTATGCTATTGCAATTCACTATCTTGTTGTTATGATTGTTGTAAGTTGAATGTGAGTTCTTGAATAAGGTTCTTGGGAGTGAGAGGTGAATATTCTAAGGTCGTCATTACACAATGTTTGTTATGTTAGCCCATAAATGTTGTTACAATGCTATTGATTTATGTATGTTGTTGGCATGTATATATGTTGGTCTATGAAATCATGATTAGTAAATTTATTGAGATATCCTCTTAACCAAAGTAAGGCAACAATAGGGGACCTCTTTGGTAAGGTTTTGTATGGTTTTGGTATGAACAACATATTTTACGACCCTAAAAATTACATGGGTGAACTAGAGCCTAACAATGTTTTTTCTATCGTCTAAGGTCCTAAATAGGTCTAATATATGTTATTGAGGCAGTATTTAATAGTTCAGGTGCATTCAAAGTCAATGGTCTCACATATGTGTATCAAGTTTCGTAGAGTTTGTAGGTCAAACGTCCAAGAACATCCATGTCGTTTGAAATATGTACTTTGAAATGACCTTATATGTCTACGCATGTTTCATCGCGTTTAACGTGTTCAGTTTCAGTGAAATTCATCTGAGAGGTTATAAAATCATAGAAGATCATGTTTATCTTGGAAAGGTCTGGGAAACCATACCCACGGGCCAACCAACGGTCCTTGAGGAAGGACCCATGTTGGTTGTAAATACTTCCAAAGCCAGACAACCTACGGGGAGCTAAGCTACAAGTTCCAGGTCTTTGAAACTATCAACGAAGGACAGGATGGCCCGTGCATGGACCTACGCCCCATAGATGCGCAACCGTGGATGATGGTTTGCTTGCACGTAGTTTCGTTGTAAGTTGAACGGTGATGTAGTAATTTCAACCCACTTCCAAATAAGAGTATTGGCGGTTATTGAATGATCTTTATTGTATTTAAATTTGTTTATAAGCCTAAAACACATTAAAGCCTTCATTCTTCTAAATCAAATTCCCAAATCCCTTAGGATTCTCTCTAGTAAACCATTAAAGTTAAAAATAAGGAAAATTGAAAAATATTCATTACTTTTACATTGAGGTTTACAAAGACCTCTACATACTCATTATATATATCTATATATATTTTACTTAGACCATTCGTATAGGAAGATTACTTAGTCTTCTACTTTTTTATTGCACATGGATATATAAAATATAACGCACTCCCTAATGGATGTCTCATCTCATTACCATCTAACAAGAGTATATCGAATTGGGCCTAGCCCATACATCAATACAAAAAGGCCTCAACAGGCTATACAACGTTTAGTACTAAAATGAAAGGGAAAAGCATAAGAGACTTAAAACAAAATAAACATCATAGCTTGATAGTGGCATTTCACACAAAAAGTTAGGACCTACACAACTTTGATGAATAAGAATTCCAAGCCTTTCTTCAATGTCGTATCTTAGCCCTTCAATAATCAAAAACTAAAATGTTGGGGGAAAAGGGAGAGAGTATGGTTAGTACACAACATTTAAAAAGTATGAGACCACATGCACACATATTATTAAATCATGATAAAAAGGGACCTTTCATGAAAGTATGTTATTTACCTTTTAGAAAAATATATGCAAATTCAAAAAGACCATACCGATCAATAATACACATTAATTAAATCTAAGCATGTACATCACAAGACAAACAAATCTATGTCTAGTATAGCCAAAAAACATATTATATACTTGAACACACATTCAAAACAACTGTATCATCAAGGCATAATAGCAACAAGCTAGAGTTTATTAAAACCTAAGCGAAGCAACAAAATTACCCATGAACCCTTATTAAGCTAACTAGTGCAGTGATCAAGAAAAACCCCATAAACTTACTTAGTCAAGTAACCTAAAGAGAATAATGACAAACATGTAACTTCTCATAGCATGTCATTAAGAGCACATATCATATTTTTCTAATAATAAAGATCCACACCTATTCAAAAGTGAAAGTAATCATCATATAGTATCAACAATATACAAGATCATCATATACATGTCATGTACCATAATAATAATATACATAGATAATAACAATATTCTAAATTTCCCTTCAAGGCGAACTAGTGCAAGTCATAGGTAGAGTCCCATACCCCTACATAGGCTAAGTCATACCCCTTCTGTCCCTTTAGTGTGTTTGTACTTGATTACTATTTATTTTAGTTTATGGAACACTTGCCTTAACATACATAGACAACAATATCTAAGTGTCGAATCCGGCATTTTAAAACCTTACAAAGGTTGCCTACCAGCCAAAGTAAAACCAAACATAAACGTAGCTTTCTTGGTGGATCGACTAGGTAGTCTTGCTATTGGGGAAAAATAGTTCAAAAACTAAGATATATCCCGCATTGGGGAGTCAACAACACATGTGGAACTATAAGGTGAATCTTCCGTTATGGAAATTCATCACCTCCCATTGTGAAGTTCAATCGGTGTTAAGCTGAGTCCTTTTTTAAATGTTTTTAATGTATTTATTAATCATTGTTTCTTGATGTAGGTCATAGGGTCTATCCCTTTTACAATCATCATTGTCATAATAACTCAATACGAATTGTCTGAGTATAGTTCTATCATTACAATATATATAGGTGACGTTAGGACATTTGCATAATCATTCATTATAAGGGACATTGGTATGTGATGACCATACTTATAAAATTTACATCTTAGGGAACACCTAAGAAACCATAGAAAAGACATTTCAATTAAACTTCATGCCAACACCTACTTGGACTAATCACAAGTCATCATAATTAAAGTAATGGTTAGGATCATATAGACTTACTCAATCTCTTTGAATAGTATCTTCATGGTATTACAATCAACCAAAAAATTACATCCTATAATAGGTGTAGAAACATTATCCAATAGTAATTAACATATTATCTAGGTCAATAACATCATCACTATCAATTTAACATCAATTCAAAACCTAGGATTACGGGGAATATGCTTCATCATGATTTTTTTGAGAAATAGATCCAATCACAAAAATTAATTACCTTAGACAATCCATGAATGAATTTGAATAGATAAAACAAGTCTATAGATCAATTCATACTTCAATTCCCATCATTTACAATCATGACAGAAGATTTGTGTAATTATGGAAAGGAATATGATGACCTTGAAATTTCATAAATTAACATCTGTTAAAAAAAAACATATACATAATTAGTCATAATTAATCCCAATTTATCAGTATCAATCATAAATTTAAAGGTCAAAAGAAAACCCATTAGAATAGAAGAAACCTTGAAATTGGGTCTTTTAGAAATCAACTTTGACAGGGCCTCTTGGTTAATGGAATCCCAGGAGTGAAGAACCCATAATTTATTGAATATTGACACACAAAATAGAGTAAAATCCTAGAGAAATTGGTCTTCTTGTTCAATCTTTCTTCTTCCTTGAAAGATGGATGAATAGAGAGAGAAAGTAGAGAGAGGTGAGAGATTTTGCATTTTGATTTGTGGATTTGAGTTACCAAATTTGGTGGAAAAGTGTTTGGAAATTAATACTTAGACTCCGTATGAAATACCCAAAACACCCATCACATATGTTGACCCTTTCATGAAGTCAAACTTTAATTTCAAATTTAAGATTTTCATCGGGAGCTAGTCCGCGATGCAAAGTTGTTTCCCCATCATTTTCCCATTTAATTTGTGAGTAAGTGAAGTCCACTTCCTTCCGACAAAGAGAACTAGAGATTTTACCAAAAGACACCCAAAAGGAATGTGTATTTTTTCTGCTGCTTTGGCAGCTTGTCAAGCAAAATTTGGGGTCCTTTCGTGGACCCCTACGGCAACCCTTGGGAGACCGTACCAGGACAGTTTAACTCTATATACTAGTTTTTACCTACTAAACTTCATCTTACAGGTTTTATACCTCTTACACTACCTCTAAACCTTCCCGAAACCTAAGGATGTTTCAATAGCTAATTTTGATTAGCTTTCGGACATCATGGACGTTTCTTGATATCTTGACTCCAAAACATCCTAAATGGTATATTAACATTATTTTAGGACTTATTACCGTGTTAGTAACCTTATATCAACATGTCACTCTCTAGTTAAGGTTAAAGACTTTCAGAGTGTTACATTATCCCCCCTTTGGTACATTCACACCCGAATGACACTAAAATATTTGGGGAGAAAAATAATAGACTCAATACTAGAAGCCCAAGCAACAACATACATCATTAACACATGATACAACACAAGATGTGTTAAACAACTCTGTTCAACACATTATCATGGCATTTGCAAAACTGAATCAAAGTATCAATTTTTTCTCATAGAAGGCTCAAAATTACAGTATGAGGACTTTCCTTCTCACAAAAATGACATGAGCTCAACATTCATTTAAAGATTCAATTATGACAAAACTAAACCTACCAACATGCTCAAAACATCAGAATGCACAACATAACTCAAAACAAACCAAACAGTAAAATTGACAATTTTCAACATAAATATGCACATTTCACTATAATGTTACTGTAATGACACCCTAAAATGCACATTTATTGTAAGCTTCATCAATGATCATATCAACTTCAAATTTAATTTTTCTATTCATAATTACTAAGAACCAACAAACATTAACTAGTAAAGGCATTAAGATAGCGAGACTTCATGTTGGCTTCGGCTTACCATGATGCTCCTTAACTCGGTGGTTTCTCCATAAAACTTTTAGGGAGTCCCCCTCTTTGTTCCTCAACCTCTTCATATGACGATCAAGGATTTCTACCGGGATCTTCTCACAAGAGAGGTTATCCTTCACACCAAGACAATCAATAGGAAAAATACACTCAGGATCACCTATACACATCCTAAGCATAGAAACATGGAAAAATTGGATAAATCGAAGGCAATATAGTAGGAAGTTTCAACTCATAGGCAACTTTACCAACAATTTGCAAGATTTCATATGGTCTCACATAACAAGGAGTGAAATTCTCTTTCTTGGAAAACCTAATCACCCTTTCATAGGAAAAATAATTAAATACACTTTATCTTTTTTTTAAAACTCCAAATCCCTTTTCGTATGATTAGCATACGACTATTTCCGACTATAGACCGTTTGCAAGTGATTTCTTATGATATGAACTTTCTCCAAAGTCTTATAAATCAAATCGAGGTCCAAAAGTGAAGACTCACCATCTTCAAACAATTCAGTTCGAGACCTACACCTCTTACCACATAAGGCTTCATAAGGAGACATGGATATAGAAGAATGGTAGGTATTGTTGTAAGAAAATCTCACCAAAGGCAAATGATTATCCCAATTTTCCTCAAAATCAATAGTACACGCTGTAAGCATATCCTCAGGAGTTTTAATAGTATGCTCGACTTGACCTTTCGTTAGGGGGTGAAAAGCGGTGTTTAACTTCACCTTTTTACCCCACCCTTCTTGGAAAAACATCCTAAACGTAGATGTGAATTGTGCACCACGATCCGATAGGATCGAAAGCAGAATACAATGGAGACACATATCTATGAAGATCCTTGAATAATCTTCAGCCAAATACATAGACATTACGGGAATAAAATGAGCGGATAAGGTAAACATTTCAACAATTACCCATGTAGAGTAAAATTACTTTTATGTCCGAGGAAAAACTACCACAAAATCCGTATTTATTCCTTCACACTTCCAAGTAAGAACTTGGATTTCTTGTAGTAAACCACCGGCTATTGATGTTCGGCTTTCACTTTTTGGCTTGGTAAGTTAGAATCATACTTCGCTATGTCCTTCTTAAAACCATCCAACAAAAATACTTCCCTAAGGTCATATCATACATCTTTGTCGAAACTAAATGAATGGAGTAATGGGACCAATGAGCTCCCTTAAGGATCTTATTCCTCAAAAAATCTACATTGGGAACACACAACTTTGGGAACACACAACTTTCCTTGATATCTTAAGACACCATCCCCCCTAAAGAGAATGACTCATTAAGTTTACCAAGAAGTTATTCCATAAACTCCATCAATGGTTGATCAATGTGTTGTTTAGACTTCACCTCAGCCACAAAAGATGACTCGGAGTTATGATGGGCCATAGAACCACCATTTCAGGAATCTTCCAACCTAACACCTAATCTATGAAACCTATGAACATCTTTAACTAGGTCATTCCTGGATTCCAACCACCTTCATTGTTAGAGATTCAACTCCTTCTAAGTAAATGAATATTGGAGACTCTTGTGGTTAGTTTACATATCAACATGGACGCCATATAAATAATTCCTCATTATTTTCAAAGCAAATACCACAACCGCTGAACTCAAGATCATTAGTTATACAGTTCCTCTCATGCACCATAAGTTGCCTTCAAACATAGGCTATTACTTTCCCATAATGCATAAGCACACACCTAAGGCCACTCGGTATGCATCGCAATACACAAAGAATCCCTTTTTACCTCCTGTAAAGTCAACACCGGAGCAGAATTAACCATATCATTGAAGATTTGGAAGCTTTTGTCACGTGCTTCTGACCACTCAAACTTCTTACTCTTTTATGTCAATGAAGTCAAGGGAGATGCAATGGATGCAAAACAATCTACAAACGTCCTATAATATCGTACTGGACGAAGAAATTCCTAATGTTTGTTGGAGTCAATGGTCTAGGCCAATATTTTATCACCTCCATTTTTCTTAGATAAATCTCAACTCCCTCAATAGATATGATATGACCAAGAAATACCACAGACCTCAACAAAAACTCACTTTTTTTATACTCGGCAAAAAAGTGGTTCTCCATAAGCACTTGTAACAACGCCATCAAATGGTCCTTCTGTTCACCCTCATTTTTCGAATATACAAAGATGTCGTCAATGAAAATAATGCGAAATAAATATAGGTAACTTTGAAATCATGAGATGTGTAAATATCGTCGTGAATTGGTAAGACCAAAAGACATTAGTAGAACTCGTAGTGACCATATGTAGTCCGAAATGCCATTTTTGTTATATCCTCACCTCACCCTAAGTTTGTGATACACCGATCTCAAGACAATCTTAGAAAAGTATCTTTCCCCTTTGAGTTGATCAAACAAGTACTCAATTCGAGGGAGAGGGTACCTGCTTTTGATATTAAATTTATTGAGTTTGCGATAATTGATGCACATTCTAAGAGACCGATTCTTCTATTTCACAAACAAAACCAGAGCACCTCATGGAGAAAACTAGGTCTAATGAACCTTTATCTAGTAAATCTTTGAGTTGAGACTTTAGCTCTTTCAATTCGGTAAAAGCCATCAGATAAGAAGGATTTAAAGTGGAATTAGTATACGTTAACAACTTGATAGAAAAATGAATTTCCCAAGTTGGAGTAATACAAAAAAAATCATTAGGAAATACCTTAGGAAATTTATTCACTACGCGGACCGACTCAATGGGAGGAATTTTGGATTATAAATCTTAGACTCTTATAATATCGTATAAACGCCCTTTACAGATCATTCTACAAGTCTTAAGACAAAAGATGATACAACCTCAAGGATTACAATTCCCCCCTTCCACTGTAAAACATGTTCATTTCGAATGTTAAATTTCACAATGCATGTTCTACAATATATAGATGCAAAGAAAGCATACAACCAATCTATACGCAAAATGACATGAAAATCAACCATATCAAGTTCTACTAGTTCAAGATAAGTAAATCTTATGGGCAACAGTATAGGAAAATTTTTATACGCCCTTTTTGCAACGACCGACTCAACCAACGGGTAGACACTACAAAAGTTCCATGATAGATATCGGTCTACATGTTAATCTTTTTAGCTACTAGAGTAGTAAAAAATTATAAGCTGCCAGCTGGATCAAGTAAGGCATATACATCAACAGAGCAGACATTTAACATACAGGTCACCACGTCGGAGGAAGTCTCTTTCTCACCCCTAGAGCAGAGATAATAAAAGTGAGTATTCTTTAGAGCATAATTTGAATAACTTGCTTGATCTTGAGCACTACCCTTTTATTGACCCCTCACATTAGGGAAATCCCTAACCAAGACAATTTCCACAACCAAGACAATTTCTCGTTCTAACTAACAATTAACCTAAATGAGCTTTTCTACAATTATCACAAGTAGGTTTCTAGTTCGGTGAACTAGTACCCCTTCTATTATAATACTTAGGCTTGGACACCCTATCCTCACGAGACTTAGGGAACATGGAAGGAACCTGATTAGACGCCCTCTTCTTTAACTAGGTCTATCTTACCATCTTCCACATGAGATACACTACCCATGGCTATACGATTTAAATCATCCGTAATCTTATTATGCTTACCGACTTTGTAGAGGAAACTCATGTCGTATTCCTTTAAGAGTTCCAACCATCTTTTTTGTCGTATATTCAACTCTTTTTAGTGAACACATATAAAATACTCTTATGGTTGGTGAATACATTCTCATGGACACCATACAATTAATGTCTCCATATTTTAAAAGCAAACACTACGACCTCTAATTCAAGATCATGTGTTGGATTGTTTTTCTCATGAACCTTGAGTTTTATAATAGGTATAGGCTACTACATTCGCCTATTACATAAAGACACAACCCAAACCCACTCGAGAATAGTAACAATATACCGCAAAACCCTTACTTACTTCCGGTAAAGTAAACATTGAAGTGGAAGCAAGCCTAAATTAGGGTAATTTAAATACTACCTCGATCCTGGAAAATACCATTTTACCTCTAGACTCTCTAAACGTAATATTACCCCTTTTAAAGTCCGGTTATTACTAATCTTGGTAAGTCTTCTTAATTGGGTACCCTACATGGCAGGACAGAACCTTTCGTAGCTTAACTAACCTATACAGTTAGTTGGCTTGGCTGTTGTAAAGGTTCAGATGTCTAGTTCTACGCGCATCAATCTGTGTGAAATCGGTCTAATCTAAGCATTCTACATACGATAGACATTACTTATCATAGTCATTTTAGGGTTCTTATATTATCCCTCCATTAGGAACATTACTCCCCGAATGACACTACACATCATTTTAAAATAAAGAGGGTTATTTTAAAAAATATGTTAACATACTTGAGACTTTACTCTTTGTGAATTTCTGTTTCACACTTACTCCCCATAGTGCATATTTCACAACCTTATCTGAAGCATAATATTTGAGAATGAGTAAGTTCCTTCTCAATCGCACATAACTGAATGCACCTCATGACTCATGCAACACATACAATTATGTCCACGCTATACAAAAACAGCAACATGACATGCAAACTTGAATTCATTTTAACTCACATAGTGCAATTTATTACAATTACGATTTTGGACATACAACACCAAGTTGACTATTGCACTAAAACATAGAGTTTCTTAAACAAGACAAGCCTTATGAAGGAGTATATCTAACCCCTTAGATAACATCTTGTTGGCCTTAAGATTTGAAATTATATGGCTTTCTTGGATCGGTCCATGCCTTCCTATTTATAGACTATCTCATTTAAAAACCAAAACCTCACTGCCTGGATTGATAGTTTATGGTAGCATAAAACTTATGGAGAAAATCCATACCTAACCTATTCAGTGCTCTTTTTTATTGGTGAATATCCGATTTACATATTATTTTGTTGGTGCACATCTTTGAAACCTACTAGCAGCTTCGCATTAATAGACTAACGAACTCCTTCCTAAACTAGTCTCAACAAAGCATTCAACATGAATAAAAAAATAAGTCACGTAACTCAGCAACCAACATATGACTCCAATATATTAACATCATACTAGTGCAAAAAACCATACACATGAAAAAACAAATTTAGGCTACGCACCAAAGACATCACCGGAGGTGTCTTCCCCTATCACCCCAGACTTGAGTGAGAAGAATTGTTGCCTCCTTGCAGCCTCTTCATTTGAACCATTCGTTGAGCTTTATCCATCCCTTTTTTCTCAACCTCTCATATGCGAACAGTCCTTCATTATGTTACCTAGTTTGCTATAACTATAACAAGTGTTAGAGACCCTCCTACACTCTCCTCCAGGAAGCTTGCCAAGTTCCCTACAAGGTGGCTCTCCTGAGGTGTATGTACTTCATTGTTTCTCTTTTTTCTGAGATCGAAATCCCTATCATAGAGACTCTTGGATGAACTTTACTACCCTTAGTGGGATATTTCCTTCATAAACCAGGACTTATCCCTAATTTCAGTAATACTTTTCATTGAAAAGTTCTTCTCAGCTTGCCTTGAAGTGTTCCCTGCACTAGTATGCTTCCTCTTCCTGCTTTCCTCCACTTGTTGGACATATACCATAAGCCTATAAATTTTCATGCTATCATGCAGCATAGATGTGATATACTCCTCCTCGAGATCCTCAAAAATCTTAGATCCAGTCTAAACGGGAGGATTCACCCTCTTAAAGTCCCTTAACCTGCTAGCCGATGTGTTGGAAGGTGGGTTCTCCTTGGGAACACCTTGTTGCTCCCCCTGCTTTGTCATAGCCAAAGCTTGAAAAGTAATGGCTTGGGCCACTGTACGAAGGTTGTCCCCACTTCCAAATCTGTCACCCAGTTGGGTTAACAGGCATCTCCATTCAAGCAGTTGCTCCTCCAATCTCTCCACCTGCGTTTCTCCGCGTGTTGATGTTTCTGAATCTCAAGAGTTGATGTTAGATACACTCTTAACACTAAGAAATCAAACATTAGAAAAGGCATGATAATATCCAAAAGGAAATTTTTCCTATGCATCATGCACTTTTTAATTCAGGATAATGGTGAACTTCACTACCATGAATTAGAAAATACTCTATGTGGTTAATGTGAACTTATTATCCTCAAAATTTTACCTAACGCTCTGATACCAACATTGTCACGACCGGAGTATAGACCCAAGTCAAAACAGGCGTCGTTGACCTCTAAGAGGTGCAGAGAAGCCTACACAAGTCATCGTTACATATTCTAGGTTAATTTTAGCATAAAACTTTGAACTTTTTATTTACTTACACTTCATAGAGGGAAACATTGAACTCGTATAAGACTATCTACATAAACTCATAAATTTTCGCAACAACCATCTAATATCAAGATAATGCAATGAAAGACATAGCCATCTCTGTATAAAAACATTGAGTTGCTTAAATTGCACCAATACAATATCTAAAATTAACTGGGAAAGAAACAGTAGTGGCACATACTCCACTAGCTCATGCCTACATCTAAGATTGAATATAAAAGATAGGCTTCGAAATAAAGAGGGCATATAAAATCCGGATTAATGCTCCACGTTCGGATAACCACAGCGTAGTCTCGTAAGGTCTAGCGTTAACCTACACCAGCAACTAAAAGTAAATAGTTCTATGGGATTAGTTCACACTTGTACTAAGTATGAGTATATGCAAGCACATACCAAGGACATGCATGATAAAGAAGAGCTCTATCCTAATAATATGAGTTATGGAAATTCAAGTCAGTTGAATTTCAAAATCGGATTAGGAAAGTCATATTATGAGAATAACATGCATCATCATACATATCATTTTGCAAACATCACATAGTAATTGCACATATCATATCACATAGTTAATATAATTTCTTAATGTGCCATGAGACCTTGGAATCATTTATTTGACATTATAACTTCCCAAAATAGGCGCTGAACATATGGGATCTCAACTAGGTAGCCTCCATTAGCCAACACAGAGTCTGCTTCATTTATTCATACATGCTTCATTTTCATTCATTAGTATACTAGTGTAAACACTAGCTATACCTAAAATGTAGTTTACGACTGTTCGATGTGCATTGACCAAGAATAACCTACTGTCATTACATAAGTCTAGCTCAACCCCTTTTTTATCTCGTTCATTTAATTATGTCCATTATTTGAACTGTAACCTTAAATGACATAGATCATGTGAGCATCATGAAGTCCAGTGTTTAGGAACACGCAAAAAAAGGGTGGAATCACCATCCAAAGTGAACCAAAACATGCTATCATAAATAGGGAGTCGAACTTTGTTAGAATACTATATTGGTAGTATAGGTTTAAAGACTAGGAGATATAATGAGACCCATACCCGTCTTGATGGAAAATCTAATCTCATGAGAATTAAACGAACCTCTGTCTTCTCGAAAGAAGTAATTTCGACTCATAGCTACCGTATCGGTGCTTAGTTTAATGTTCCATTACATTTATCTCATACATCATAGAAGGTGGATTCTAGCATGAGGCATCATAGCTCATTATATTATTTCTCATATCATCATTATGTATTCAGTGTGAATTTTCCTTACACATACATATAAGAGTGTGATTGAGAATTGTCTTTTAATATTTAAAACTCTCTGAGGTGAGTTCTTTTTGTGACATTATATAGTCGTAGGTACAGCTTGCTAACCTGCACTATCCTAATATTATGGTGCCACCTTGTTTTCTCTTAACATCTTTTCGTTTCATCTCTATTCACCTTTCATTATTTGTTCATCGTATGACATACATATGCTCTCTTGGAGTTTACATTGAGGGACATTGATTCTAGGCGTAGATACAACTTCTCTCACTTGTACTAGCTTATCTTCATGTAGCCACTCTTTCTTTTCTTATTCATCCTTTAGTATATATATACTCTCTTCGAAATTTCATTTAGTGTCATTGATTTTTAGGCGTAGATGCAGCTTATCACACTTGCATTAGGCTATAGACACACACTCTTCTTTATATATTAACTATGAACTCATTCTTAAGTCGTTCTTTTGGAGTATGCTTTAGATTTGACTTTACATAGTTCTACACTCTCCTTACATGAATATTCATTTCGTCATATGAAAATGCACTTTGTCTTTTAGTATGTCTCACAGTATTACATAAACCTCCTAGGTTCAAATTATTTCATTACATCCATCTTAGGTTCGTTTTCTTTTAAACGTACGCTGGACTTATGGATCCATAGTACAAACCATGAGGCTTCATGCATAATTTGTCTAAATAACTTATCCTTACCAAAGATTATGTGGTACAAGACTTATACATCTTGTATGTAGGCCAAGATATGGATAACGACTCTTACAAGCAGCACTCATTAAATATCTATTCACGTACGACTGATATGTCAATCCGCTATTGGGAAAGAGAACCAAATTTCAAATTTTTTGAGCAACACTTAATATTATATTAAACTTGGTACTTGCATTTTTCAGATTTGGGGGACCTTAGGTCGATCCCCATAACACTAATAATATTTTATTTCTTTTGCCTCCTCTTTTTGTCGTTTAAGGCAAATAGGTTGTGGGATCAATCTCCAAAAGCTTATTCTTTTTCTCTTAATTTTTGGCCGAGACAAACATTTGTAGAAAACTGGAAATTTGGTCTCTTTCAATTTATCTTTTTCTCAAGTTTTAATGTTGATTTTGTTTCTGAATCCTTCAAAATATTTGCTGAGATTTCACGGACGAACCCTATAGACGACCATTATTCCGTCGATGGACCATCTTTAGTGCCCGTCGTTCAGTGATGCAGTTTTGAACTTGATAGTGTTTTTTGTTTCAAATTTGGTCTTGCTTCTGTTGGGTGTGTAAGATGTTTACAATGAAACTAATAACTCTCTTTTGCAGGACCCGATGTCTCCCAATGTGTGGTGGAAGTTATTTTTATGAGAGTAGAGAGAATAATAGAGAGATTTGACAGTAAGTAGCTTATTCAGCTTGTTTATTACTGAGGGAGAAGCCCTCTATTTATACAACATTTTTACACATTAGGCCAAAAAAAATGGCCGACACTAACTATACACTTGGGCTATATTAATTCGGCTGACACAAAATTACAAACTACTAGTGGCCCTTTACTTTATTACTGGCCGACATAACTTTACATATGGCCATCTTATCTTCTGGCCGACACTTCACGACAAACTACTTTAATAAAGACATAAAGATAAAATTACAAAAATATTTTTTTTTCTTAGTTGTGCTTTGAGAAACTTATATATCATATAGGTTGATTTGTGGACAAAAGATGCACACAAGAAGAAATGATTAATATCATAATCAAAACGGATAATTTTTGGATCATGAATGATTTTGATGATTCGAAAATAGGGATCACATAAAAGGAACAAGTTTCAATGCCCTATTTCCATTAGAACGAGTCAGACTGGGATGAGGAAAAGGTTAAGCATACCAGCAAAAGGATAATGGCGGGGGATAGAGTGCATTCAGTCCAGACGCACAATATTTTTTTTACTAGAAGATTCCTATCAGGAATAGCATGTGAAGAAAGGGTTGCAAACATAACCCTAAAAGGAAAAGAAATCCTTTGAATGAAGGACATTGTCTTTCTTTAGTTTTGTTCAAATGTACTTCGATTCATATTTGTTACAATTTGATTTGATGATAGAGTTATTTCTCTATGTATTTAACTATATGCTATGCATGTTCACTTGACTAGACTTAATGTTTTTGTTCTTGTGATGTACATGCCTATGATTTAATGAACATGTCCTATTGGTTGGTATGGACTTGTTGAATAAGCATAAGTGTTTCCAAGGTAAATGGTTTTCCAATTCTTATGGGTTTTCTTCTAATCTTAAAACTATTGATATATTCTGAATTACTATGATTATATGAGAATATATTTTTTATTAATTGAAGTTAATTGATGCAATTTAACGTTTATCATGTTCCCTTCCTTAGTTTTAAAAATCATGGATCTTGCTAATGAATTGTTGGGAACTGAGTTACGAAGTGATCATTAAACTTGTTTTATCTATTATAATTCATATATGGATTTACAAGGGTAAGGTACTGTTGGGATTTGATCAAATTATTGATGAATTCATGATGAACCATATTTCCCCTAACCCTAGGTTATGAATTGTTGTTAATTGGATAGTGATGATGCAAGTTACATAGTTCTTGAGTTAATTACAATTTATTGATGTTACTACAAATATTCTTGTATGTAATTAGTTTGTTGATCGTAAAATCATAATGATGGATATTAATGGAGATTCAGTAAGTCTATATTATCATAACCTTTACATAAATTATGATGTCTTCTGATGTATGATGTAGTTCAATAGAAGCATAACTTGTGATTACCCTAAGTAGATATTTGTTTAATGTTTATCTGAAATATCTTGGCTATGTGATTGTGAGATAATGTTTAAGTTAAAACGATATAACGTTTGTTATGAAGTACCTATGTGTCTTATTATGACATGGTGATGATGTTATGCTAATCTCACATATGAGGGTTTCGATGAAAGGATATTCTCATGCCAATACTACTAATGTAATGACAATAACTCTACAAGGGATTAGATTCGATGACCTAGATTAAACTATGATGGTTAATAAAGATATTAATGACATTTCAAAAAGAAACTCTAGCTTAGTACCGAGTGAACAAGAGTGAGGAGTGTGCCTTCTCACGATGGAAAGTAGGATCACTAATGTACTCTTGAGATTGGATATTATAATGCATGTAGCATAAAGAGGGTCCACACTATATCTCCTAATTCTTTAATAATGTTTCCCCGATAAGTATACTAGCTAGTGGATTCACTTAGTTGCTATGTTAATGTTTTGGTACTACCTTGGCAAGTAGTCCTCCTACCTTCGATGTAGGGTTCCATTACAGTGGATTCCACGTTAGGTCATGTGGTCTATGTCGGTTAAAGCAAGATGTTCCCAAAAGGTAAATATAACTAAAGGAATGAACGTTAACTAGGATAACCTAAGGGGATTAGCGTAGTCTAGGTAGGGGTATGGTACTCTACCTAGATATTTCACTAGTTATCCTTGAAAAAAGTGTGAGGAGGGTGTTCTTATACATGTACATGCTTATAATGGTACATGATATGTATATGATGATCTTTTACATTAATGGTGTCTTTTGAGGTTCAATTCACTTATGAGTATGTGCTTGGTCTCTATGTCTAAAGTAAAATGATGATATGTACTCTTAAATTATATGCTATGTGAAGTGGATAGTACTTATGGTTCTTATTCAGTTTACTTGATGAGTAAGGTTATAAGGTTTTGCTTGGTCATTGCACTTTTTGACATAATTAGGGTTCATGGGTCATTGACTTACTTTGGTTATACTGTAATGATCTTTTATCCATGCTTGTTGATATTATAACTTGATTATAGAATTGCCTTTACTATCTGTTCAATTAAGTGAGATGCATGTTGACTAGACTTAGCATTATTGATCTTGTGATGACTATGGTTTTGGTTTAATGAATATGTCATATTGGTTGTATGGTGTTGTGAGTGTGCATAAAGTTTTCTATATGTAAAATAGCATGTTTTGATGGAATGTCGTCTTTAGCATGATTGCACTTGTTAATACATATACTCATACTTAGTACAAGTGTATACTAACCCCATGTTTATGTTTACTACAAATTGTAGTATATGGCCTTTGAGATTAGTTGAAGGCCATTGAAGACTACTTGGATATTTCCAATGTGTGCTGTAGGTCCTCACCTTCCGAGGTAGATGCCACTATCTTGTGATTTGATATTGTTTAGTCTTAAAGACGATTTAGTTTATTCACTTTGTTTTTTGGCTTAGTATATGCCTATATAAGGCCTTTATTTCAATGAAGTGTGGGTTGAACCCAAAATGTTTTAATTGACTTAGATGTTTGAATATGAGGCCTTTATTTCAACGATTTAGCATGATTGCCTTAGTATATGCCTATATAAGGCTTTTATTTCAACGATTTCATATGTACGTATGATCAATCAAATGAGATTCAAACGCAATTACCCATGTGTTTCAAGAAACACTCTCTTTTCGTAACTACATTAAAGAACAAGAAGACCTTAAGGAAAAAGATGAAGGCTTCGAAGTTCCCAATCAAATTTTATGGATTATTCTTCTATAAGGTATGAATTTTTCACTCTTTTTATTCCTTTGCCCGAGAGGTCCTTTCAAAGATAGTTTTCAAGAAATTCAAATTCTAGGGTTTTTACTCTAAAATGAGTTTTCTTCCTAATTATAAATTTATGAATATCGATGAAAAATAATGGTTTCTATGGTTGATTTAACGTAAACTTGTGAGAGTTTTTGATCAATAATGGATGAATCTCGTGTCATTCAATATATCTCTCTAAATAATGGTTTTATTGGGTTGTACTTACTACTTGACAACATGTAAATGTATGGATTGGTACTAAGACTTGAATGAACTCTTAAATGACCCTTTTCCCTCATCGTATGACTTACAAATTAATCTTGTATGTGACTAGAATAGTTATTATTTGTTATGCTATAGAGTAAGTCACTATGTTGTTGTTATGATTGTTGTATGTTGAGTGTATGTTCTTGAATAAGGTACTTGGAAGTGAGAGGTGAGTCTTCTATGGTCGTGACTACACTATGTTTTTTATGTTAGCCCATAAATGCTGTTACAATCTATTGATTTATGTATGATGTTGGCATGTATATATGTTGGGTTATGAAATCTTCTTTAGTAAATTTATTGAGATATCCTCTTAACCAAATTAAGGCAACCCTAGGGGACCTCTTTGGATAGGTGTTGTATAATTTGTTTATGAAAAACATAATGTAAGATCCAAAAAATGAAATGTGTGAACTAGATATTAACATGTTTGTTTTGATGTTCTAAGGTGCTAAATAGGTAAAACATATGGTATTGAGGCAGTGTCTAAGAGTGTAGATGCATTAAAAGTCAAAGGTCTCACATATGTGCCTCATATGTGGTTTTATGTGTTTATGCGTGGTTTGTGAGGTTTTAAGGTCCTTATATGAGTTATTTTGATATTTATAGGAAGTGTGTCAAGTTTCGTGGAGTTTTGAGGTCAAACGCTCATGAACGTCCATGTCATTCGAAAGATGTGACTTTAAATAACCATGTATGCCTAGCAATGCTTCATCGTGTTTAACGTGTTTGTGTTCTGTGAATTTCATGTGAGAGGTGATAAACTCATATAAGGTAATGTTTATGTTAGAAACATCCCCAAGTATCAACCAAGAGTCCTTGAAGAAGGACCCCTGTTTGTGGCCAACACTACCCAAGGTTGTCCACCTATGGATGGAAATCGATGGCCAGTAGCTTTGTCGATGCAACGTAGGTTTTGGAAGTAATTTGGTACTTATCCTGGGGAGGTAAGCTACAAGTTCCAAGTCTCTCAAATCATCGACGAAGGACACGATGGACCGTGCATAGGCCAACGCCCCATCTACGGGCAACCGTCGATGGTGGTCTGTCTACACGCAGCTTCACAATAAGTTGAACGGTGATATTGTAATTTTACACCACTTCCAAATAAGAGTATTGGCGGTTATTTAGGGGTATTTTGGGTATTTTAACTGTTTTTATAAGCCTAAAACATATTGAAGACTTCATTCTTCTAAATCAAATTCCCACATCCCTTAGGATTTTCACTAGAACTCCACCGAATCTAAAACTCAAGGAAGGTCTTAAAGTGATAGATTGAGTGGAGATTCTTCATCAAAGTGAAGAACTACCTTCATAAAGGTAGGGATTTTAATCCTTGAAACTCTCTTCATCAAGGAGACCCGATTCTCAAGATGTTTTCTAAACTTTTCAAGTTGAATTGTCCAATTTCATTATTCTAGCATCAATTCTTGTATTAATGATTTCTAAAAATTGAACAATGATTTAATTTATATTGTATTTATGATTTTAACAACAACTACCTATGAACCCATGAATTGGACACCCTAGTTTTTTACTAGGCTATGTGTTACTTGATATATAACTATTGTGTATGGATTACGGTGTAGATTTCGATGGGCTTTTTAATGATGTAAGAATTGTGTTCAATTGACATCTAGATTATCTTAGACTTATGAATCCTTATTTAATTGACCTTTTTTCATTGGTAAGGTCCTTATGGTATTGAATTGGATGATTTAGCATCAAATTGAGGTGATGAGGATGTTGTGGTTGTAAGCTTACCAATATACCTTATTTTAATATTATTTATGCCTTAATTATGTTTTTATTTGTATGGTACACTTATGGTGGCGGTGTTATGTGCTTTACTTGTAGTTGACGTGGCCTTGTCGGTGTTACATTATGCAATATGATGATCATGACCTTGTCGACACTACTTGAAGTAATATTTCTATTTGTGAAGTTTATTATGTAAAGTACGATGATATATATCAATCTACATGTTAATAAATGTGAAAGTATATGTGTTCTATTGATCTAATGAAGCTGAGCATGTTAGACTATGACTTTTACTTTGTGTATATAGTCTTAGGGTTTAGTATTTGTTACTCCTACTTGACTATATGAGTCTATGATTGTCATATTTATGATTTTATGATAGTGCATAGGATGAATTGAAGATGATATGGTTATATTTACGTGTTTGTAGAATGGTATTTATTAAGAGTTAAAGTAAAGTATGAGGTGTCTTTTCTTGGTTAACTTGTGTTCCTTACTTGATGTATATATGAATATGGATATATGAGTGTTTATAATTAGTATGATAAAGTCTCTTAGTCTTGAATGTATAAATGACATGTGACCTTAAATGAAGGTAAGCAAGTCTTTTATGTGAAACCTTGAACCTAGTGGTAAGGTTGTGAATGTTGAAGTCGTAAGTCGTAATGGTATTCTTCAAAGTAAAGGAATGATGGAGTTAAGCTTAATTGGATCAAATGACATCATATTAATCATTAGGAAAGTCATCATGAGCTTCTTCTCACCATTGTAAGGTAGCCTTAAGAGGACCTCTTTGGAAGGGTAAATTTAAAAAGGGTTATAAAATTGATATTAAACCCTTTTATGTGAATTGCTCTATGAGAACGAATGCTAGCACTGAGTGAGTATTGTACAAGAAGTAGTTCTAGTTAACAATGAGACTAGATTACAACATGCCCTTCATATTACTTAACTATGTGCCTACATAGGATGTGTCTATGTTCTACCATTGGAAAGTAGAACACCCTCGTTGGAGTAGGTTAGAACTTCAGATTCCATTTGTAGCTATAATAGGCTATGTCAGTTATTGCCTATTATCATCATGTCGTATACTCAATAGAATTAGAGAAGTTCTATGAAGTTTAGGTAGTGGTATGCGACGCTATATAGACATTGTACAACAGTCTTTGAAGGTGTTAGTTTGAATCCCTAGCTCTTGTCTAAGACCATTACTTGAATATACTTTATGTTATGTATGAGTCTTAATGATCTAATTAACTAATGATATATCTTATGAAGTATGTAAATGGAATAAGTACTTATCATGAATAGTTAAGGGTTTTCTAGTAAAGGTGTTAAGGGGTCATAGGAATGGTCACTTCGTATCTTACCTAGATAAGTCTTAAGAATTACTCTACTTAGGGAAGATGTTGATTATGTGGAGATGATCAAAACTTAGGAAGGTCTAAGGATAATTTAGGTAGTATTGATAGCCTTTGATGAGGAAATGTTATATTATCTATCTGTTGATACTTTTATGTCTTGAAGTGTGTATGTGACTTATTATAAGTGTTCTTGATGGTCATTTGGGTATGCCTAGAGAGGTTCTATGGGAGGTCTCTCTTTGTGTTTCTTTAGTTGGCCTTAGTATAGCTTGTAGTAGAAGAATACTTGGTAAAAGGTGTCTATAGTGAAGGTTAAGCACTTCAATGTAACAATTAAGAACATGATTGCACAGTGAAATGAGTTCACTGTAAAGTGACTAAAAAATTATGATATTTTCTTAAATGTTATTTTATGTGTTTCTAAGTTGTTAAATGTTATTCTTATGCATATGATATGAGTTCTGAAAAGAAAAGATGCATAGTCCCAATAAATGTTAGTTTTTTATGATTTTTATGCATAATGTCAAACTTAGTACATGTGGTTGTACTAACTCCATGATTTTATCTATCTCTATAGTTCTTGGTAGGTCAGGAGCTTTTGGAAAATTTATACTTAGACCATAGCATCATTCAAGAGAAGTTGAAGTATGTCTTTATTTTACTCGAGGGCATATATGTCTTTTATATTTTCTATTAGAAGTATTGTAATAAACTATGTATTTCTATATTAGTAATGTGTATGAGCCGTGTGTACTTAGTATTTCTTTTTGCTTTATATGAAAGAGTTTTTAAAGACTATGATATGTTTAGTGAAATGTTTTAATTCACACAACTTTTCATTATGTTTTTGCAATGAATACTATCTTAGGGCTTGTACTAGATCTCTAAGAGGTCAAGTACGCCGGTTGCAATACGAGATTGCCTCTAACTTCTAGGGTGTGGTTTCGGGATTTGACATATATGGTACCTCTTCATCTGCCCATTAATTGATCTAATCTATGAGAACAAATGTTAGAACCGAGTGAGAATGCTTGGGGAGTACCTCTAGTTCTAAGATGAGGCTCGAGTACAAATAAACCCTCGATATTCCTTTACCATGTGCCCACATAGAATCTGTCCTAGTTATACCATTTGCAAGTAGAACACCCTCCATCGGAGTAGGTTATACTCCTTATTCAATGCCTAGCTATTATGTTTAACGACAATTATTCTATGTTTTCATCATGTGAAATACATATTGGTTTTCGATTAGTACTATTATATTTAGGTATTTGAATGGGACACGGTCTAAACATAACACGACTAGGGTTTGAAGATATTAGTATGTGAGTCCTTAGGTCATCTAGGAGACAACTATGTGAATGTTCTTGTATGTTGAATGTCTCTTCAATGGTCTAATGAACATAATGATTTATGTAATGGTATGTTAATAAAACTAGAAGTATATAGAGTAGCTTTGAGGATTGTTTAGATGGCTTGGAGAGGGTATATGGACGTTCTCATCTTGTCATACTTAGGCGAGTCTTAGCGAAATTCTAGGGAACGAGTTTAATTAATTAAAGAGCAATAATCTTATCATAGGTAGTATAAAGGATCTCTTTTTTCTGTGTATAAAGGAATTGTATGGGAGGTTGTTCCATATCTCACTCAACTGAGACTTAGAATCACCTTTGGTAGATGGGCGTCATGTTTAAGCATTTTGATGTGTTGTTGATGGTATCTTGTCATATCTAACTTATATGAGAAGCTATTGTTATATGTTGTCCTTTATATTGTGATATAAGGTTTTACTATAGATATCATATTTTGATACAAATGTCCATTTCCCAAAAAATTTATTCATTATGTCATAATTAGTAAATGAATTGTACTAATTCAATACATTTAATCTACTTATAAAGGTGTTGCTAGCAGCTGAGGGGTAAGTTGAAGCAAGGCTTGGAATCTAGGACTCTTTCAAGCAAAGTTGGGGGTATTTCCTCAGTTGATTCGAGGACATTACTATCTTTAATTTTCTTTTATCAAAAGTAATTTGATAGACTAAGTTTCTATATTTCGATAGTATGGTCCATGTCCCAAGTATTCTTGAGTCTATGATTGGCATATATTGAGACTTATTATTTCCTATGATTTTATATTAAGATATTATGAGATATAATTCGTTTGAAAAGTTTTAATTCCGCACTAATTTTCATACATATATGTAATCAATGATGTCAAAGGGCTTGTACAAGACTTCCAAAAGATCAAGTACGCCATGTCGCACTTCGGAAACCTCATATCTTCTAGGGTGTACTCTAGGGGTATGACAAAGTCAACATCCCAATATAGTATTTCATCAATATCCAAATGACAAAGGAAAGAACAATGTCTTTAAGACAATACAATTTTGTAGTAAGAATGTAGAAATAGGTAATATCCCTGAACGTGAGGACCTACCAACACTTGCAGAAAATAGTCCAAGTCTTCTTCAATAGGCTTTCTAAGAACTAAATAACCGTAACCTTCAATTTTGTAGAAAACATAGAAATATTTGTTAGTACATTACTTGTACTATGTATGGAAACATATGCAGACATAATTTTATAAATCATGCTAAAAGGGACATTTGTTGAAAACTATGCTATGTACTTTCAAAAAACATATGCCCAACAAAGATAACATATAAGTCAATAAATATGTATTCCTTGAGACAATACCATATACAACATAAGACTGATATCAACGTCATAAGCCAAGTCTTTATAATTTGAAGCATATCAGTAGTATTTATCACCAAGCAACTCAAACATCATGTTATAAGAACAAAGCATGTACATAAGTTCATGATGTTTGAACAGGTACAAGACCATTACCTATAACCCATTACTAAAATTACAATTGCACTTATCAAGTGAAGTCCCATAACCCCACTTAACAAAGTAAACCCAACAAGGATCACAAGTAATGTCCAACTTATATAACATAGCATCATAAGTAAAAACAATCATGTTTAGCAATATAACTGATAACATGTTCACAAGGGAAAGTAGAATCATATCGAAAAATTATATGTAAAGTAAACATATACGTATAATTTACTTAATAAGAGCATAAGAACAACCTTTTTTGACTTACCTCAAGGCCAACTAGTGCAATGAATAGGTAGAGTACCACACACCTACCTAGACTAAGTTACCCCTCTTAAGTCACCCTAGTTAGTGTTCACATTATGAAATCATTTTAGTTTGTGGAATAATTGCTTTAATTGACAAAGACCATATCAGTTAAATGTGGAATCCGTGATGTGAAACCCTTCACCGAATGAAGGTGGACTACTAGCAAAGGTAGTAGAAAAACATGAACATAACATTCTAGGTGGATCCACTAGCTAGTATTCATGTGGAGGAAACATAGTTTAGGAATAGGATATATGTGTAACATCTGAAGAGCATCCCCTAGATGTCATTGGCATCGTCGTGAGGACTAAGACTAGCCTCCAAACTTAGATCATTACATTTATAGGTCAAAAATACGGAAAATTTATAAAATTTCATTACTTCTGCATTAAGGTTTATATAGACTTTTATATACACATTATATATGAATTCCAAGCCTTCCTTCAATATCGTCTCAAAGCCCTTCAACGATTGGAAACTAAAATGTTTGGGAAAAAGAGAGAGAATAGGGTTAGTACACAACATGTACAAAGTATGAGACTATATTCACACCTAATTAAATCAAGCTAAAAGTGACCTTTCATGAAAGCATGTGATTTTACCTTTTAGAAAAACCTGTGCAAATTCAAGAAGACCATACCGACCAATAAGATACATTTATTAAATATAAGCATATACATCATAATATAAACAAAAGCTAAGTATAGTATACACAATATACGTATTATATACTTGAACACATAGTCAAAACAATCTATCATCAAGCCATAATAAAAACAAGCGTAGATAAGAGTTCATTACAATCTAACCGAAGAAACAAAATTACCCATGAACCATTATTAAGCTGACAAGTGTAGCGATCAAGCAAATCCCCATAAACTTAATCAATCAAGTAACCTAAAAAAATTATGACCAACATATAACTTCTCATATAATGGCATTAATAGCACATATCATAATATTTTAACAATAAACACCAACATCTATTCATAAGTGAAACTAATCATCAGATAGTATCAACAATATACAAGATCATCATATGCATGTCATGTACCATCATAATAATATACGTATATAATAACAATCTTCTAAAATTCCCTTCTAGTAAAACTAGTGCAAGGCATATGTAGAGTCCCATACCCCTACCTAGACTAAGTCATACCCCTTAAGACCCTTTATTTGGTTTTGTTCTCTATTACTTCATTATGTTTACGGATCACTTAACTTAACCAAAATATACCACAATAGGTAAGTGTGGAATCCGATGTTTTCAAACCTTACACCGATGGAAGGTGGTCGACCTACCACAGTAAGATCAAACATAAACACAACTTTCTAGGTGTATCCACTAGCTATTCTTCCTATAGGGGCAACATAAATCAAGAAATTAAGAGATAGGTATAGTTCCTGTACATGCACCTTGACAATTATAGCCTCATCATATGGGAATCTATAGGATGAGAAACCTTCATTGGGGAGTCAAAAACACATGTGGAACCATAGGGTGAATCTTCCTCTTTGGAAAGTCATCACCTCCTATTGTAAAGTTCACTCGGTGTTAAGTTAATTACCTTTTGAAATGTTTTTAATGTCTTTATTAAACATTGTAGCTTCATGTAGGTCAAAGGTTCTATCCCTTATACAATCATCATGATCATCATAACTCAATAAGAATTGTTTGGGTAAAGTCCTTTCATCACAATTCATATAGCTGAGGTTAGCACATTTACATAATTATTTATAATAAGGCACATTGGTAATTTATGACAATACTTATAACATTTAATCTTAGGAAACACCTCAAAAAACATAGAAAAGACATTTCAATTAAACATCATGCTAACACCTACTTACACTACTCACATGTCATCATAATTGAAGTAAAGGTTAGGATCATAGAAACTTAATCAATATCTTTCAATAGTCATCCTCATTGTTTTACCATCAACCAATAAATTAAATCCTATAATAGGTGTAGATAAATAATCTACGGTAATTAACACAAGAGATAGGTCAATTGCATCATCACTATCCAATTAACATCAATTCAAAACCTAGGGTTAAGGGGAATAGGTTTCATTATGAATTCTTCGAGAAATAGATCCAATAACAACAACATATTACCCTAGAAAATCCATGATATAATTAGAATAGTGAAAACAAGTCTATTGATCAAGTCATACTTCAATTCCCATCATTTAAAATAAAGATTGAAGATTTGGGGAATTGGAGAAAGGAACATGATAACCATGAAATTCAATCAATTAACATCGACTAAACAAAAACCTATACCTAATGAGTCATATGTAATACAATAAATCAAGATCAATCATCAATTTAAATTTCAAAAGAAAACCCATAAGAATAGAAAAACCATTGAAATTGGGTGTTAGAAATCAACTTTGACAAGACATCTTGGTTTACGGAATCCCAAGGTACCTTATTGAATATTTTTTCCACAAAATGATGTAAAATCCGATAGAAATTGGTCTTCTTGTTCAAGTTTTCTTCTTCCTTTAATGGAGATTGAATAGAGAGAGAAAGTAGAGAGAGGTGAGAGCTGTTGGGTTTTTATCTTGGTACTTGATTTGAATGAGCAAATGTGAGGGAAAACTGATAGTAAATTAATATATAGACACCTATCAAAATCCAAAAATACCCATGACTTATGTTTACCCTTTAGTGAATCAAACTTTAAATTCAAATTTCATATTTTCATCGGGGAAGAAGTCCGTGACGCAGAGTTGTTCCCCCATCATTTTCTCATTTAATTTTTGAGAGAGTTAAGTCGGCTACCTTCTAGTGAAGCGAACTTGAGATTTTAAGAAAAGCCACCCAAGTACGCGATGAAGAAAAGGACTTGTTTCATCAATGTGTACTTTTTTGCTTCTTTAGCAGCTTGTCAAACAAAGTTTGGGGTCCCTTTGTGGACCGCTAGGGCGACCATTGGGGGGTCATACCCAGACGTTTTCACTCTATTTAATAGGCTTTACCAATTTAAATTCATCTTAAAAGTTTTAGATCTCAAAACCTAAGGATGTTTCGTAGTTAATTTAGATTAGCTTGACGTTTCTTGATGTTTGAATCCAAAATTTCCTAAATGGTATATAAAAATTATTTTAGGCTTTATTACAGTGTTACTAGCCTTATATCAACATGTTAGTCTCTAATTGAGGTCATAGACTTTCGGAGTTTTACATTATCCCCTCTATGGCTCATTCGTCTTTGAATGAGACTAAAATAATTTGGGAGGAAAAAAATAGACTCAAGACTAGAAGCTTAAGCAACAACATACATCATTAACACGAGTCACAATACAAGGACTGCTACATAAATATGTCCAACACATCATCATGGCATTGCACAAATGAATCGAACTATCAATATTTTAACGTACAAGGCTCAAAATCACACTATGAGGAATTTCCTTCTCACAAATACGACATGAGCTAAACATACTTTTAAAGAATCAATTATGGCAATACTAAACTTACCAACATGCTTAGTTCATCAGAATGAACAATCAAACTCAAAACAAATAAAAGAGCAAAATTAATAGTTTTGAAGTTAAATATGCACATTTCACTGTAATGTAAGTGTAATGACAACCTAAAATGCACATTTATTCTAAACATCACCAATGATCATAGAAACATCAAATTTAGTTATTATATTCATAATTATTAAGAATTAACTAACCTCCAATAGTAAATACATAAGGATAACGGGACATCATGTCAGCTTCGGCTTCGCATGTTGCTCCCTCAACTAGGTAGTTTCTCCATAAAACTTTTTGGCATGCCACCTCTTTGTTCGTCAACCTCTTCACATGACTATAAAGGATTTCTATAGGGATCTCTTCACGAGAGAGTATAACCTTCACACCAAGACCCTCAATAGCAAGAATAGACTCAGTATCATGATACACTTCATACTCATTGAAACTTGGATAATCAGATAAACAGAAGACAATTCACTAGGAAGTTTCAACTCATAGGGAACCATACAAACAATTTGCAATATTTCATAGGGACCCACATAACAAGGAGTAAACTTCCCTTTCTTACAAAACCTAACCATCCTTTCAAAGACAAAATTTTTAAGTAAACTTTATCACCTTCTTTAAATTCCAAATCCCTTTTCCTATTATCCACATATGACTTTTGCCCACTATTGGCCATTTCCAAGCGATTTATTTTGATATGATCTTTGTCCAAACTCATATAAATCAAAGAAGGGACAAAAAGTGAAGACTCACCGGCTTCAAACCATTCACTTGGATACATACACCTCTTACCCCACAAGGATTCATAAGGATCCATGGATATAGATAAATGGTAGATATTGTTGAAAGCAAACTTCACCAAAGGAAAATGCTTATCCTAATTTCCCTCATAATCAAAAGTACATGCTCTAAGCATATCTTCAATAGTTTCAATAGTACGCTCGACATAACCATCTGTTTAGGGGTGAAAAGCAGTGCATAAATTTCACCTTGGTACCCCAACCTTCTTGGAAATATATCCCAAACCTAGATGTTAATTATGCACCCCGATCCGATAGGATGGATAAAAGAATACTATGGCGTCAAGTAATCTAATCTATGAAGATCCCTTCATAATCTTTTGCCGAATACGTAGACATTCCTTAAATAAAATTAGCTGATTTGGTAAACCTATCCACAACTACCCATGTAAAGTCAAATTACTTTTATGTCAGGGGCAAACCTACCACAAAATTCATATTTATGTCTTCCCACTTCAAAGTAAGAACTTGGATTTCTTGTAGCAACTCAATCTATAACTTTAATTTTGTAATTGAATCAACCCAAAAGAAAACTCAACTTTTTGAAATTAATTTTTAAGGAACCCTTTGAAGAAAAAATCTCAAAGATGAATAGAACCCATACCTTAATGTTTCTCAACAAATTTCATGAAGAATACACCCTCTTTCCATCCCCCAAACACAAGTTCTTGCTATCCATCAATGGTGAGTTCATGTAGAGAGAGAAATAAGAGTGAAGGAAAAGAGTTTGTTCTGAGAGTTGTCTTTAGGTTAATAAGGGTTAAGGGTATTTATAGAGGGTCTTAATTAACTTAATTAGTCTCATTTTAATCCATACCTAACCCCTAAAACACTTAATTAATTAAATGAAATCATTTAATATTCATGAATGAAATTTGACCCACAGCGACGATACCCCGATTGATGGTCCATCGGTGAGTTGATGTACGACCCACCTCCGTACTTCACTCCGTTCACTTGGTCAGAGACTTTGCCGTCGAGGTATTCCTCAAATTTTTCAAAGTATGGGATGAATGTGGCCTTGACGCCTTGTCAAGCCAATGATGCCTCGTGAACCTCTTCCCTCGCGTGTCACAGTAGCTAGGTAAACAAAGGACTTCATGGATATTTCGAAGTGTGGGACAATTGTGGCCTCGATGCCCTGTCGATCCATGTAAAGATCTCCATCCATCCCGTTGATTGACACTTTCATGCAGTGTACATCAAACTGCAGGGGTCCTCCTCAAGGGCCCTTAGTTGGTCTTTCCGGAGTGCTAACAGACATTTTAATCATGAAACCACTCAAACACCCATTAGCTACCTCTCCACCTATTTCCGTACATTTTAAAATACTAAAAGTAAGTAAAAAGTTTAAGGCACACAAACATCCCTTTGAACCAATTTCTCAGACATCTTTGGATGTTTTGGTTCTTAAACCTTTTAAATGATGTATAATCATTAAAAAATTACTTACAAACAGTTCTTATACATTAGAGCACCTATGTTAGGCTTTACCATGAGTCATGGATTTTAAAGGTGTTACACCCTTACCTTTACTTTACATTAAGCATCATATTCGATGTATGGCTTAGTTATTACTTCGCACAAATAAAAACAAGCCTCTAAGATAGTATCCCACTAAATATATGTTGATAACTTTTTTCTTATTAATTTCCTCCTTGGTACGGAATGTATCATTATGGAAAATTCTAATCTGTGCGTTCATTCAAAAGGCATCTAAGCGAATGAATTATCAATACATGTAATAACCTATTTGAGGATTCTTATTAAGCAAAGTTTACTTTGGTAATCACCCATGGTTCCCACAAACCATGTTATGGATTTAGTTACCCTTACATAGTAGAACACAATTCATAGTGGATAAAAAAAAATCATGTACTTACATTGACAAATTTGAGGAAAATCCAGAAATTCGTCTTGTAACAACAAGGAATAACTTAAAACCAAATTCGAAAATTTTAATAAATGTCAATGTTTCAAAAACCCAATCTCCCAAGACAAACAAAGAATAATAGTTATAGAATCCAATCACAACAATGATGATTTAGACCATATTTATAGAGAATATTGTCCTAAATTAAAAAGAATTAACATAAGAAAAATTGTGCAAAAACGCGGCTGAAACCGAGGACTCCCACAGATGGTCCGTCGATGAAATAACAGACAGTCGACTGCTTCCGTCACTTAGCATCAATTATTCTCCTTCATCTGGCATATTAACTAAATAAATTGATGGACCAACAGCACGGTCGAACAATCCATCGATGACTTTCGTCGTTCCATACATACACTTTCTTTGAGTTCGAGTAATGGGACTATCTCTCATACAATTAACGATTCCATAGGACATTCCGTAGCCCCACACTTGCTCACATTTCTTCTCCAGAGATATGAACTTCCAATCGACGATCACCATCTACGGTCCATCGATGGATTTCGTAGGTCATCTCTACACTAAATCAGAGCAGCCTTATGTGATTTGGTTTTATAAAACATTCCCACCAAACAAAGATAAAAACATGTAGAAACTTTTACAAAAATGCTTTAGAGACACAGAATTCATAATGAAAAATCATAGAAAGTACTGTAAATCCACTGTGAATCAACACCCTCAAATTCAATTCATGGTTTGTCCTCAAGCGGCGCACTATGACTCTACACAACACTTTGTACAAATGTACACTCTTTGTAGCTTTCGCAATCATATGAATATCAATCCCAAGTTTTTCTTTCCTTTAGTGTATGATTCATTTTTTTTTGATTTTATAAGTAACTAATGTGTATAAGACAATGAGATAAACTCATCATGCACTGACACCTCTGCTCTTTTGCCTATAGCCATGTTACCAACTTTCCGATATTGAAACTAGTGCCCTCGCTTCAAAAGAAATCCTCCTTTTTTGCACAATGATTTTAAATTTGGGTACAATGATAATTATTGAACAATCAAGATCAAAAAATATTCACATCTAGTTAGTACTTTTCGCCATAGGCTTGCTCTTATTTACATTGCTTATATTCACCACATTAGACTGTTATGGTCACGATATGACATTCTTGGATTATAATGTGGGAGGTAAGGTGACTCTTATATCTTTTTGTTCAACTTTTTGTGTTTCTTTTCTCTCTTTTTAATTTTTTTTATTGCCTTCTTTTTTCATTCTATTGATAGTTTTGTCTAAGTCACTTCTCTTGATGACTTTTTCATTTCTTATTCACAATACTCTTTTGATACAAACTTTTCGAGTCATCACTCACAAAAACCTCTCTAAACATATTCCTTTTTTATGAGTTTAGGTATAGATTACGCAAGGTTGGGTCAGGGCCAAAATGAGGTCAGTTTCTGCATTAAACACTCTCAACTTATGTTATTGACCTAAATAGAGGTGAACATGTCCAAGGAGGCACCAGAGCCAACACATTATACCAAAGGAAGGTGAGTTGGTGAAGAATAAAATAATTTTATTATAGGCTCAATTTATTTGGATAAAAAAGGAATAACATTTTCATTTGGATTACTTTATTTCAGGCTAGATGTTTGCTAATTCGAACAAGGGCCTATGATCCTTTCCTAGTTGTCTAACACAAATTCCTTTTGCAGGACCAACAGGGAAACTTATTGAACGGTACTAACAGTGAACCAATCAAACTTCTTTACACTCTGTTTACACCTTATTACTCTATCAGACTATAAGACACTTAGTTTGAGTGTTGTTTTGAGGGTAATGCATGGTGCAACTCTATGTAATAATTAAATCCAATACATTCAACTTCTTTATACCTGTTAATGCAAGCATTAACTTAGATGGGATATCATTAATGTTAATCCTACATGCTTAATATTTCACTTTAATACTTTATGCAATTTATGACATACCGGTTCAAGCGTAAAGTAATTAGTCTCTTGAGGTAAAAGAACACATGCAGGAAAAACCCCTAAGAGAGGAACGTGAGTAGGGCTGCTGAGAAATCATCAGAACACTCACATTCTATTTACCCCACTACGAACAAAAAAATATTCAATTATCCCCAAATGCATAAGAAATATTATGACAGTGGTAGGTTGAGCAACTTGAGGCGTATAGCACGGATGATAAACAAGAAGGCTGGATCAATTTCCTTAAACCCGCAACCTCAGTAGTAGTGTCACCCTCAGTGGTGCCCACAAAAATCTTCTCACCCTCATTGGAGATTCTCTCTATAGCCTCAAGTCTGGAACTAGATGCCCTAGCAGCCAACTCTCGAGCCCTCAACTGACGGGTTTCCTCATTAATCAACGAGGCTCTCCTCTCAGTCTCAAGGTACGTTCGCTCCCTCTTCGTTGAACGGGCATCCTCTCCTTTAGTGGGGTGTTAGGAATGATGCCTCTTGGCATGATCACGTGGCATACATGGCGGTGTAGTTAAGGCACTAAATACTGCAACAAACATAGTGTCCTCTGCTAGCTCGATAGGTTCTGTCTTGACTTAAGGCCGCCTCATCTAAAGAATGCAGTCAACATCGGCCCGCAAACTCACTACATCCTCATGAAGAGTGGTCAAGTCAATGGTTAGGGCTGAGCGTGCAAGAACCCGCAACTCATGGTGTTGGTTAACCGCCTGAATCCTTTGCTATGTGAAATGGGTCACCCTTTTATTAATCTGATCCTCAGCCTCGACATTGGATTTCTGCATCCAAGGATGAATATGATGCAGAAGGGTGGCCATCTAGGCCTCTTAGATCTAGACCCTATTGGGACTAGTGGAGCAGACGGTGGAGTTGAGCGGGAGGAACTGGGTGCTCTTCTAGTTTCAGGGGTGGACTCGTCCGGGGTGGTATTAGTGTGTTGTTAAGTGGTAAGATGCCCCTTGGGATAACTCTACTATATCTGCCAAATTCTCCCTAAGTAGTGGAAACTTAACTCTAGGCCCTCTCTGCGATGCCTGTACATTGACCTCATCACTGATGTGACTTATAACCACACTCTCGACTGGAGCATTGAGGGCATCACATTTCCAAATGGGCACTCTAGCATACCGGCATATCCTGAAGATCATTTAAGCAATTGGGTAGGTATTAGAGGTCTTAAAATCCCTCTCATGTATCACTGCGAGCAATAACTTCACGATGTCGATCTCCAACCCGGCCACCGAAGCTGCTACTAATACCGTTGTATACCATGTAAGAATATTATCTGTGTATTTGGGAGATAGACAATGGCCTAAATTCCAAAAAAAGGGGTGTGAAAGTGAGGTTGGCCTTTTTGATAAGGCCTCTAGGCTCTAATACCGATTCTTCTCCCTCACCATAAATGGACAACTTTTTTGCAATCCAACTCATGGTGGACTCTCTCTAATCGCTGTTTTTCTTAAAGTGGCCACCCTTGAGTACATCCCACCTATAATCAAACACTAGAATCAAGGGGGTCCGAGTGCTATCTGTTGAGGTTCCATATAAGAAACGATGGATGGTAGTAAGAGAAATGTCATCTAGAAAGCCTCGAACTAGAACCTTTGTGAGTGGGTCCTTCTTTGAAAGTTTCTCATGTCTATACAAAGAACCCTTGATAGTCGCCACATATGAGGCGTAGAACTCTCGAGCAATCTCCTTACTATACAACCCCAAGTTCCTAGCCATCTACCCGATCCAGTTGCGGGTGAACAATCTATGCACATCACGGATTGTGTGAAGCCTCCCTATGAGAACTCTTCGTTCTACTGTCAATAATAGGTTCATAACCCTATTGTCATTCAGAACCTATGCATTCCTATAGACTTGATACTAACAATCTATACACCATTGGTTTGCCTATTAAGGAAATAGTGTAGGGACATTATCATAGGGTACAAGAGCAGACTCCGAATTATGAGCCTTGTCAGACGAGGCTTAGAAGGTCGGCTCCTTTAGTGAGTTTCTCCACGTGAGTTGGAACCGGAGGCGATGGCCTCATTCGACCCTACACAGTAGGCCGACTCTGACATGATGCCGCTTAAGAGCCAAACGCTCCTCAAAATCCCCAGGCAGACCTAAACGGTGTGTCGGTCATTGTGCATTCCTCATCATACTTGGAGGGAGTGACTATGCCATAAGCCATCTTCTTGGAGTGCCCCAAGTGTCTCTTGCAGTAGGTGTAGGGGGTTTGGGTGCCTGGGGCCCTTATTTAGGATCCTGCTCATCTTTGAAAGTGCCAATCTTCCGACGGGATAGTACCACGGAGAAGGACCTACCCTTAGAATAAATGATGTCCGGATTGGGGGCCATATGTACATGCAACACATTTGTTAGTCTCATATCAAACATACTACACACCAAAAACAAATAAACAAGAAAAAAGGAAACAAAAAGCACATTCTAGTGCAGACTATAGTACTGGTTCAGTTGGACACATAGAAAATTTTTAGGTTCTTCATTCGACAAACGTGTCAGTTAGAAACGATGGACGTGAACAATTGACCATTGATCAATCAACAGACCGTAGTCCACTTTCATCATCTGATACTTTGAATAATTCTTAAACTCTAATAATTAAGGGTTCAATTCCACACGATCGACATGCAGAACGGCCCATTAATCTATCAACGGACCATAGTACACTTCCGTCATGTCATAGTTCATCAATTTAATGTTGATCAATCGACGTACCCCATCGATGTTCCATTTATCAACCGATGGTCCTTTGATGGGGTATTATGTTTTTGGTCAGAGACACATTTGTGACCTTGTTTTTAGTAACACATATTGACACCTTTTAAACACTCAAAAGTTTACCCAACACATAAATACACTTACAATACTATTTATTCATCTTTAGGGTTTCGTTTTTTAAAGGTTCATTATAAGATTAAAAGATGCTACAAAACCCTGAGTTAGAAATTTTATACTCATTTAAGACCTAACATACCACTACCCATTCACAGTTTGTCATTTCAAGGGATATTTTTCCAATTATTTAACAATTACAAACCTAAATATTTTTCCATATGTCAAGACCCACATTCCAATTTTCGTTTCCAACATCAAGTGAATGTGAATACATCTATCAAAGGAAATCGAAATACCTGAAAATCATAGCAGAGTGATTGGGTGAGTAATAGCACCACCCTATAATGATATGAGGTGAACTAGAGATTCCTGATACTTTATTGACTTAATTTTAAGTTGAAATGATTTGTATTTTTATTTTAAGCAGTGTGTGATGTTTCATTATATTTAGATATCAAACGTCCATGAACGTCCATGACGTTTGGAAGGGTGCCTTAGAAATTACTTAAGTGTCTTGATGTGTTAGAGTGAGGTTTACGTGTTGGTTTTGCTTGAATTTGATGTGGCATGTTCCTAAGACCTAGATAACTTAGTTTAGTTGTTTAACATTCAGGTACGACCCCACCTAGAACCCACAAGTACCGCTAGAGAAGGGCCCAACAGATTGACCCAAACTGCCTTGGCAATGTCCCCCAAAGAGTGCAATCCTCGGCCAATGGTTCAACCAACAACCCGTCGACTTGCGTCGTCGATTAAACCTTCAAGTATAGTTTTCAAGGCTCTTAATAGAGCTAATTTCTAACCCATTATACCACACCAATGGTCTGTTGATGGACAAATGGTCCGTTGGTCAGGTATTGTTTGTAATCCTACCAAAAAGTTGTCCTTTCCACTGAACGCTTGGAGTGTTTGGTAAATTGACCCCAAGTCTTTTATAAATCGAGGAAGCTATTTTTAAGGTTAATAAGGTATATCAAATAGTTAAAACCCTAATACCTATTTTAAACTCCATTTACTTGAATTATACTAATGTGAAGTTACTTGTTTGTTTGAATGAGGCCATGAAGGCTTGCTTTGTGAAGTAATATGATAATATTGTTATTCTTGCTAAATGTGCCTTATGAAGATATTATATAAAGTATGCTAGAGAGTATGTTTAAATAAAGTATATGATTATGTGATGCATGAAAAGTGTTTGAAGTGATGACTGAATGTCTAAGAATGTATAAAATTTAAATGTATAGGATTATGTGCGAGGTGGGCTCACATGAACTCTTAAACTTGAATGAATGAATGAAGATAAGTTAAGTAAAAAAATGGAGTTTTTTGGTGAAAATTATTCGTGAGTTGCGATAAAGTGTTTAGTAGAAACCTCACCATTCCTAATGAGATTTCTAAGATAGGTTGAAAAATGAATTCTCTTCGTGAGTTAAGATGTGGTGTTTACTAGTTATCATTAACTTAAAGTTTATAGAGTTGAGAATACGCATAGAGTTATGCCTAGCACGTATAGGATATGAAGAAGAGGTTGATTACACTTCGTGAGTCGATATGTTTTATTACAATGTACCTAATGAGTACTCCTTGTTAGTCGATAATGAGTTACTTAGTAGCAATCTCCTTATACCTTTACCATGCGCCTACATAGGTGTAGCTATTGTAAAGACATGTAAAATCTAATACAATGACCTTACCCTAGGCAAGTGATAATCCCTCATTCGATAGGGATTAATATCGCGATGCCATGTCTAGCTATAATGCTCTACGTCGGTTAATCTAACCCTCACATAAGAAATTAATGTGCTGAAGCTTCTAAAAGTCTGTGCTACTTAGGGTAGGGAGTGGAATGGATGCTATTTATCCATCGCACTAAGTTGGAATTCCGAAACCGGAATCTTGGTGAGTCTTGTATTAATTTAATGAACTAAGTCTCCTAAAAGAACATACTACTTTGGGTAGGTGGTGTATAAGACATTATCTATCTAATACACTAGGTATGACCTTCCGGAAGGGGAGTCTTTATTCTAAGCCTTCTAAAAGAGTGTACTACTTATGGTAGGTGGTTGTATGGGACGCAATTAACTCATTTCACTAAGTAGGCACTCTGAAAGGGAAGACTTGCAATCTTATTTGAGTGTTCTGCCAATAACTTGTAATTTAGTAAGGGCTTGGTCTCCCAAGGTGAGAAAGCCCAAGAGGTGTAGTCTTGAGGATCACTTTGGTGTGCATTGAATGAGGCATATGCACACTTTCTTCATGTATTACCTTGGTGTGTCTTAGGATAACCAAGGTAGAGAAACTCCTATGCAAATGAGTTCACTTACTCATTGGCAATACCCTGGAAGGATTCTGGATTATACATATTTTGGACAAAAAAGATTTGTTTAAGTCACTTCGTTTCTTTTTGTCCAAGTCACTTATATTTTTGCCCAAGTTTCTTTTATTTTTGTCTAATTTACTTCCTTTTTACTGTATGAATGTTGGAAATATTTCCATTCATAGGTCCGAGATAAACATCTATAAAGAATTGAAAGGTAGAACGATCAACTATGAAACCAGTTGTTTGAGTTAATAGATCTTCAAATTGTTCATTTGAAAAAATTTAAACCCTTCTTATTTGACGATCATGATACTTCCCAAAAATCGAAATTCTTGATCAATGCAGGAACAATATAACCAGTTTTGTTCAATAAGATACCAAAGTAGATGATTGACTCTTTCCATAAAATGTATAGGGCCCGAAAGCCTGCCCGCTCGATTTTTGAGACCCTTTCTCATTCCCTCATGCAATCTCATGAAAAGTAAACTAATCAAGCCCTGCCTTAACCTGTCCTCTAACAACCAGCCCTCACCAGGCTGCTAGAATTGCTAAATGCTCCGCCACAAAGCAAGCTTTCCCGAATACGGAGGAAGTGTCTAAAGAAGTCGGAGGAAGAAAGTAGTTGGACAAAAATAGATTGTCCGTCGGTGGAACGACGACACATCAATAGTGTCCGTAGATCTTTACACTAGATCATTTTCTTGGTTTTGGTCCCTGCACATTGAACACGCATTTAGCTATTAGTTTTGCACTTGTTTTTTTGTTTTTTTTTTATCCCAGCCAACACAAAAAAAAAAGAAGAAATAAAGACGAATAGAAGAAAACAAAATAAAGAATGACACTAATCAAACAATGAAAAGAAACACCTATTGTTGGCTAGAGGATAAAACATGGGTTTCCTCACAAGAAGTGATTCGTTTAACGTCACGGTACCATGCACGATCCTTGATTATTCAGACTTCATCAGGGTGATATGCCTCAACAACCTCATGGACACCCTACGCATACCCTATGTAGATCTTAATTTTTTGCCAATTAACAGTGAACTTCGCACCCTCATTATTCTCCAATTCAACCGCTCCATGTCTAAAAAATTTAGTAATAAGGAATGGCCGCATCCACTTTCACTTGAGTTTTCCCGTAAACAAGCATAGCCTAGAGTTGAATAGAAGCACCAGATACGTAATCGCAAATTCTCGCTTTTCAATCATTTCGTCGTCGTACTTCTTCATCTTCTCTTTACGGAAAGATCAACTTTTGTACGCTTTTAGGTGAAACTCATCAAGCTCACTCAACCGATTAAGTCTGTGTTCCACTTCTTCATTCTAATCAATCTTTAGTTTCTTTGTTGCCTATATGGCTAACTCAACTGGAAAGTGATAATCCTTCCCTATACAAGTTTGTATGGAGACATACATATGGGGGTCTTGTATGCAGTATGGTAGTCCCAAAAGAAAATCATCAAGCAAACTTGACCAATCCGTTCTATTAGCATTTACTATTTTCGACAAGATTTGTTTGACCTCTCGATTAGACAGCTAATGGAACAAATTGGCCAAATTATGGCGAACCCCATATTTCTCTAATAGCCCTTTTAACAACTTATTGCAAAAGTGAGACCCACCATCATTAATAGTTGCCTGTGGTGTGCCAAATCTTGTGAAGATGTTCTTTTTCAAGAACACGGTTACATTCTTCCCTCATTGTTAGAAAGTGCTATTGCTTCCACCCATAAAATCAATGCCCCATATATCAAATAACTCAATTAGTAGAATGGGATTTAAAGGGAGCTCTTGCCTCTTACAAATTCCACCATCTCTTTGACATCTTATCACATGCGTTGGAGAACTAATGAGAATCTTGATGAATAGGTGGACAATATTACCCACACTGCAAAATCTTATGGTCAGTCTAGATACCACTATGGTGCCTACCGACATGCATGCCTCCATATTACATAATATCTAACATTAAGACATGCAACGACGATAAGTCCATCAACACAACTACTGTATAAGTAAGGCTTATCCATAAAGATCTTTTTCTCATAAAGGTAAGTCAATCAGCACAACTTCACTCCTATTTTACTATATCACTAGTTAGATAATTCTCTAAATCGGAGAACTATGAAATCAAGTCATTAGAAGCAGCTAATACATGCTCACCATCGAAGGTACCATCAAAGTAAGACTTTTCACCCATATCTCGCATGTCTTCATCCTCGAATCTAGATAAAAGATAAAAAACATTATTTTGGGTCCCTTTTCTATCTTATCTTCAAAATCAAACTCTTGGTATAGTAGCACCCATCTAATCAACCTTTATTTCACATCCTTATTTTCAATGACGTACCTCAAAGGGGAGTGGTCAGTATGCACTATGAATTTCGTGAAAAGCAAATAGGAGCAAATTTTTCTAAAGAAAGTATTAGTGAAAGATTCTCTTGTTCAGTCACAGTGTAGTTCTTTTGTGCTTCATTTAGAGCCTTACATGCATAATAGATGGGGTGAAGAATTTTACACCAAGCGCAACCCCCATAGTATCACACATCACCTCAAATGGCTTACTCCAATCTATATAAATAATTATAGGCGCACACACAAACTTCTCCTTCAACTCTCAAAATGACTTAATACAAGATTCATTAAAATAGAATTTACATTACTTATAAAGTAATTTGCACAAAAGATGTGTAATTTTTGAGAAACCCTTAATAAACCTCCGGTAGAAGACCGTATGTCCTAAAATACTTCTCACACCTTTTTCAGAGATGGGTGGAGGAAATCTCTCTTTAACATATACTTTTCCTAGATCAACCTTTATTTCCTTATCCGGGATGTAATGGCCCAATATTATACCATTTTTTACCATAAGGGTTTTTCAAATTTAGCACAAGATTGTAATAACATATTTTGAGAACCTCATCCAAGTGGTACAAACATCGATCAAAGAAGTCCTCAAAAATTGAATAGTCATCCAAAACACCTCAATAGTGTCCTCCACCATATTGGAAAATTTTGACATAGTACATCTCGTTAAAATTTTTGGTGCATTACATAATTCAAACAACATCCTCTTGAATGAAAATGTCCCATAAGGGAAGTAAATGTGGTATCCTCTTGATCCTCCAAGGCAATTGAGATTTGATTGGAACCCGAATATCCAACAAGAATAAAATACCATCTTTTTACTTCAAGTCTATCTAAAATATGGTCCATGAAGGGCAAAGGTAAATATTCCTTCTCAGTCCATTCATTCTGTTTTCGCTAATCTATACAAACTCTCCGTTCATTCTCCGGCTTCATAAGAACAAGCTCGTTCCACTCATTGGGCACTTCTATCATTCCCTCCTTTCTAGGCACACAGTGAACATGGCATACCAAACTATTATCTGCAATAAGATATATGACTCCAGCATCCAACCACTTAATGATCTCCATCTTCACTACCTCTTGTAAAAGTGGATTCTATCATCTCTGGTTCTCAATACTTGTCTTGTTATCGGGAATGAGTTTGTTTTCATGAGAACAAATACCATGAGGGATCATATAATGACCTCAACTTACCAACTAATGGATTACTTAAATCTCTTATAAATTTCCTCCTAACACAGTACTTGTTGCACATTAAAATCTGATGCAATCATTTCCTATAAATTGTCATCTCTACCCAATAGTACATACATGAGATGAGGTGTTAGAGCCTTAAGCTCTAATTTTGGACCCTCCTCAATAGATGGTCTTGCGGTGGAGAATCGTTTGTCTTCATATCTAACTCCAATTTATTTGATTTTTGACCAATATTCGCTTTGTTCAAGTTCCAAACCAAAGACCCATACTCTTCAATACCATCACTCTCAAAATGCATGATCACTTCCGCTAGTTCCTCAACACCTAGGCACTTGTACCTCAGACGTACTCTCAAACCTTTAAGATATAGCAAATATTGATTGGAAATCACCACTCTTCTTCATAGACCTACAAATGTTTAATGTTGATTCTTCATTTTTAACCTAAACTTTAACTGTCCTTTTTCTACATCAACCATGACGCAACTAGTAGCATAAGAGACATTCAACACATAAGGACATTCACATAATGGTCTTGAACTTAGGGATTCGCACACCAAACATCTTCAAGGACTAATCGTGCAATGTCTAGATAGTATCCCATACCACCATCTAGACTTCATGGAACTTATCCAACACTAGCATGTATCACACATGATCAGAATAGGAAATAATCGATATACACCGTGTTAGCTAATCATGGAATTTGGAGTCATGAACCTACTCTTATGGAGGGTGTTCTACGTGCCAATGGTATAACTAAGACACATACCCATTTAGGCACATGGTTAAGGAATATGAAGGGTTTATTTGTACTCTAGACTCACTTTTAACTAGAGCTACTCCCCTTACTACAATCACTCAGTTCTAGACTTTGTTCTCATAGAGTAATATAATTAAGGAGTATATGGAGAGATTTTGTATCTAGTTCATAACCAAATCACATAATACCTTACAAAAATGGTCCGCTAGGGTTAGCTTACAATTGTTAAGAGGATAGATCAATGGTATTCCTAAGGTTGATTTGATGTAATTCAAGCAGATCAACCCTAAATCCAATATTACACATAAAGGATACCATTATGACATTTGAGTTCAAGGATATCATCACCTTTCTCATAAAAGGTTCCACAAAAATGATCTTTTTTACTACATTCAAGATTATTTTCAATTCATACACATGAATTCATGACAAAGGGTGCCCTAACCTACTAAATAAAGGATTCATGTTCATATTCTTCATGCATCATGAAAAGAATACAAGTCTACCAAAACAAGACACACATATTTTATATTATCACATATAGAATATCATTAAATAAGCACATAGAGAAAACTAATTATAATTCCTAGTCATCCTACTCACATAAATAGAACATCAACATAAATCATTATAAGTCACATATAATACATCAATAAGTAACATACTTCAATATCAAGTAATACACATAAGAACTTCACTATGGCCTACTAAGGACACATATCATCAACAAGAAGGTCTCATGCATTGACATCACATAACACATAAGTCATCAAGACATTCAGATTACTCACATAATAAGGTTATAACATGATCATAGCATAATTTATAAAGTAACATTGATGAGGCCACATTGTGTAACAATTCATAATGTAATGTTGATGAGGCCACATAATTCACAAGTATAGCACATAAGCACCGCCACTATAAGTGGACCATACCAATCATCATCATAATTCAACACTTATGCAGTTCAATATAGAGAGATAGATTTAGTTCAACATACCACCAATTGAATATCACAACTTAAATTCATAGTCAATTTAATCAACTCAATACTCCAAGGCTCTTACGCGTAGCCTTGATCATCAGTTCAATCCAATTATCTCAATATACAATGAATCCAAAATAATGCAATATGAAGTTATACATTTATGAGATCCTACTAACAATCTTACATAATTCATACATATATCTATATCCCAATACAATCTACGTAAGAAATAATTAATATTGAGACATTATCAAATCATCCATTATATGGTTCATATAAGTAAATCATTATTTAGAACACATGGCTAGATAAAAAAATTAGAGAATTCATTTTTTTGATCATTTTTGAATTCATTGAATTTGATAGCTCAAATGGAATGGAATCCAAGGATAATTAACTATACCTTAATTGTGATGAGAATCCAAAAAAATTGATGGAGAAAAACGTGGAAAATCAGTGTTCTTCTTTTGAGCTTCAAAGGTTCATTAATGAAGGTTTTTGGAGAAAAGAGATGGAGAAGTTTTGTTTCGGACTTGAGAGTTTTGACTTGAAGGGTGAATTGGGGTTTAAAATGTTCTAATAACAACCAATAACTAATACCTAAAATAGCATAACAACCCCTAAAATTATCGCACATTTTACCCAGATAAAACTCAACTTAAATTGTTGGAACTATCATCCGTAAACAAGTCCGCGAAGCGTATCTACGCCCGTGAAATTTTGAAAATCAATTCCAAGAGAGTAGATCATGTGTTATGTCCAGAAGGCCAAGAAATACTTATCCCTTGTGAGGAACAAGTCCATCAAGAAGACATGATTCATTCATGTACAAATTCTACTACCTTGGGCAGCTTCATCTGCCCATGTTTGGTCCTCCTCAAGGACTATTTGGCTGGACCTCGTGGTGTCGTTCTCATATGTTTTGACCATTTCATGTAAGGGTATGTGTATGAACCATTGTAATCAATTTTAGCCTCATAAAATACCCCAAAACTCCACTACAAAACACTAAGACACAGTAGTTCAACTTCAATTAATTTCCATACGTCTTGGATGTTCTTGGACATTAGAACTCCAAACATCACAAAATTTCATTTACTGCCTAAAAAAACTATCAAAAGCCATTTTATGACATAAAAAACACATGACACACATGTTAGGATCTAGCTTAACCTCAGTCATTTTAGAGGTCTTACATTACAATCTGACAAACTTTGTATCAAATAATGAGGATGGATAATTGTAGGATTGATGTCTTACTAAAAAAGTTCAAGTAGATTAATTTTCATTTTTGTGAAATGCACCAAAATTATGCATAAGAGGCTATATGATGATTAGGAAAATCATCCCTTGATAGAATTATTGAAATCATTCTTCTAGAGTTTTAACTCTACATGTCTTTTTTTTTATAAACTCTTTATTTTTACTCTATACAATAAATACAAGAAGGGACAATTCTCAAAGAGTTGAAGAGTACAATATAAATGAGGCAGTTCCCCCTCCATCTCCTCAAAACTCCCAAGTTCCTAATGAAGAAGGAGTTATGTCTAATTTAGAAATAAGGGCGGTCATTTATAGTTTGACTCAAGTGTTGTCTACTCAAATGGCTAGGGATTATAGGCTTCAAGTGATCCCTAATTCTAGAACCACCGCATCAAGGATAATGGATTTCAGTAGGATGAATCACCTTACTTTCATTAGATCAAAGGTTGAGGAAGACCCACAATGGTTCATTCATAAAGTGTTCAAGGTTCTAGATGCTATGGGGGTGACTTATCAAGAAATGGCGGAACTAGGTACCTACCAACTTAAGGATGTGACAAATTTTTTGTTTTAGCAATGAATGATTCTAGGGTTACGATAAACTTGGGGGGATTTCAAACCACTTTCCTTGATAGGTTCATTCCCTTATAACTAAGAGAGGAAAATATAATAATTCATAAACCTTCGCCAAGGGGGTTTCAATGTGAAGGAGTATAACCTCAAATTTACTCAACTATCAAAATATGCCGCTACTACTCTGGCACATTCTAGGTCTAAGATTTAACAAATTCGTTATCCAAAAATCCGATCTTATGTTTAATCAATGAAGGTCGTCTATGTTTATTACTATCATGGACATATCTAATCTCATAGTTCATGCCAAACAAATTGGGGGGTAAAACCTTAACAAATTTGTAGAAAATTAAAGATGACAAGCATTGATGATGGAAATTGTTCTCAAACTAGATTTGAGGTGCAACATAATCAAAGACTAAAGAAGATCTTCCCCAATGAAAGAACTCCAACCATTACAAAGATAAATAAAGGTAAAGGGTCAACACCCAAGCCTCAAGAGGGGAAAGTTAGTGGTCCCTATGTTGAGAAGTATACTTTTGCTAAATGTAGTAGGAAACATGAAGGCAAGTGTCTAATTGGTATGAGAAATTTCAATCGTTGTGGTAATAGTGGCCAAATGAAGATGGATTTCCCTATGATGAGGGTTTAAGCAAGAGAAAGTGTTAAAGCATAAGAAAGTGCTCCCAATGTAGATGCTCGTAAAAAGAATCCCTTCTATGTTGTCGTCTCTAGAGGTGATCAAGAGTAGTCTCTCGATGTCGCCACCAGTATGTTACAAGTGTTCTACATTAATGTCTATGTTTTACAAGATCTAGGTGCTACTTTATCATTTATAACTCCATTAGTATTTATAAAGTTTAATGTGTTACTTATATTTTAATAAAACTTTTTTTGATTACAACCCCGGTGGTGACTTCATAGTTTCTACAAGTGTCTTTACGATTTATCCTATTTCCTTGCCCAATATATTTACATGTGTTGAATTGGTTGAACTTTATATGTATTATTTTGGGATGGTATTGCAAGTCCTTAAGGACACAAACTATTTTGTAAGTATGGCAATTGTTAGTTTTGGTTAAGATCGATTGTGTTTCTTTGTCATATTATCTTAGGTGCACGTATAGAGGTCGATCCAAGAAAGACGGGAGCAGTTTAGAATTTGTCTTGACCTTTGACTCCAATCGACATATGAAGTTTCTTGGGTTTATCCAGGTACAATAGAAGGTTTGTTAATGGGATTGAATCCATTTTTTATACTTTGACTACCTTGACCAAAAAGATTGTTATGTTTGAGTTGTCCGAGGCATGTGAAATAAATTTTCATGTATTGAATATTAGTCTTGCCTCCGCTCTGGTATTGAATATACAAGAGGGAACTTGTTGTATATTGTTTCGCTTCTCGAGTGGGTTTGGGTTGAATGTTAGGCTTTCCTCCGCTCTTGGCATGTTTGATAAGTCATTATCCTAAGAGGGAGATTTTGTACTTAGGGCCTATTAAAGTTTTTGTTTACCAGACATGGATTACTTGGTAAATCCATTATTTGAAGAAGCTCATGGTTCCCCATATTCTAATCTTCTAAGTTCCATCAAAATTTATCGTGATATCTAACAGGTCTATTGGTCGGATTGGCTAAAAAGGGACATAGGGAATTTTGTGTTCCTTCGTGCCTAAATTTTCAAAAAGTAAAGGTCGAGCATCGAAAGTCAAATTTTTGACTCAAGTATGAATGTTCCTACTTGAAGTGGGAAGACACTAATATGGACTTTGTAGTGGGTTGACACGCAGGCAAAATTACTCAGTATGTGTTATTGTGTATAGATTGACCAAATGTATAGATTGACCAAATCTGCTCACTTTTTTCCCAGTAAGTTTACTTATTCGGCAAAAGAGTATACTAGATTATATCTCAATGAGATTATGAGGTTTCATGGTATCCCTTCTCCATCATATAGGATTGAGGTACTCCATTCACTTCTCTCTTTTGAAGGTCTTTTAAAAACGGTTTGGGTACTCAAGAGAAGCTTAGAACCGATATTCATCCCCATATAGATAGTCAAAAAGAGCCTACCTTTATGAGTTTACATAACCTCTTATCTTATTAAAGATTACATAGGCTTATCATTTACTCCACATAACCAATATATAATAATTAGTTTATTACTTTGTTTCACATTAAAACATGTAAAGAGAAGTACAATATTCGGGCATAGCCCTTATACAAGATCATTATGCCACATATAGGGTTACAACAATAGTCTTCATGAAAAGGGAAGAAATAGATGTCTTTAGAAATAATCAATGCTACTATGGTAGGACGAATGACACCATCCTCGAACTTTAAGGACTAACCAACAACTTTGGTGGAAAGTCCAAGTCTTCTAGCAAAGTGGTCTAGAAGCTTTTCAATGGTCGGAACCTACAATGTTTGGGAAAAAGTGAAGAAATATTGGTAAGTACAAAAAACATGTACTAAGTATGGCTCCTACACATAAAATAATCAATGTTTTAAAAAAGACACAATTTAGTAAAAAATATTAATTCTTACCGATAACTTAATGTGCACATATATGGAACATCATAAGTTAATCCAACATGATATTAACCCTTTGAATAAGAACAAAACCCCATAACCCTATCCAAAGATAAATATTACATTAAGTCACTTACTTCATACATATGAAATAACCTCATGTTTCATCATAACATGCTTAATTCATAAGATCATATATATCATGACATACATAACAAATAATAAACTTATCTCTGAAAGAACACTACTAACACCATCCCTTAGGATCCCACATGTGTAATATGTAAGAGAATTTGTATACCCTCCCTTTCACTACGTAGAAGCCTTTAAGAAAAAACCTAATAAGAGTTCACATACATGACTTGTCGATTTAATTTTAAATTAGGGAAAGAAGTGGAATAACCGACATGAGACCATGTGAGCTAGGATCTACCGTGGATTTACAGTACTTCCAATGCTTTTTCCTTAAGATTGGTGTGTGTCTAGAGCATTATTGTATATGTTTTAATAGTTTTTATCTTTGTTTTGCAGGAAAGGTGTCAAAATCTGTGGGGGTCATTGATTCCAACTACATTTGTGGAGAATATTCCTTATTTTAATTCCTTTTAATTTCAGACAATATTTTCTATAAATATGATGTAAAACCTCATTATTGGGGTTGGATCCTGTAACTATTATTCTTAGTTTCTCTTGGGAGATTTGGTTTTTGCAAATTTGGCATTAATTCTAATTTCTGGATTTTGTTTTTAGTGACCTCTTTTTTGTTTTAAGTTGAATTTCTGGATTTTCTTTCAATTTGTCAAAAGTAAGTTTATGATTTATTGTTTATGCACTATGGATTCTGTTCTTCTATGCATAGGTAACTTAATCCATAACAAGTTTGTGGGAACCATGGGTGATTAACAAAGTCAACCTAGCTTAATAACAATTCTCAAATAGGTTAATGCATGCTATGATATTTGTTTCGCTTAGAAGTACTTTAAACGAGTGCATGCATTAGAAATTGCGTTATTTTTACTTGCTGTACCAATAAGGTAGGTGATATAAAGGAATTATTAACATCGATTTAGTGGGATAGTATCTAATAGTGTAGTTTCAAATGGTGCAAAGTGATAACTAAGTCATACATCGAATATAATGCATAATATGAATTAAAGTTAAGGGTTAGTAGTTTAGACACATGTAGCTGGACCAAGGTATGGGGTGAAACTCTCTAAATGTCGAACCAAGGACTTAGAGATACGTAACTTATTATTTTGCATGCAAAACTCTAGGGAAGAATTTTTATTGCTAGGAATATAGTGGTATGAACATGTGGGTAACATTTAAACCATAGTTTCTCTCACAACTTGATAAACACTAAAGATTTACTCTTGTTAAATTTATCTTAGTTATATATATTAAAATACTTTTATTTCACCACCACCCTCCTTTTAATTACCTATTTTCAAATAGGACTTGACTAAATAGAAGTTATTGCAATTGAAGTTAAGTCTAAATCATTTTTCCTGTGGGATCAACCCCAACCTAACCGTTGGGTTCTTTACTTGATACGACCGCTTATACTTTTCTAGGGAGGTATAATTTTAGCGTATCAAATTTTGGCGCTGCTACAAGGAAAGTTGGATTTTTGATTAACCTTAATAACGTTACATAAATTTAGTCAACATTTTCCTGATTTTACTTTTTCTTTTGCTTTTGTTTCTCTCACGTCACATAGTCAAACTGAGATTTGTGTGTTAGAGTTGTGTGGGGAGGCCAGACATAGTCATGAACGTCATAAAGTTGAGAGTATTCCCACTTTGACTTACGAGGGAGGCCTCAATATGGCTTACTAAGTTGCCTAATAAGTGAATTTATACATGGGATCGGTTGAGGGATGTGTTCCTTGCACGATACTACTCTGTGTCCAAAAATCATAATTACAAAGATAGAGTGAACGATTTTGTGGCACTTACTAGGGAGTTGGTAAGTAGCTCTTGGAAGATATTTACTGCATATATTAGAGGTGTCCCAAACCACTCCATTGACGATGATTTATTGAAAGAGTAATTCTATCGGGGACAAGTTGAAAATAGTAAAGCAGTGCTCAACACCATTGTGGGTTGTTCTTATGGTTAGTGCTCGTATGTAGAGATTGTAGAGAAGTTATAGAAAATCTCTCGCAACAATAAGACTTGTAGTACTAGAAAGTCAGACACTTGGAGAAACACCTTTGCAGTGCAAGCTACACACTATCCGGTCGGTGATGAGATTCATGAAGAGATGTCTCAAAAAAGAACTATTGTTGAGTTTGTATTGAAACATTCTACTGGATGTGAATAGAACGTTATGCGGTGAATTACTTTACTAAACCACCACCGCCGGTAGATGACTACTATTATGAAGAGGATACTTATGCAGTGAATGAGCAGACGGGGATTGTCCAATGAAACGCCCAAGGCTCCAATTAAGAGAATTGGCGTTAAGATCAAGGGAATCAAGGTCGGAACTATGGGAACTACAACAAAGAGGGACAATATATTCAAGATGAAAACTATAACCGTGAAAGCAACTTCAGCCGGGGTTACTATTGTAAAAGAAATAATCAAAGTGGGACCTATGTTCCACCTCAAAATTTCGAAGTTTCTCTTAGGGATGGTAGAGATAATATGGCGCGATTTGAAGATATGTTGCAGAAGATGATGAGAAGGTTTGATGCTTGTGATGAGCACACTAGGCAATTAAGATGTTGTTTGGCTTATATTAGGCTAAAAGTTGATGCACATACGGTCTCGATTAAGGATATTGAGTTACAAATTGCCCAATTCTCTACTACTATATATATATATATATATATATATATATATATATATATATATATATATATATATATATATATATGTAACGACCTGTTTAGTCGTTTGAGTAGCAGAATTTATTTTTGGGAAAAACTGGCTGAATACGACGGACACCACGACAGACCGTCGTGGGCACGACGGACCGTCGAGGTGGTACCGTTCCAAAACACTTGGCATTATGAAATTGAGTGTTGAAACTGAGTCTCTGAACACTGTGACGGACCTGCAGGACGGACCGTCACAGTCACGACGGACCGTCGTGAGCCCCCGTGTCAAAACACTTAGACTCTTGAGAAATTGGTGCTGGGAGCAACTCTCTGTCCGTCGTGACGGAAGTGCAGGACGGACCGTCGTATGCACGACGGACCGTCACAGACTCCTTGAAGGAATTTGAGTCCTTGACGAACCTGCGT
>CM064973.1:28720394-28764394 GCA_032847665.1 Solanum chilense | reverse complement strand
GACATGGCTCCATTTGAAGCATTGTATGGGAGGAGATGTAGGTCTCCCATTGGTTGGTTTGATGCATTTGAGGTTAGACCTTGGGGTACTGATCTGTTGAGAGATTCTATGGAGAAGGTGAAAGCCATTCAAGGAAAGCTTCTAGCGGCGCAAAGTAGACAAAAGGAGTATGCAGATCGGAAGGTTAGAGACTTGGAGTTCATGGAAGGTGAACAAGTCTTGTTGAAGGTTTCACCCATGAAAGGGGTGATGCGGTTTGGAAAAAGGGGTAAGCTAAGTCCAAGGTATATTGGACCATTTGAAGTGCTTAAGCGAATAGGGGAGGTGGCTTATGAATTAGCCTTGCCTCCAGGGCTGTCCGGAGTACATCCGGTGTTTCACGTATCCATGTTGAAAAGATACCATGGGGATGGAAATTACATAATCCGTTGGGATTCGGTTCTACGCGATGAGAATTTGACTTATGAAGAGGAACCTGTTGCTATCCTGAATAGAGAAGTTCGCAAGTTGAGGTCGAGAGAGATTGCATCCATCAAAGTTCAATGGAAGAATCGACCAGTTGAAGAGGCTACTTGGGAGAAGGAGGCAGATATGCGAGAAAAATACCCACATCTGTTTACAGATTCAGGTACTCCATTTCGCCCTTGTTTTTCCTCTTTTCATCGTTCGGGGACTAACGATGGGTAAAGTGGTATCTATTGTAATGACCTGTTTAGTCGTTTGAGTAGCAGAATTTATTTTTGGGAAAAACTGGCTGAATACGACGGACACCACGACGGACCGTCGTGGGCACGACGGACCGTCGTGGGCACGACGGACCGTCGTGGGCACGACGGACCGTCGTGGGCACGACGGACCGTCGAGGTGGTACCGTTCCAAAACACTTGGCATTACGAAATTGAGTGTTGAAACTGAGTCTCTGAACTCTGTGACGGACCTGCAGGACGGACCGTCACAGTCACAACGGACCGTCGTGAGCCCCCGTGTCAAAACACTTAGACTCTTGAGAAATTGGTGCTGGGAGCAACTCTCTGTCCGTCGTGATGGAAGTACAGGACGGACCGTCGTATGCACGACGGACCGTCACAGACTCCTTGAAGGAATTTGAGTCCTTGACGAACCTGCGTGACGGACCGTCGCAGGCACGATGGACCGTCACAGGTTCCGTAATCCTAGACGGGGTCAGAATTCTGACTATTTTTAAAGGGGTGTTTTGGACCATTCCGGCTTTAATTTATAAAGTTAGTGGGTTAATGTTATTAGGTCAATTCCTTGGGGGTTGAAAGACTAACTTTGAGTAACTTGGTGGGTTGGTTTCATTACTTTTGAAATTTGAAATCTTGTGATTTAGGGTAAGAAGAGAGGAAGGTTGGAGGAAAAAAGAGAAAGGGAAAGAGAAGAGAAGAGAGGCGCTTGAGAGTGAAGGAGAAGGCTTCCTTGAAGATTCTTGCTTGAACACAAATCCTTATTGAAGGTAGGTTATGGTTTATGCTATTTGTAGTAAACTCTCAATAGCAAATGATATGTATTGGGTATTCTTGTAAATCCTTCTATATGCTTAATTGTATGATTGTATGAGTATGATTATATGTTTGTGATGAAATAATCATGATGAAGCTTGTGAACCCTAAATCTTGATGAAACCCTAATTTTACTTGTTATGAGATTTATGATGCCTTAGTATAAAAGAAGGCTTGATGAACTTGTTATGATAATTGTGAAGCCTTAGTATAAAGAAGGCTTGATGAACCTTGTATTGTTGTTATAATGCCTTAGTATAAAAGAAGGCTAGATGAACTATGTGTGGTATTGATGATTCCTTAGTATAAATGAAGGCTTGATGAACTTGTTATGAGAATTGTGATGCCTTAGTATAAAGAAGGCTTGATGAACTATGTGTTGTATTGATAATGCCTTAGTATAAAAAAGGCTTGAGGAACTATGTGTTGTTAGTGATAATGCTTTGGTATAAAGAAGGCTCGATGAATTTGAGGATCGGAGTGCCACGTTCCGGCACCAGGATAGAATATGGATCGGGTGTCACGTTCCGGCACCAGGATAGAAATGAGGATCGCAGTGCCACGTTCCGGCACCAGGATAGAAATGAGGATCGGAGTGCCACGTTCCGGCACCAGGATAGAATATGGATCGGGTGCCACGTTCCGGTACCAGGATAGTATATGAGGATCGGAGTGCCACGTTCCAGCACCAGGATAGTATATGAGGATAGGAGTGCCACGTTTCGGCACCAGGATAGAATATGGATCGGAGTGTCACGTACCGACACGAGAGGATTAAATTATGAATCTTGAAAGATGTTAATATGCTAAATCTATGAACCTGTTAATGAGTATGGTTTTGAGGCGTGAGTCCTCCTGGATGAACTTGGTGATATTTATTGATGATTGTAGTATTTGTTGTTACTACATGTTGAGTATTATAGTTGATTTGTGAGATTAACTGATATATACTGTTTTCTATTCTGAGTTGGCCGATGATACCTACTCAGTACGTGTGGTTGTACTGACTCCTACTTGTTTGTTTCTTTCTTGTATTTGTGGAGTGCAGCAACCGTGCTGTCGTCTTTAACTCGACCGCGATTCTAGCCAGTCTTCACTGTACCGGATCTCAGGGTGAGCTATGCTTCTAGCTTGGACTGGATCTTCTTCTTCTCATCTTGATGCCTTGAAGTTCCGGCATGGACTAGCTTTCATTTGTTTAACTTCTTAAAATACTCTTAGTTTAGTAATTTGAGGATAGATGTTCTTGTGATGATGACTTCCGGATTTTGGGGATATGTATCGTATTTATTTTTCGTATTGAGTTAAGTCTTCCGCGTTGTATTTGGTTTAATTTATTTGGGTTTAGATTGGTTGGTTCGCTCACACAGGAGGGTAGTGTGGGTGCCAGTCGCGTCCCCGATTTGGGTCGTGACAATATATATATATATATATATATATATATATATATAGGATATAACATAGTCATAAAATTGGAATGGAAATTAACATATTGTCTTTAAGACTAATCAATATCCAAAGCTATAAAAGGGCATTGTCCTCGAACTACTGAGGACCTACCCAACTTGCAGAGTGAGAATTCAAGTCTTCCTTCAAATGTCCTCACAAACCTTCAACGATCGGAACCTAAAATGTTGGAGAAATGTGAGAACATGCGGTTGGCACATCACTTGTAATAATTATAGAACCATATCCACACACACATGAAATCATGTTTAAAAGGGACATTTCATTAAAACCTGCAATTTTCTTTGAAAATACTTATGAACATGTAAAAACCATTGCAAGTCTATAATACATATTCAATAAGACAAGACCATGTACCTCACAAGACCAAAACCTTGGGTCTGAACAAGGAACATGCATATCAACATAATTTATCATTTAATCAAGACAACTCAATCATCAAGTCATAACATCAACAAGTATGAATAAGAGTTACTAACATCATATCCAAAGCAAGACCATTTCTCATGAACCCTCATTAAGTAAACGATCATAATGACTACGCAAATCCCCATAACCTTACTGAATCAATTAAATCCAACAGGAACCATAACCAATGTCCAACTGAACATAGCATATCATTAAGTGTACAATAACATCATACTCTGGCAATAAAGACAAAATATATATTCATAAGTGAAACTAATCATCATATAGTATCATCAATATGAAATATCATCATATACATATCATTTACAATTATAAGCATATACATATACAAGAACATCCTCCAAAGACTTCCCTCAAGGTTAACTAGTACAATGTTTATGTAGAGTCTCATACCCCTACCTAAACTAAGTTAAACCCCTTAGGTCATCCTAGTAAGTGTTCATTCCTTCTATCCATTTTACCTTTTTGGAACATCATGCCTTAACCGACATAGACCACATGAGTTTATGTGTAATACGGTGCCATGGTGCTAAGCTAGAATTCGTTTTGAAATGTCTTTAGTACCTTCATCATAACTTAATGTAGGTCATAGGGTCTACCCGTAAAATAATCATCATCATCATAGATCAATAAGAATTTTCATAATTATTTTCCTTTTACTACAAATCATACATGTTTGGTTAGCACATTTACATAGTTACATCTTAATAAGGCATATTTGTAGGTTATTACCATACTCATAACAATTCAATTTTAGCCATAACTCACAATCCATGGTTCAAGACATTTAAAATCAACATCACACTAACATTATCAATCATAATATATGTTATAATTCAATACAACATCATTACTGAATAACAACTGACCATAATTGAAGTAAAGAATAGAGATCAAAAGACGTACTTAATCTCCTTCACAATATCATCATCAAGGTCTTACTAGCAACAATCCAATTCAACCCAAAAATGGTATAATATCATCAGACAATAGTAAAAAACATAATAACAAGGCAAATTGAAACATTAACAATTCATAACTAGTTCATAGCCTTGAATTCTAGACTTTGGTCATGTTCGTAACCTACTTCACAACCTGTGTCAATTACTCAAGAACTAGTATAGTTGGATTACAATATATCAACGTCTACTCTTATTTATCATAATAACAACATAGAATTATGATTCACACACTAAACATATGAACTAAGTCAAAGCTATACAATTAAATTCAACATCACAACCTAGGGTTAAGGGAATAGGTCATCATCAACAATTTAGACCAATATATAAACAATTAGTATAATTGAATATTAATTCTGTTAACCTACTTATAATATACAAAATAAATCATAAAAAAGCAATTCACAAGATAATTTTTGTATAGGAAGAAAACCAACTTAGAACTCAACTTTTTGAAATCAATTTTGAGGAACCCTTTGGAGAATAAGATCTTAAAGGTGAAAGGAAACCCATACCTTGTTGAATGATGAAGTTTGATGGAGTAACTTGATATTTTTAATCCGTAAAACCCTCTTAAGCTTTACTTATATGGTGTTCTTCTACTTTAGAGAGCGAAGGAAGAGTAAATTGGTTTATAGAACTCACTAAACCTATAACTAATTAACTATAAACCCAATTTTTGTGTGAGTCGTAACACATCTATGTGAGAGACGCTATAGGACTATAGAGTTTCACTTTCTTCATTGATCTTTTGTCATGTCAATAGGGTTAAAGTTATAAGATTCTATTGCTAATATATTATATTGTTTTTATAGGAGTATGACTACAAGAAGAATGTCCACTAGAAGGATAAAACAAGGAGGAATGTAAGAGGAAGCTCTCCAAGGTTGACTAGTTCCACAAGGATTTCGAGTTCGTCAAGATGATCAAGTGCATCCCTAAGGAGATCAAGTCCCTATTGGAGGTGAAGGTAATGTGGTTTCAAGGTTCCCCCGGACATGACTATTGGAATTAAGTTCTTCGAAAAAGGCAGAGATAGCTTCATACCAATTGAGAGATGTTGCTCAAGTATGGTTAACTTAATGGAAAGATAATAAGTCGGTTGAATTGGGTCTTATTGAGTGGGAAGAGATTAAGGAGACTTTCTTACAGAAGTACTTTCCCCATGATAGGAGGGAGGTAAAAGTTAAAGAGTTCATTAGCCTTAAACAATGTAATATGTGTGTTGAGGATTATTTCTTTAAGTTTACCATGTTGTCTAGATATGCTCCATCGTTGATGTATAACTTTGTAAGACCACCAAATAGAGTTATTTTGTCTAGAGCCTAACATGCTTTTACTATGGTTCAAAGGTCAAAAATTGAATTATAATATGGTTTAGAGGCAGTGTGTCAGGTTTTAGGTGATGTTGAAGTCAAATGTCAAGGGATGCCCAAGGCATTCGACGACTAGTTATAATAATGTAGAATTATAGGGAGTTTAGTGAATATTGGAGGTCAAACATCCAAGAAAGTCAAATACATTCGAAACCTAGCCCTTAAGACGCTCAATGTGTGTCTTGATAAAGTGTGACAACCCAAAAGTACCACCTAGAAGTTAGTAGGAGCCTCATTTCTTGACCGGTCGAAGTTGACTCTTTGGGGTCTTGTACAAGCCCTTCAACTACCATTCATTACATAAGACACAAAATGTAGTGCGGAATTAAATCTTTTCACGAATAATTTAATTAAAAAGGAAGTATTTCTTAAATAGTTAGAAAATCTCATCGTCACAAGCAAAACATAAAGACACGACTTAATTAACTTAGGGACACACCCCTTTACATTGAAAGGAATACATAATAATTCTATAACTAAGAAATTAAGAAACGGACTATGCACTCAAACATGTGAGGAAAAACTTTGTTTGGACACGCCCCATTATTAAGTCATTAGAAAAACTTTCATTTAAGAACCATATTTAGATTAGAAGATAGAAGAAACTAGGGTTGAGAAACCTTTTCGAAAATTTCTTAGAAGGGACTACTTCAATGAAATGGAGTTAAAGGATGGATACTATACCTCACATTGAATATATACCTATAATTTTTTATGGAGAAACGACCACCAAGAATCCTCCTTGCATTTCTTGACATCTAGCTTCCATGGAGACTTGAGAGAGAATTCTAAGAGAGAGGGGTTTTGGGGTTTCGGAAGAGGTGTCTAAAATGAGGTCTTAGGGTTTAGAAAACTTTAATATACCTAAGAGACACTAAAAATAACGTCCTATTGTCATCAAATACTTGGGGTAAATTTACCAAACACCCCAAGCCAAGGCAGCAATCATATAGCTGTTTGAAGTGGCCAATAGACGACCCAAGAAACTGGGCGTCGATGAGTCTACAGACCGTGCTGCGGGTCGTCCATGGTATCAAAGACTGGTTGAAGGGAGGTCTGGACCTAACACCATGAATGGACTATTGCCCGAGTCAACTGGTCATCGACGGGCTTACGCATATTTGACTGCTCCGTCGATTGGGCAGTGTTGTTGGCAGTTTTTTCCAAGTCTTGGGTCCTTCATATAGGGCCCCATATGGGTCCTAGGTAGGGTAGTTCCCAGAGGTTTAAATCCCAAACTAATTCTTCTAGGTCTTCGGAACACCTCACATAAGTTTCAAGAAAAACGAACACGTAAAAATCACTCAAACTCCTCAAGAGACACAAGACCTATCTAAGGCACACCTTCCTAACGTCATGGACGTTCATGGACGTTTGACTTCCAAGCATAACCAAACTTCACTTATTTCCTAATTACACTAGAATAACTCATTTTAAATTCATATAAACTCAAGAAACACTCATGAGGCTCTAGTTCACCTTAGTTCATTTTGGGCGTTATATTATCCCCCATTTAGAATAACATTCATCCTCGAATGACACTAAATTTTGAAGAACAAGAAGGACTCACATTGAATCAAAGAAAAAATTGAAATCATGGTGAAAACACTCAAAATAAAAGAATCAACTAAAAAGGAGCATCAATCGACACTTATCAAAGACTAGCAATATAAGAAACTCTTGTCAAACTTCAAAACTCACCGTTAACCTTGTTTAATGGAGGAACAAACTTCTCCAACCTTAACATGCTCATATAAAACACTTTTGCACACATTAACTCTTCACTCAAAGACAAAATAATTTTCTTCAAAAATGAGAAATTTCACAGTGAGTATTAAATGTATTCACTTCCAACATTCTTAAAAATTTCAAACTCTGATTCTTTGAGAATTTCCTCAAGAGGGAATGATCAAATGAAGTAAAATACCATATAAACTAATCTTATAACACATTGAATCCATAATTCATGAATGTTGCAATTCAATTAATATTTGAACTTCATGACAGTGAATTCAAAAAATCATTGTGTCCAATGCTTAGTGTCACGACCCAAAACCAAGCCGCGAGTGGCACCCACACTTACCCTCCTATGTGAGCGAACCAACCGATACAAAACCCAACATCTCAATACAATATCAACAGAAAGTAATGCGGAAGACTTAAACTCATTAATGAAAATCAATTCAATAATTTCTAAAAACTCAACATCTATTATTTCCCCAAAATCTGGAAGTCATCATCACAAGAACATCTATCCTCAAGTTACTAAAACTAAGAGTATCTAAGAATGCTAAAATAAGTAAAAGCTAGTCCATGCCGGAATTTCGAGGCATCAAGACATGAAGGAGAAAATCCAGTCCAAGCTAGAAACATTAGCTCACCCTGAAATCCGATGTAATGAAGACTGGCTAGAATTGCGGTTGAGTTGAAGACGACGGTACGTTTGCTGCACTCCACAAATAACAAAGAAAGAAACATACAAGTAGGGGTCAGTACAAAACATAAGTACTGAGTAGGTATCATCGGCCAACTCAAAATAGAAAACAGTATATATCAGTTAATATCATAAATCAACTACAATACTCAACATGTAGCAACAACAAGTACTATAATCATCAATAAGTACCACCAAGTTCATCCATGAGGACTCAAGCCTCAATACCATACTCATTTGGGAATTAGGTTCATTACATTGAGTATATTAACATCTTTCAAGATTCATTATCCTTATTCCTCTAGTGTCGGTACGTGACACTCCGCTCCCCTAATACTATGTGTCGGAACGTGACACTCCGATCCCCTTATTCTACGTGTCGGTTCGTGACACCCGATCTCCTAATACTATGTGTCGAAACGTGACACTACGATCCCCTAATTCTACGTGTCGGTTTGTGACACCCGAACCCCTAATACTATATGTCGGAACGTGACACTCTGATCCCCTAATTCTACGTGTTGGTTCGTGACAACCGATCCCTTAATACTATGTGTTGGAACGTGACACTCCGATCCACTAATCTCATTCTATAAATTTGTCAAGCCTTCTCTTATAACAAGGCATCATCAATCTCATTACTTTAGTTCATCAAGCCTTCTTTTATATCAAGGCATAATCAATAACAAAGTAAATTAGGGTTTCTTCAAGATTTAGGATTCAATAGATTCATTATGCTTATTTAATCACAATCACATAATCACATTCATGCAAGCATACAATTAAGCATACAGAAGGGTTTACAATACTACCAATACATATCATTCGCTATTAAGAGTTTACTACGAATAGTATCAAAACCATAACCTACCTCCACCGAAGATTCGTGATCAAGCTAGCAATTTCCCAAAGCTTTGTGTTTTCCTCTTCGTTTCTCCTCTCTCGATCGTTTCTCTTTCCCTCTCTTTGTTCTTTCTACTTTTCTTATTCAAACCCTCTTTCTTTTACCCTAATTAGCATATAATTAAGTATAAAAGATGAGGAATTAACCCACTAATCAACTCAAGGTTATCTCTTTTAACCCCCAAGAATTTGAGTTATTAATATTAACCCACAAAATTTATAATTATAGCAGGAATAGTCCAAAACGCCCCTTTAAAACTTAAACAGAAATCCGACCCAGCCTGGGATTACGCAACCTGTGACGGTCCATCATGGTTGTGACGGTCCGTCCTGCAGGTCCGTCGTAAAGTTCAGAGACTCAATTTCCTTGAAGAGTCTGTGACGGTCCGTCGTACCAACGACGGTCCGTCCTGTACTTCCGTCGCGAAGTTCAGAGAATTGCTCCCAGTACCCAATTTTCAAGAGTTGAAGTGTTTTGAAACGGAACCTCACAATGGTCCGTCGTGTCTGTGACGCTCCGTCCTGCAGGTCCGTCACAGAGTTCAGAGAGTCGATTTCAGCACTCAAATTTCAGAATTCTAAGTGTTTTGGAACGAGACACCCTAGACGGTCCGTCGTGGGATCCGTCGTCTCAGCCAATTTTTCCAGAAATAAAATCTGCAGCTCAAAACGACTAAACATGTCGTTACAATAGATACCAATTTACCCATCGTTCGTCCTCGAATGATCCAAAGAAGAAAAACAAGGACGAGAAGGAGTACTTGAATCTGTAAACAGGTGTGGGTATCTTTCTCGCATATCAGCCTCCTTCTCCCAAGTGGCCTCTTCAATTGGTCGATTCTTCCATTGAACTTTGATGGATGCAATCTCTCTTGATCTCAACTTGCAGATTTCTCTATCTAAAATAGCAACAGATTCCTCCTCATAAGACAAATTCTCATCAAGCAGAACCGAATCCCAACGAATGATGTAATTTCCATCCCCATGGTATCTTTTCAACATAGACACGTGAAATACCGGATGCACTCCTGACAGCCCTGGAGGCAAGGCTAATTCATAAGCCACCTCCCCTACTCACTTAAGTACTTCAAATGGTCCAATATACCTTGGACATAGCTTACACCTTTTTCCAAACCGCATCACCCCTTTCATGGGTGAAACCTTCAGCAAGACTTGTTCACCCTCCATGAACTCCAAGTCTCTAACTTTTTGATCTGCATATTCCTTTTGCCTACTTTGCGCCGCTAAAAGCTTTTCTTGAATAGATTTCACTTTCTCTAATGAATCCCTCAACAGATCCGTACCCCAAGGTCTAACCTCAAATGCATCAAACCATCCAATGGGAGACCTACATCTCCTCCCATACAATGCTTCAAATGGGGCCATGTCAATGCTGGAGTGGTAGCTATTATTGTATGAAAACTCCCGCTAAGGGTAAGAAGTTATCCCAATGACCACCAAATTCTATCACACATGCACGAAGCATATCCTCCAATACCTCAATCGTTCGCTCCGACTGACCATCGGTCTGAGGGTGAAATGCAGTACTAAGGTCCAACCTAGTACCTAATTCAGCATGCAATGTTCTCCAAAACATAGAAGTGAACTGCGTACCTCTATCTGATATGATGGAGAGTGGAACTCCATGCAATCGAACGATTTCTGAGATATAGATTTTGGCTAACTTCTCTGCATTGTAGGTCACCTTGATCGGAATGAAGTGAGCAGACTTAGTTAATCTGTCCACAATTACCCAAATAGAATCAAAGTTACCCAATGTCTTTGGAAGACCAACTACGAAGTCCATTGCAATTCTCTCCCACTTCCATTCAGGAATGGGCATTCTCTGAAGTGTTCCTCTGGGCCTCTGGTGTTCATACTTTACTTGTTGACAATTTGGACATTTGGCAACAAAATCAACAATGTCTCACTTCATTCTACTCCACCAAAAGTGTTGCTTTAGGTCACGGTACATCTTGGTTGCACCAGGATGTATAGAATATCCGGAACTATGAGCCTCTGTAAGAATAGTGTGGATCAAATCATCAACACGGGGCACACATACCCTTCCCTTAATCCTCAAAACACCTTCCTCATCCATTATGGCCTCTTTAGCCTCTCCTCGCAACACCATATACCAAATTCAACTTAGTTTCTCATCATTGAACTGTTTTCCCTTGATCTTGTCAAGAAAAGAAGATCTCGCCTCCACACAAGCCAAAAATCCTCCCTTCTCATTTACTTCTAGCCTCATAAAATCATTAGCCAAGTTTTGGATTTCTCTATCCAACGGGTGTCTAGAGACTTGTAAGTGGGATAAATTTCCCATGCTCCCTGCTTTTCTACTTAAGGCGTCTGCCACAACATTAGCCTTTCTGGGGTGATACAAGATGGTAACATCATAGTCCTTTAGTAGTTCCATCCATCTCCTCTGTCTCAAATTCAAATCCCTCTGAGTAAAGTCATACTGTAGGCTATGATGATCCGTATAGACTTCACACTTAACCCTATATAGATAGTGTCTCCATTGCTTTAATGCAAACACTACCGCAGCGAACTCCAAATCATGGGTCGGATAGTTACGTTTATCCACCTTTAATTGCCTCGAAGCATAAGCAATCACATTCTTCTCTTGCATTAGTACTGCACCCAAACCAGAATAGGATGCATCACAATAAACGATGAAACTCTTACCTTCCACTGGCAGGGTAAGGATTGGTGCAGTAGTCAACAAGGTCTTGAGCTTCTGAAATCTTTCCTCACATTCATCCGACCATACAAATGGAACATTCTGCTTAGTCAAGTTCGTCAATTGGGAAGCAATGGAAGAGAATCTCTTGACAAATCGACGGTAATAGCTAGCTAACCCAACAAAGCTCCTTATTTCTGACACATTAGTAGGTCTTACCTAATTCTTCACTGTCTCAATCTTAGAAGGATCCACTATCACTCCATCCTTAGAAACCACGTGCCCCAAAAAGGACACTGAATCTAGCCAAAACTCACACTTGGAGAATTTGGCATAAAGCTTTTTCTTCCTCAACAACTCAAATACCATTTTCAAATGCTCCTCATGTTCCTTCTTACTCTTTGAGTATATCAGTATATAATCAATAAATACGATCACAAAGAGATCCAGGTATGGCTTAAAAATCCCGTTCATCAAGCTCATGAACGCAGCAGGGGCATTCGTAAGACCAAAAGACATCACTACAAATTCGTAATGCCCATACCTGGTTCGAAAAGCAGTCTTTGGCACATCCGCTGCCCGTATTTTCAATTGATGAAAACCGGATCTCAAGTCAATCTTAGAAAAGGCACAAGCACCTTGTAACTGATCGAACAAGTCATTAATGCGAGGAATGGGATACTTGTTCTTAATAGTTACCTTATTCAATTGTCTATAGTCTATGCACGTCCGGAAACTCCCATCCTTCTTCTTCACAAATAACACCGGAGCACCCCAAAGGGATGCACTTGGTCTAATGAAACCCTTATTTAACAACTCTTGAAGTTGGGCTTTTAACTCTCTTAACTCCGCGGGAGCCATTCTATAAGGGGGTATAGAAATGGGGCGAGTACCCGGTTCCAGATCAAAGCAAAAGTCGGTATCTCTATCCGGTGGCATACTAGGAAGATCTGCAGGGAACACATCCAGAAACTCACAGACTACCGAAACCGACTCAATTGAAGGTACTTGGGTAGTGTCATTCCTAAGATGTGCCAAGAAAGCTAAACACCCCTTACTAACCATTCTCTTAGCACGAAGAAAGGAGATGATACGAACCGGAGTGGAAGTGTAGTCGCCCTCCCACACTAACGGATCTGTCCCAGGCTTGGCCAACGTCACAGTTTTAGCATTACAATCCAAGATCGCAAAATTCGGAGAAAGCCAAGTCATACCCAGAATTACATCAAAATCAACCATTTATAAGATAACCAAGTCTACATAAGTATTTCTCCCCACAAACGTCACCAAACAAGACCTATATACTTTTTCAACTATCACAGACTCACCCACCGGAGTAGACACATGAATAGGTATGTCAAGCAATTCACAATGTAAATTAAGACAAGTAGCAAATGAGGAAGATACATATGAAAACGTGGAGCCAGGATCAAATAATACAGAAGCCATGCAATCACAAACCAAAAGATTACCTGTGATAACAACATCGGATGTCTCCGCTTCAGATCTCCCAGGGAAAGCGTAACAATGGGCCCTATCAACTGTCTGCCCGTTGCCCCTACTATGTTGTGCTGTAGTGGCTCCAGTTTGCCCGTCACCCCGGCCGTTTTGGTGACCACCGTTACCTCGGCCACCACGTCCTCCAGAGTAACGGCCTCTACCATGACCACCTCTACCTCTAGCTATTGGGGGTCTATAACTCTGTTTTGGACAATTCCTCCTAATATGTCCAGTCTCCCCACATCCATAACACCCTCTGGATTCAAGCATAGGTCTCTCAGAGAAGTGTTGACCGGTCTGAGGTGGACCCCCAACTACTGTCTGTAGTGAAGACTGAATTGGTCGGACTGAGTAGCCTCCTGAACCCTGTCCTCTAGAGTAAGAAACATTAAAGTCACCTCCCTTTCGAAACCTTTTTGATGTCGATGCAATGGTGAAGTCATCCGACTTCACACCTTCCACCTCTATCACGAAGTCTACCACTTCTTGAAAGGATTTTGCCGTAGCCGCTAACTGTAAGGCTGAAATCCGCAATTCTGACCTCACCCCTTCACAAAACGGCGAATCTGCTCTTGTGGACTGAAACAAAGTTGGTTCGCATACCAGGACAATGCACGAAACTTAGCCTCATATGCTGTAACCGACATCCTACCTTGCTCTAGGCTCAAGAACTCATCCCATTACCTTTCCCTCAAAGTCCGGGGGATATACTTCTCCATAAACAAGATAGAGAAGGAGGCCCAAGTCATAGGTAGTGCCTCTGTTGGTTGACACTCAACATGTGACCGCCACCACATTTTGGCGTTCCCTTGACACTGATAAGTCACAAACTCAACACCAAACCGTTCAACTATACCCATCTTGTGTAGTAGCTCATGACAGTGAACCAGAAAATCGTAGGCATCCTCAGATTCATCACCCTTGAAGACTGGAGGTTTCAATTTCAAGAACATACTGAAAAGTTGATGTTGATCATCTGCCATTATAGGCCCTGTAGTCAGACGAGGAAACGTGCCTATTTCCAATGAGGCATCCATGCGGGGAGCCACAGTAGCTGCATGTTGTACCTCCGGAACCTGAGGTGCTGGTGCAGAAAAAACACTGGGGGTGTCTGGCCTTGATCAAATAACCCGCTAAGATAAGCAAGAACCTGATTAATCATCTCTGGGGTAGGTTGGGGTGGCAATTCGTCATTCTTCTCTTGTTCATTCTCCCCTTTCTCACCCTCTCTTATCACTTCCTCAGTCGGTGGAGGAGTCACCGCCCTAGTACCAGGTGGGCTAGGTGCTTGTCCTCTTCCTCTAGAGGACGTCCTCCCACGACCTCTTCCACGGCCTCTCGCCACTATTCCCCTCCGAGCTACAGCCCCAGTGGCTGGCTCAGACGCATCCTGTCTTGCCGGTGTTGGTGTTGGTGCAGTCGTTGCTCGAGTTCTAACCATCTGTGAAATAGAGTGAAGATGGTCAGATACCAATTTGTATCACCTAGATACCAATTGGATCCAAGTAATAGCACGAAAGAAAGAAAGAGAATGGAATTTTTCTGAAGTCTTATAGCCTCTCAAAGAAAAGTAAAGGAGTCCCCCTACCATTCCTTAAGACTCTACTAGACTCGTTCTTGTGTGATGAGACCAACGAACCTAATGCTCTGATACCAAGTTTTTCACGACCCAAAACCGAGCCGCGAGTGGCACCCACACTTACCCTCCTATGTGAGCGAACCAACCGATACAAAACCCAACATTTCAATAGAATATCAACAGAAAGTAATGCGGAAGACTTAAACTCATTAATGAAAATCAATTCAATAACTTCTAAAAACTCAACATCTATTATTTCCCCAAAATCTGGAAGTCATCATCACAAGAACATCTATCCTCAAGTTACTAAAACTAAGAGTATCTAAGAAAGCTAAAATAAGTAAAAGCTAGTCCATGCCGGAATTTCGAGGCATCAAGACATGAAGGAGAAGATCCAGTTAAAGCTAGAAACATTAGCTCACCCTGAAATCCGATGTAATGAAGACTGGCTAGAATTGCGGTTGAGTTGAAGACGATGGTACGTTTGCTGCACTCCACAAATATCAAAGAAACAAACATACAAGTAGGGGTCAGTACAAAACATAAGTACTGAACGTGACACTCCGATCCACTAATCTCATTCTATCAATTTGTCAAGGCTTCTCTTATACCAAGGCATCATCAATCTCATTACTTTAGTTCATCAAGCCTTCTTTTATATCAAGGCATCATCAATAACAAAGTAAATTAGGGTTTCTTCAAGATTTAGGATTGAATAGCTTCATCATGCTTATTTTATCACAATCAAATAATCACATTCATGCAAGCATACAATTAAGCATATAGAAGGGTTTACAATACTACCAATACATATCATTCGCTATTAAGAGTTTACTACGAATAGTATCAAAACCATAACCTACCTCCACCGAAGATTCGTGATCAAGCAAGCAATTTCCCAAAGCTTTGTGTTTTCCTCTTCGTTTCTCCTCTCTCGATTATTTCTCTTTCCCTCTCTTTCCCTCTCTTTGTTCTTTCTATTTTTCTTATTCAAACCCTCTTTGTTTTACCCTATTTAGCATATAATTAAGTATAAAAGATGAGGAATTAACCCACTTATTAACTCAAGGTTATCTCTTTTAACCCCCAAGAACTTGAGTTATTAATATTAACCCACCAAATTTATAATTATAGCAGGAATAGTCCAAAATGCCCCTTTAAAACTTAAACAGAAATCCGACCCAGCCTGGGATTACGCAACCTGTGACGGTCCGTCATGGCTGTGACGGTCCGTCCTGCAAGTCCGTCGTAAAGTTCAGAGACTCAATTTCCTTGAAGAGTCTGTGACGGTCCGTCGTACCCACGACGGTCCGTCCTGCAGTTCCGTCATGAAGTTCAGAGAATTGCTCCCAGTACCCAATTTTCAAGAGTTGAAGTGTTTTGAAACGGAACCTCACAATGGTCCATCGTGTCTGTGACGGTCCGTCCTGCAGGTCCGTCACAGAGTTCAGAGAGTCGATTTCAGCACTCAAATTTTAGAATTCTAAGTGTTTTGGAACGAGACACCGTCGACGGTCCGTCGTGCCCATGTCTTTCCGTCATGGGATTCGTCGTCTCAGCCAGTTTTTCCAGAAATAAAATCTGCTGCTCAAAACGACTAAACAGGTCGTTACACTTAGAAATTTCTTAATGAACCTTCCAAGTAAATTTATCAAGATTACATGATAATATAAGAGACAAGACTATACTAAATTACTTCAAAGATACTAGGTAGGTTTCACTATGTTCAATATCAGAGTAGAATCCCATACTACCACTCCCACTTAGTGACCCTTGAGTATTCTCTTGGACTAAGTATATTACATGTCATTTTACTCAACTCTCTCTCCCCACTTAGGGTAAAATAAACCTCAAGGACTCATGCTCCAAAGCACCATTATGCCACTCAAAACATAAGAACTCACGCTACCCTCAGCTCTTGCACATCAATATTAAACATCAATTTTACAACTTAAGCATAAAACTTTCATCTTAGTATTCTAGCCTAGAAAAACACTCTCAAACATCACTTAATTAAACTCTTAGGCATCACTTTACTCAATTTTATAAAACAAAACTGCCTCACTAAATATTCATACAACATTGCCATCTTAGTGTAAGTCTACACCAAAACATCAACCAATCACAAGAACAACTATTAAACATTAGTCACATAAGGGAGTTGCCTTCAACTTTTAATAAATCTCCACACTCTCTTAACTTTTCCTCAAATTCAGACCTTAAATCATATCTACCATCATTGAACATGATCACAAGATAACTCATTAATTCTTAAAAGCACTTTATTCAATCATTATCATTCTTAAAATGCTTAGAACTAAATCACCACAAAGTTTCATATCACAACACTCCAAATCTCATAATTACAACCTATCCATGAATGGCAACACATCACAAATTCAAAACTTACCTTCACATCTACTCTTTTAGCCACAATACCATCATAATATCAAAACTTACATTTTCTCTCCCTCAAACGAAGAAACATCTCCCCCTCAAAGTAATCACACCTAGAAGAGCACCGAACAAGGGAACAGAAGATAGAGAGACCTTATGGATTTATGTTCTATGGCACAATTCAAGAGTAATGAAGAAAGTGAAATTCTATCATCCTATAGCCTCTTGTCCATGGATGTGTTGCGAGTCACAACAATGATAAAGATACCACTAGATGTGGCTTGTGAGACTTTTAGACCTGAAACTATTTTCCAAATCCTTTTGCTCTCATACCAAGTCTTTCATTACCCGAAAGTACCTCCTAGAAGTTAGGAGGAACCCTTTTTCGTGATTGGGCGTACTTGATTCATTGGGGTCTTGTAGAAGTTCTTCAATTATCGTTCATTACATAAGACATGAAAAGTAGTGAGAAATGAAAACTTTTGACGAAAAATTCAAATTAAAAGAAAGTCTTTCATAAATACTTAGAAAATCTCATTATCACAAGACAAACTTAAAGACATGACATAATTAACTTAGGGACACGCCCCTTCATATGGAAAGGAATACATAATAATTCTTTAACTAAGAAATTAATAAACGGACTATGCCCTCAATTATGTGAGGACATACTTTGTGTTGAGAGGAACTTTCCCAAGCTTCACCTTCTACACTTCAACCTTCAAAATTCTTCCAACCTATACTTATAATATAGAATACTATGAGGTTAGTTCAAATAATGTACTAAGTATGACAAATGCAAAAACATACAACAAGGGACATTTTAGTAAAATAACATTTCATGAAATTTAAGTAAAACATTCAAGGATATAAAAGAAAAACATCATAAGAATCATCACTTAACACTTAGGTACGAGATTCCATAATTTTAAACTAAGAGAGACCATTTATAGTAACTTCCAAAACATTATAGTAAACTTCAAGTAACATTACGGTGTACTAATTTGAACATTAATAGTGAGTCATTTAAGGCATTCACAATGAATTATCCTATTCTAAATGAGTGAACTTCGAAGGACAAGTGAAAGATAAAGTAAACTCAGTTTCGATAAGTGTTTCCCTACCTCATGATTATCCTAAGCCGCACTAAGGTAAGACATGATGGAAGTATGCATATGCCTCCTTGAATATACTTTAAAGTATTCATCAAGACTACCCTTTTGCCTTACCAAACCCGGGTGAAAAAAAACCCTTAATCAAATGCAAGATATTAAAAGACACCCAACAAACCACCAAACTCTTCCCTTTCCGGATGCCTACTTAGTGCAATGAGTAAATAAAATCCCATACCACCACCTACCCTAAGTAGGACATTTTTTAGAAAGTTTGGCACCAAGTCTTCCCTTTCGGAAGGTCCTACTTAGTGTAATGGATAGATAGTGTCCCATACCACCACCTGCCCTTAGTAGTACATTCTTTTAGAACACTTAGTTCATTTAGTTCAAAAAAGTCTCACCAAGACTCCCCTTTAGGATTGCCTACCTACTGCAATGGATAGATAGCGTCACATTCCACTACCTAAACTGAGTTGAACACTCATTTAGAAGATTTATCACGTTCATTTCTTTTGTGGGAGTTAGGTTAACCGACATAGACCATGAGAACTAGTCATGGAATCCCGACATTAACCCCTATAAGATGAGGAATCCTCAATTGCCTAGGTTAAGGTCAATATTTTTATCTTTTACATGGCTTTGCCAATAGCTACACCTATACGAGGGCATAGTTAAGGGATAAGAAGATTGCTTTTAAGTAACTCATCGTCACGACCCAAATCGGGGACGCGACTGGCACCCACACTACCCTCCTGTGTGAGCGAACCAACCAATCTAAACCCAAATAAATTAAACCAAATACAAAGCGGAAGACTTAACTTAATACGAAAAATAAATATGATACATATTCCCAAAATCCGGAAGTCATCATCACAAGAACATCTATCCTCAAATTACTAAACTGAGAGTATTTTAAGAAGTTAAACAAATGAAAGCTAGTCCATGCCGGAACTTCAAGGCATCAAGACGAGAAGAAGAAGATCCAGTCCAAGCTAGAAGCATAGCTCACCCTGAGATCCGGTACAGTGAAGACTGGCTAGAATCGCGGTCGAGTTGAAGACGACGGCACGGTTGCTGCACTCCACAAATACAAGAAAGAAACAAACAAGTAGGAGTCAGTACAACCACACGTACTGAGTAGGTATCATCGGCCAACTCATAATAGAAAACAGTATATATCAGTTAATCTCACAAATCAACTATATACTCAACATGTAGTAACAACAAATACTACAATCATCACTAAATATCACCAAGTTCATCCAGGAGGACTCATGCCTTAAAAACATACTCATTAACAGGTTCATAGACTTAGCATATTAACATCTTTCAAGATTCATAACTTATTCCTCTCGTGTCGGTACGTGACACTCCGATCCATATTCTATCTCGTGCCGGAACGTGGCACTCCTATCCATATTCTATCCTGGTGCCGGAATGTGGCACTCTGATCCTCATTTCTATCCTGGTGCCGGAACGTGGCACTCCGATCCTCATTTCTATCCTGGTGCCGGAACGTGGCACTCCGATCCTCATTTCTATCCTGGTGCCGGAACGTGGCACTCCGATCCTCATTTCTATCCTGGTGCCGGAACGTGGCACTCCGATCCTCATTTCTATCCTGGTGCCGGAACGTGGCACTCCGATCCTCATATTCATCGAGCCTTCTTTTATACCAAGGCGTCATAATTCTCATAACATAATTCATCAAGCCTTCTTTATACTAAGGCATTATCAATACAACACATAGTCCATCAAGCCTTCTTTATACTAAGGCATTATAACAACAATACAAAGTCCATCAAGCCTTCTTTTATACTAAGGCATCACAATAACAATACAAAGTTCATCAAGCCTTCTTTTATACTAAGGCATCACAGTAACAATACAAGTTCATCAAGCCTTCTTTTATACTAAGGCATCACAATGACAATACAAAGTTCATCAAGCCTTCTATTATACTAAGGCATCACAAATTTCATAACAAATTCAACAAGCCTTCATTTACACTAAGGCATCATAAATCTCATAACAAGTAAAATTAGGGTTTCATCAAGATTTAGGGTTTACAAGCTTCATCATGCTTATTTCATCACAAACATATAATCATACTCATACAATCATACAATTAAGCATATAGAAGGATTTACAAGAATACCCAATACATATCATTTGCTATTGAGAGTTTACTACAAATAGCATAAACCATAACCTACCTTCACCAAGGATTTCTGTTCAAGCAAGAAGTCTTCAAGAAATCCTTGCTCCTTCTCTCTCAAGCGCCTCTTTTCTCTTCTCTTTCTCTTCTCTTTTTCTTTCTAATCTCTTCCTCTTCTTACCCTAAATCACAAGATTTCAAGTTTCAAAAGTAATGAAACCAACCCACCAAGTTACTCAAAGTTAGTCTTTCAACCCCCAAGGAATTGAACTAATGACATTAACCCACTAACTTTATAAATTAAAACCGAAATGGTCCAAAACACCCCTTTAAAAATAGCCAGAATTCTGACCCCGACAGGGATTACGGAACCTGTGACGGTCCGTCGTGCCTGCGACGGTCCGTCACACAGGTTCGTCAAGGACTCAAATTTCCTCAAGGAGTCTGTGACGGTCCGTCATGCATACGACGGTCCGTCCTGTACTTCCGTCACGACGGACAGAGAGTTGCTCCCAGCACCAATTTCTCAAGAGTCTAAGTGTTTTGACACGGGGGCTCACGACGGTCCGTCGTGACTGTGACAGCCCGTCCTGCAGGTCTGTCACAGAGTTCAGAGACTCAGTTTCAACACTCAATTTCATAATGCCAAGTGTTTTGGAACGGGACACCCTCGACGGTCCGTCGTGCACACGACGGTCCGTCGTGGTGTCCGTCGCATTCAGCCAGTTTTTCCCAAAAATAAATTCTGCTACTCAAACGACTAAACAGGTCGTTACAGATAGATACCAACATTTTATGGATAACTGTTTTAACCAGTTAGAAAATTGTATTGTATATATTGATGATATATTACTATATTCTAAGACACAAGATGAACATATAAAATTATTAGAAAAATTCATACACATAATTAAATACTCAGGTATAAGCTTAAGTAAAAAGAAAGCAGAAATTATGAAATCACAGATAAAATTTCTAGGAATACAAATAGATAGAAATGGAATAAAAATGCAAACTCATATAGTACAAAAAATAATTACTATTGATGAAAATATAGATACAAAAAAAAATTACAATTCTTTCTAGGATTAGTAAATCAAGTAAGAGAATATATACCAAAATTAGCAGAACATCTAAAACCATTACATAAAAAACTTAAAAAAGATGTAGAATATTATTTCGACAATAAAGATAAAGAACATATAAGAAATATTAAGAATTTATCTAAAAAATTACCAAAACTATATTTTCCTGATGAAAATAAAACATTTACTTATATTGTTGAAACAGATTCAAGTGATCATAGTTATGGAGGAGTATAAAAATACAAATATGAAAAGGAAAAAATAGAACACCATTGTAGATATTATTCAGGATCTTATACAGAAGCACAAATAAAATGGGAAATAAATAGAAAAGAATTATTCGCATTATATAAATGTTTATTAGCATTTGAACCATATATTGTTTACAATAAATAGGTAAAATGGTGGATAACAAAAAAATTAGAAGATTCAGTTACGATAAAAGAAATAAGGAGATTAGTATTAAATATATTAAATTTTACATTTACAATTGAAGTAATTAAGACTGACAAGAATATTGTTGCAGACTATCTATCAAGAAAAAGGAACCCAAACTGAACCAGAAAAAGATAAGATGGAAGAAATACACAAAGCCATTACTACACTTTCTGCGAAAGTGGGCAGTATGGATAAAGAGCTACGAAAGATGAAAAATATAAGTCAGCAGCATGACTATAAACATGCGGAGCTACGTCGATCGGAAGACGCAAAAATTCCAGAACTAGCAAATAGTCCAGAACTAGAAGGAGACGTTGGGAAACTCCCTAAAACCCATAACATTACTAATGTTGCAGATACAAGTACAGGAGCTATGGAAAAAACTACATCAAAAAATATAAACCTAAACAGCTTATTTACGAAACCATTTATTCCAAAGGTACAGAAAGTAGATACCCAAGCACCACAAACATCTACATATGCAGCCAGCCTACACAAGGAAAAGAAAACATATAACCATATATCCCAAACTTACATTGAGAACCTATACAAAATCCAAACTTTTAAATCTCAAACCCAAATCTACCACAACCACAGGAAAAACCCAGGACTATTTAACCCAAAAATTACAAGGCTATAACAAGTTAATTGCACAACCTAAAACCAACCCAAACTTAGTTAGAACCTGTTATAGTTATGGATTACTTAATACGGTATATACATATGATGGTACAGAGATAAGTGGAATCCCGTAGATCCATAAAGCCTTTTTAATATACAAAAGAATTACAAAAGGAAACCTATTTTTTATAAAATTTTATACAGCACCAGCTGAGATACTTTATGAAGAAATAAAACCAATGATCCAGATAATGAAAATTGGATTAACACGAGAAATGATAATACCGGAAGACATAGGGCAACAGCCAGAGATACCAAAAGTTGAGATACCCAGTTTTTATGCTAATAAAAGAATAATCGGGTTATCAACTATCATACAAGAATTAGCTAATAACTATCTACAAGGAAATGCCATATGGAGCTACTATTCAAGAGATCATTTAATGATATATGCCAATTCTTGAGAAATAAGACAAGCATATATGGAGGAAGTCCAGAAATGGATTCTATCCTTGTTAAAACCAGAAGCTACTCCAACAACTAGAGCAATAAAACAAGGATTCATCTCTGAAGAACTAATGACAAGATATTGCAAGCTAATTGGTCACAAATATCCAAACTATATATGTTCCAAGTGCAACCAAGGTTATGACATAATCCCAGAGGTACAGCTGGAATAAACTGAAGAAGATAAGGAGAAATAGACATAAAAATATATGTACAAATTAGTCATAGTCATTGTCGGCGATTTGGCCAAAGTTTATTTTGTTTTCTTGTAAAAAGTCGTAAAGTAAATAGTGTCAGTATGTCCTAATCATGAATAGTAAGAGTCAAGTTACTGTATAAATAGTAAAGGTCAAGTAACTGTGTAAATAGTAAAGGCCAATCGTCTTTTAGCAAATATAAAAGGTCATTATGTAAGTGTATATAAGAGGCATTTTTCCCTCATAAATAAAGCAAGCCTCTTCCAAGTTTCTTCTCTCTACTACTTCTTACAAATCCGCTTAGTAAATAGTGTCAGTATGTCCTAATCATGAATAGTAAGAGTCAAGTTACTGTGTAAATAGTAAAGGTCAAGTAACTGTGTAAATAGTAAAGGCGAATCGTCTTTTAGCAAAGATGAAAGGTCATTATGTATGTGAATATAAGAGGCATTTTGCCCTCATAATTAAAGCAAGCCTCTTCCAAGTTTCTTCTCTCTACTACTTCTTACAAATCCGCTTCCACCCCCCCCTACATTGGTATCAGAGCTAGCTTATTAAATAATTATGGAAAAACTTGAAGCTACAGATCTACGAAAACAGGTATACACTCTTAAATTTATGAGTAGCTAAATAGATTTATTCGTGAAAATCTCTTGTTGATTATAATTGTTTATCATGACTTAATAATGTTATAATAAACATCTTTAGAAGGTTTGCTATAGAAATATTCTTGGAATAAGTATGCCCAGACTATGCCATCCTAAAGTTGAAACCGGTAGGCAAGAAGGCTGTTTAGGGGAGTAAACAAAGTTGAGGCGCTGTTAGGGTAACTAATCAAAGAAGAAAGCTATAGTAGTGACTAGATGAGATGATTATTAAATCATTATTATTTCATAATAAATAAATATAATACATTAAGAGGTTGGAAGGAATAAAACTTTTAGTCAAAATGAATAAGATGAATACTTATTTAATAGATGATGATGATGATTATAAGATATTACTACTCTATTTACTAAAAAATCTTAGTACTAATATAAAAAAAGAACTTTATGACAAATTGGTAACATATGAAATAATAGAAATAACAACCCAAGGTTGGACTGAATTAACCATACAAAGTATACAAGATGAACTTTACTATGACATGTATGATTTATATGATGATATAGATATATTTAGATACCAATAATAAATTACGAATACTTACAATATTGGGTAAAAACTATAGAAGACATAGATCTACATGAAAAACTACTAATTGAAAATTTATTTGATTATTTAAGAACTCGAGAAGTCAAACATCTAGAATATATTATAAACAATGCTAATGAAATACAACAATTAGATATACTTAAAAGGGAATATTATAGGAAAACATTCTATGAAGAATAATACAACACCAAGCAAAGAAACTAAAATAACAAAAACCAAGATATATAAAAAGGTACGAAAGATATGGAAAAAATTAAAATCCTTATATATAGAATATGAACTATCACAACTTATCAAAACAAATAACGATAAAAAAGATCATTTGATAAATATAATTTCAAAAACAGAATACAAATATGTTTGTTATTTGATAAAACAGTATGAACAAAGAAAAATATAAACAACAATTGATAGAAAAAATAGCTGAAAAGAGACAAGAATTACAACATAGAAAAAGAAGACTAGAAGAAAATATTTTAGCAAGAGTATGTAATAAATCAATATTAGCACAAAGAAAAGTTATATTTATGTTAGAACTAGAAATAGATTGTCTTGAATATAAATTACAACATGAAATAATACATAAATCATAATGAATAAAAGAAGAATTTGCAGTAGATGAAAAGACATATGAAAATCAAGACGGAATGATGATAAAAATAATATTTTCAAATTTAGGAAGAAGATATAAGAAAATAGGAAATAACCTATAATTAATGTTAGAAAAAGAAATAGCAAAATTAGAAGATAACTTGACAGCTATGGTAAGAATAACAAAAGAAAATGAAAAGATAGACAAATCAAAAGAAATTGAAAAAAATAAAGATGCAAGCAAAACAAGAAGTACAACATTTAGAAGAGATAAAAAAAATACAAGAATAGATGAATTAGAAAAAGAATTAGCTAGGTTAAAATTATTATATTAAACTAAACAAAAACAGAAGGAAAAAGATAAAGAGCTTGAATTAACTAATGAAATAAAAGAGATGGAACAAAAACTAAATGAAGATCTTGAAGTAAATGAAATAAACGAAAATGAATCAGATACAATAAATGATCAGAAATCAGAAATAAGTGATATAAGCGAGACATACACAGAAATTCTAGAACAGATAAATAAACAAAAAAAAATTAGAAATAAACACAGGAGATATGAATAAACCTAGTACGTCAAGAGTTAAAACCCCAGATAATAGTCCCAGAAATAGTCCTAGAAGTAGTCCTAGGTGGACACCACCAGCTTATTATACAGAAAGTTATCAGCAATCAGATAGAGCTAATGCAATATGGAACAGTAGATTAAATAAAAATTGGATACCAAAACCAATAAGTGAACAATATAATTTCTTAGATTTAAATTGTGTCACAGACATAAATAAAGCAATATTACTATGGACAGGAAATATATCTAAACAGTTAATTGATAACAAAATAGAAACAACAAAAACACCGAGATACATAGAAAGAACACTCGTAGGAACAGCAAAATTATGGATAGAAAATCTACCCCCAGAAAGCTTAGAAGTACTTAGAAGTGATAAGAAAATGGATGGATCCCCATCAGCAACAAATATAGATATACTAGACAAATATGAATCAGTAATAAGGAGTGAATTTGGAAGTATGACCACGGATATAAGAGAACAAAATAGAGAAAAAAATAATAAATAGACAACTTATGACAAAATTAGCTATATGTAAAATGTGTTATATAGAAGAATATACTTGTGCATTCAAAGAATATTATTACAAAGCTAAATACAATTTAGACGAAGCAAAAGAAATAAGAAAACAATATTTTACAAAATTACAAGAACCATTTAGTACAAAAATAATAAAGGATTGGAATGATGAAGGAATGGTAGATACTCTAGGAGCTAGAATAAAATTTTTAAACCAATGGTTCATACAACTATGTGAAAACCAAAAGGAAAAATTAAAAATGGAAAAGGTACTAAATAAAAATTTAGCATGTTGTAAAAATAAAATGGCACCAAAATTTGGGTGTACAAATAAAAAACAAATATTCAAAAGATATAAAAATTATAGAAAAAAATAAAACTAAGTATAAATATAAACAACCAAGACGAAGGTATTATGTAAAAAACTATAAAATGAAAAGACCATATAGACCAAAAAGAAAGATATCCCAATGTACTTGTTATAATTGCGGAAAGATAGGACACATAGCTAAAGACTGTAAATTACCTAAAAATCCAAAAAGAAAACAAAATGCAGAAATAGTTATAGATGATGACGAATATATGCAAATAAAATACATAGACTATGAATTAAGTGAAAACGATAGTATATATGAAGTATTAGATATAGAAACTGAAAATGAAGAAGAAAATATTAATCTAGATAATAATGAAACAGATGAAGAAATATTGTAACAACCTGTTTAGTCGTTTTGAGCAGCAGATTTTATTTCTGGAAATATTGGCTGAGACGACGGATCCCACGGCGGACCGTCATGGGCACGACGGACTGTCGAGGGTGTCTCGTTCCAAAACACTTAAGAATTCTGAAATTTGAGTGATGAAATCGACTCTCTGAACTCTGTGACGGACCTGCAGGACGGACCATCACAGATACGATGAACCGTCGTGAGCCCCTGTTTCGAAACACTTCAACTCTTGAAAATTGGGTACTAGGAACAATTCTCTGAACTTCGTGACGGAAGTGCAGGATGGACCGTCGTAGGTACGACGGACCATCATAGACTCTTCAAGGAAATTGAGTCTCTGAACTTTGCGACAGACCTGCAGGACGGACCGTCACAGGTTGCGTAATCCCAGGCTGGGTCGGATTTCTGTTTAAGTTTTAAAGGGGCGTTTTGGACTATTCCTGCTATAATTATATATTTCGTGGGTTAATATTAATAACCCAAATTCTTGGGGGATAAAAGAGGTAACCTTGAGTTAATTAGTGGGTTACTATTGTCATCTTTTATACTTAATTATATGCTAATTAGGGTAAAAGAAAGAGGGTTTGAATAAGAAAAATAGGAAGAACAAAGAGAGAGATTGAGGATCGAACGAGAAGAGGAGAAACGAAGAGGAAACAAAGCTTTGGGGAATTTGCTTACTTAATCACTAATCTTCGGTGGAGGTAGGTTATGGTTTTTATGCTATTCGTAGTAAACTCTTTATAGCGAATGATATGTATTGGTAGTATTGTAAACCCTTCTATATGCTTAATTGTGTGCTTGCATGAATGTGATTATGTGATTGTGATAAAATAAGCATGATGAAGCTATTGAATCCTAAATCTTGAAGGAACCCTAATTCACTTTGTTAATGATGATGCCTTGGTATAAAAGAAGGCTTGATGAATTACATAATTATATTGATGATGCCTTGGTATACAAAAAGGCTTGATGAATTAGGGGATCGGAGTGTCACATTCCGACACGTAGATTTAGGGTATCGGGTTTCACGAACCGACACGTAGATTTAGAGGATCGGGTGTCACGAACCGATACGTAGAATTAGGGGATCGGAGTGTCACGTTCCGACACATAGAATTAGGGGATCGGGTGTCACGAACCGACACGTAGAATTAGGGGATCGGAGTGTCACGTTCCGACACATAGAAGTAGGGGATCGGAGTGTCACGTACCGACACATAGTAGTAGGGGAGCGGAGTGTCACGTACCGACACAAGAGGAATAAAGATAATGAATCTTGAAAGATGTTAATATACTCAATTTAATGAACCTAATTCCCAAATGAGTATGGCATTGAGGCTTGAGTCCTCATGGATGAACTTGGTGGTACTTATTGATGATTATAGTACTTGTTGTTGCTACATGTTGAGTATTGTAGTTGATTTATGATATTAACTGATATATACTGTTTTCTATTTTGAGTTGGCCGATGATACCTACTCAGTACTTGTGTTTTGTACTGACCCCTACTTTTATGTTTCTTTCTTTGTTATTTGTGGAGTGCAGCAAATGTACCGTCGTCTTCAACTCAACCGCAACTCTAGCCAGTCTTCATCAAGCCAGATTTCAGGGTGAGGTACTGCTTCTAGCTTGGACTGAATCTTCCACTTCATGTCTTGATGCCTTGAACTTCCGGCATGGACTAGCTTTTATTTATTTAGCTTCTTAGATTTAGTAATTTAAGGATAGATGTTCTTGTGGTGATGACTTCCAGATTTTGGGGATAATAATAGTTGTTGAGTTTTTAGAAGTTATTTAATTGATTTTCATTAATGAGTTTAAGTCTTCCGCATTGTATTTGATATTATGTTGAAATGTTGGGTTTTGTATTGGTTGGTTCGCTCACATAGGAGGGTAAGTGTGGGTTCCAGTCACGGTTCGGTTTTGGGTCGTTACAAACTTGGTATCAGAGCATTAGGTTCGTTGGTCTCATCACACAAGAACGTGTCTAGTAGAGTCTTAAGGAACGGTAGGGGGACGCCTTTACTTTTCTTTGAGAGGCTATAAGACTTTAGGAACATTCCATTCCTTCTTTCTTTCTTTCGTGCTATTACTTTGATCCAATTGGTATCTAGGTGAACCAAATTGGTATCTGACCATCTTCACTCTATTTCGCAGAAGGTTAGAACTAGAGCAACGACTGCAGAACCACCAACACCGGCAAGACAGGATGCGTCTGAGCCAGCCACTGGGCTGTAGCTTGGAGGGGAACAGTGGCGAGAGGCCGTGGATGAGGTCGTGGGAGGACGTCCTCTAGAGGAAGAGGAGAAGCACCTAACCCACCTGGTACTAGGGCGGTGACTTCTCCACCGACTGAGGAAGTGATACGAGAGGGTGAGGAAGGAGAGAATGAACAAGTGCAGAACGAGTAATTACCACCCCAACCTACCCCAGAGATGATCAATCAGGTCCTTGCTTATCTTAGCGGGTTATCTGATCAGGGCCAGACACCTCTAGTGTTTTCTGCACCAGCACCTCAGGTTCCGGATGTACAACATGCGGCTACTGTGGCTCCCCGCATGGATGCCTCATTGGAAATAGGCACGTTTCCTCGTCTGACTACAGGGCCTATAATGACAAATGATCAGCATGAACTTCTCAGTAAGTTCTTAAAATTGAAACCTCCAGTCTTCAAGGGTGCTGAATCTGAGGATGCTTACAATTTTCTGGTTGACTGTCATGAGTTACTACACAAGATGGGTATAGTAGAACGGTTTGGTGTTGAGTTCGTGAGTTATCAGTTTCAAGGGAATGCCAAAAAGTGGTGGCGGTCACATGTTGAGTGTCAACCAGCAGAGGCACCACCTATGACTTGGGCATCATTCTCTAGCTTGTTTATGGAGAAGTATATCCCCCGGACTTTGAGGGATAGGAAAAGAGATGAGTTCTTGAGCCTAGAGCAAGGTAGGATATCGGTTACTGCATATGAGGCTAAGTTTCGTGCGTTATCCAGGTATGCCACCCAACTTTGTTTTAGTCCACAAGAACGGATTCGCTGTTTTGTGAAGGGGTTGAGGTCAGAATTGCGGATTTCAGCCTTACAGGTAGCGGCTACGGCAAAATCCTTCCAAGAAGTGGTAGACTTCGTGATAGAGGTGGAAGGAGTGAATCCAGATGACTTCACCACGACATCGACATCAAAAAGGTTTCGAAAGGGAGGTGAGTTTAATGGTTCTTACTCTAGAGGACAGGGTTCAGGAGGTTACTCAGTCCGACCAATTCAATCTTTACTACAGACTGTAGTTGGGGGTCCACATCATACCGGTCAACACTTCTCTGAGAGACCTATGCTTGACTCCAGAGAGTGTTATGGATGTGGGGAGACAGGACAGATTAGGAGGAATTGTCCAAAACAGAGTTATAGACCCCCAATAGCTAGAGGTATAGGTGGTCATGGTAGAGGCCGTTATTCTGGAGCACGTGGTGGCCGAGGTAATGGTGGTCACCAAAACGGCTGGGGTGATGGATAAACTGGAGTGACTACAGCACAACATGGTAGGGGCAACGGGCAGACAGCCGAGAGGGCCCATTGTTACGCTTTCCCTGTGAGATCTGAAGCGGAGGCATCTGATGCTGTTATCACAGGTAATCTTTTGGTTTGTGATTGCATGGCTTCTGTATTATTTGATCCTGGCTCCACGTTTTCATATGTATCTTCCTCATTTGCTACTGGCCTTAATTTATATTGTGAATTGCTTGACATACCTATTCGTGTGTCTACTCCGGTGGGTGAGCCTGTGATAGTTGAAAAAGTATATAGGTCTTGTTTGGTGACTTTTGTGGGGAGCAATACTTATATAGACTTGGTTATCTTAGAAATGGTTGATTTTGATGTAATTCTGGGTATGACTTGGCTTTCTCCGAATTTTGCGATCTTGGATTGTAATGCTAAAACTGTGACGTTAGCCAAGCCTGGGACAGATCCGTTAGTGTGGGAGGTGACTACACTTCCACTCCGGTTTGTATCATCTCCTTTCTTCGTGCTAAGAGAATGGCTAGCAAAGGGTGTTTAGCTTTCTTGGCACATCTCAGGGATGACACTACCCAAGTACTTTCAATTGAGTCGGTTTCGATAGTCCGAGAGTTTTTGGATGTGTTCCCTGCAGACCTTCCTGGTATGCCACTGGATAGGGATATCGACTTTTGCATTGATCTGGAACCGGGTACTCGCCCCATTTCTATACCCCCTTATAGAATGTCTCCCGCGGAGTTAAGAGAGTTAAAGGCCCAACTTCAAGAGTTGTTGAGCAAAGGCTTCATTAGACCAAGCGCATCTCCTTGGGGTGCTCCGGTGTTATTTGTGAAGAAGAAGGATGGGAGTTTTAGGATGTGCATAGACTACAGACAACTGAATAAGGTAACTATTAAGAACAAGTATCCCATTCCCCGCATTGATGACTTGTTCAATCAGTTACAAGGTGCTTGTGTCTTCTCTAAGATTGAGTTGAGATCCGGTTATCATCAATTGAAAATACGGGCAGCGGATGTGCCAAAAAATGCATTTCGAACCAGGTATGGGCATTACGAATTTGTAGTGATGTCTTTTGGTCTTACAAATGCCCCTGCTGCCTTCATGAGCTTGATAAACGGGATTTTTAAGCCATATCTGGATCTCTTTGTGATCGTATTTATTGATGATATACTGATATACTCAAAGAGTAAGAAGGAACATGAGGAGCATTTGAGAATGGTATTAGAGTTGTTGAGGAAGAAAAAGCTTTATGCCAAATTCTCCAAGTGTGAGTTTTGGCTAGACTCAGTGTCCTTCTTGGGGCACGTGGTTTCTAAGGATGGAGTGATGGTGGATCCTTCTAAGATTGAGACAGTGAAGAATTGGGTAAGACTTAATAATGTGTCAGAAATAAGGAGCTTTGTTGGATTAGCTAGCTACTACCGCCAATTTGTCAAGGGATTCTCTTCTATTGCTTCCCAATTGATGAACTTGACTAAGCAGAATGTTCCATTTGTATGGTCGGATGAATGTGAGGAAAGCTTTCAGAAGCTCAAGACCTTGTTGACTAGTGCACCAATCCTCACCCTGCCAGTGGAAGGTAAGAATTTCATTGTCTATTGTGATGCATCCTATTCGGGTTTGGGTGCAGTGCTAATGCAAGAGAAGAATGTAATTGCTTATGCTTCAAGGCAATTAAAGGTGCACGAATGCAATTACCCGACCCATGATTTGTAGTTGGCCGCGGTAGTATTTGCATTAAAGCAATGGAGGCACTATCTGTATGGGGTTAAGTGTGAATTCTATACGGATCATCGTAGCCTACAGTATGTCTTTACTCAGAAAGATTTGAATTTGATACAAAGGAGATGGATGGAACTACTGAAGGACTACGATATCACTATTCTATATCATCCGGGAAAGGCTAATGTTGTGGAAGACACCTTAAGTAAAAAGGCAGGAAGCATGAGAAGTCTAGCTCATTTGCAAGTCTCTAGACGCCCGTTGGCTAGAGAAATCCAAAACTTGGCTAATGACTTTATGCGGCTAGAAATAAATGAGAAGGGAGGATTTTTGGCTTGTGTGGAGGCGAGATCTTCTTTTCTTGACAAGATCAAGGGAAAACAGTTTGATGATGAGAAACTAAGTCGAATTCGGGATATGGTGTTGCGAGGAGTGGCTAAAGAAGCAATAATTGATGAGGAAGGTGTTTTGAGAATTAAGGGAAGGGTATGTGTGCCCCGTGTTGATGATTTGATCCACACTATTCTTATAGAGGCTCATAGTTCCGGATATTCTATACACCCTGGTGCAACCAAGATGTGCCGTGACCTAAAGCAACACTTTTGGTGGAGTAGAATGAAGCGAGACATTGTTGATTTTGTTGCCAAATGTCCAAATTGTCAACAAGTAAAGCATGAACACCAGAGGCCCGGAGGAACACTTCAGAGAATGCCCATTCCTGAATGGAAGTGGGAGAGAATTGCAATGGACTTCGTGGTTGGTCTTCCAAAGACATTGGGTAAGTTTGATTCTATTTGGTAATTGTGGACAGATTAACTAAGTCTGCTCACTTCATTCCGTTCAAGGTGACTTACAATGCAGAGAAGTTAGCCAAACTTTACATCTCGGAAATTGTTTGATTGCACGAAGTTCCACTCTCCATCATATCAGATAGAGGTACGCAGTTTACTTCTAAGTTTTGGAGGACATTGCATGCGGAATTAGGTACTAGGTTGGACCTCAGTACTGCATTTCACCCTCAGACCGATGGTCAGTCTGAGCGAATGATTCAAGTATTGGAGGATATGCTTCGTGCATGTGTGATAGAATTTTGTGGTCATTGGGATAACTTCTTACCCTTAGCGGAGTTCTCGTATAATAACAACTATCACTCGAGTATTGATATGGCCCCATTCGAAGCATTGTATGGGAGGAGATGTAGGTCTCTCATTGGTTGGTTTGATGCATTTGAGGTTATAACTTGGGGTACGGATCTGTTGAGGGATTCATTGGAAAAGGTGAAAGCTATTCAAGAAAAGCTTTTAGCGGCTCAAAGTAGGCAAAAGGAATATGCGGATCGAAAGGTTAGAGACTTGGAGTTCATGGAGGGTGAACAAGTCTTGCCGAAGGTTTCACCCATGAAAGGGGTGATGCGGTTTGGAAAAAGAGGTAAGTTAAGCCCAAGGTATATCAGACCATTTGAAGTACTTAAGCGAGTAGGGGAGGTGGCTTATGAATTAGTCTTGCCTCCAGTGCTGCAGGAGTGCATCCGGTATTTCATGTGTCTATGTTGAAAAGATACCATGGGGATGGAAACTACATCATTCGTTGGGATTCGGTTCTTCTTGATGAAAATTTGTCTTATGAGGAGGAACCTGTTGCTATTTTAGATAGAGAAGTTCTCAAGTTGAGGTCGAGGGAGATTGCATACATCAAAGTTCAATGGAAGAATCGACCAGTTGAAGAGGCCACTTGGGAGAAGGAGGCTGATATGCAAAAAAGATACCCACACCTGTTTACAGATTCAGGTACTTCTTCTCTTCCTTGTTTTTCTTCTTTTGATCGTTCGAAGACGAACGATGGGTAAATTGGTATCTATTGTAACGACCTGTTTAGTCGTTTTGAGCAGCAGATTTTTTTTCTGGAAAAACTGGCTGAGACGACGGATCCCACGACGGACCGTCATGGGCACGACGGACCGTCGAGGGTGTCTCGTTCCAAAACACTTAAGAATTCTGAAATTTGAGTGCTGAAATCGACTCTCTGAACTCTGTGACGGACCTGCAGGACGGACCGTCACAGATACGATGAACTGTCGTGAGCCCCCCTTTCGAAACACTTCAACTCTTGAAAATTGGGTACTGGGAACAATTCTCTGAACTTCGTGACAGAAGTGCAGGACGGACCATCGTAGGTACGACAGACCGTCATAGACTCTTCAAGGAAATTGAGTCTCTGAACTTTGCGACGGACCTGCAGGACGGACCGTCACAGATATGACGGACCGTCACAGGTTGCGTAATCCCAGGCTGGGTCGGATTTCTGTTTAAGTTTTAAAGGGGCGTTTTGGACTATTCCTGCTATAATTATATATTTCGTGGGTTAATATTAATAACCCAAATTCTTGGGGGATAAAAGAGGTAACCTTGAGTTAATTAGTGGGTTACTATTGTCATCTTTTATACTTAATTATATGCTAATTAGCGTAAAATAAAGAGGGTTTGAATAAGAAAAATAGAAAGAACAAAGAGAGAGAGAGAGGATCGAACGAGAAGAGGAGAAACGAAGAGGAAAAAAAGCTTTGGGGAATTTGCTTGCTTGATCACTAATCTTCGGTGGAGGTAGGTTATGGTTTTTATTCTGTTCGTAGTAAACTCTTAATAGCGAATGATATGTATTGGTAGTATTGTAAACCCTTCTATATGCTTAATTGTGTGCTTGCATGAATGTGATTATGTGATTACGATAAAATAAGCATGATGAAGCTATTGAATCCTAAATCTTGAAGGAACCCTAATTCACTTTGTTAATGATGATGCCTTGGTATAAAAGAAGGCTTGATGAATGACATAATGAGATTGATGATGCCTTGGTATACAAAAAGGCTTGATGAATTAGGGGATCGGAGTGTCACGTTCCGACACGTAGATTTAGGGGATCGGGTGTCATGAACCGACACGTAGATTTAGGGGATCGGGTGTCACGAACCGACACGTAGAATTAGGGGATCGGAGTGTCACATTCCGACACATAGAATTAGGCGATCGGGTGTAACGAACCAACACGTAGAATTAGGGGATCGGAGTGTCACGTTCCGACACATAGAAGTAGGGGATCGGAGTGTCATGTACCGACACATAGTAGTAGGGGAGCGGAGTGTCACGTACCGACACAACAGGAATAAAGATAATGAATCTTGAAAGATGTTAATATACTCAATTTAATGAACCTAATTCCCAAATGAGTATGGCATTGAGGCTTGAGTCCTCATGGATGAACTTGGTGGTACTTATTGATGATTATAGTACTTGTTGTTGCTACATGTTGAGTATTGTAGTTGATTTATGATATTACCTGATATATACTGTTTTCGATTTTGAGTTGGCCGATGATACCTACTCAGTACTTGTGTTTTGTACTGACCCGTACTTGTATGTTTCTTTCTTTGTTATTTGTGGAGTGCAGCAAACGTACCGTCGTCTTCAACTCAACCGCAACTCTAGCCAGTCTTCATCAAGCCAGATTTCAGGGTGAGGTACTGCTTCTAGCTTGGACTGGATCTTCCACTTCATGTCTTGATGCCTTGAACTTGTGGCATGGACTAGCTTTTATTTATTTAGCTTCTTAGATACTCTTAGATTTAGTAATTTAAGGATAGATGTTCTTGTGGTGATGACTTCCAGATTTTGGGGACAATAATAGTTGTTGAGTTTTTAGAAGTTATTTAATTGATTTTCATTAATGAGTTTAAGTCTTCCGCATTGTATTTGATATTATGTTGAAATGTTGGGTTTTGTATTGGTTGGTTCGCTCACATAGGAGGGTAAGTGCGGGTGCCAGTCGCGGTTCGGTTTTGGGTTGTGACAAATATAATGTATGAAAATGAAATAAAAATAATATCCAAGGAAGATTATCAAAATGAAGAATTATCAGAACAAAAAATTATATTTGATAATACAATATTTGAACAAATAAAAGGAAAAGAATTAGATTTAAGTGTTGAAAAAGTACTTGAAATACCTACTTTAAGAAATTGGTTTAAGAGACAAAAAGAAGAATACTATGTAGTTAGTCAGAAAGAACATATCATAGATTGCAAATATACAAGAGGAAAAGCATATATACCTATACTAAATAAACGAACAATAAACAAAGAAATACAAGACATAAAAGCTAAAACACCAATAAAATATGTACATTTAGGAGGGACAGAAATATTAATAAAAGCTTGTATTAGAGAAGGAATAGATACACCTATTGAAATATATTTAGCAGATGATAGAATTATACACCCTATAGAAAAAAAGCGTAATTAGTGCAGTAAAAGAAAACTTAATATATTAAAAATTTAAATTTATAATAAGTGCTTATTATACAGTACCATTAACAGATAGAAATATAGATAAATCATTAGTTCTATATTGGAAAATGTCTGGAATAGAACTAGCACCAGGTAGCAAAGTATTTACAGCAAGATGTAAAAACCTATATATATTAACAACAAAGCATAAAGTAACAGCAAGAAATAAAATTGATAAAATAAAGATAGAAAATCCTTTTGAAAAAATAATTACTGTAATAGACAATAATGACTATAGCTATAAAGAAATTGACATAGAAGAAGATTTAGAAATTGTAAAAGAAAGATTAAGCACTTCAAGCGTACCAAATACGTTAACAAGAGCTACCTCATCAAGAATCAGTACATCTCAAAAGGACTATGAAATCCCAAAAAACTTATTAGATAAGGAAGAAATAACACCATATCATTATTTCATAACAGGAATAATAGACCAAAGAAAATATAAAATCTTAATAAATATAGGACAAGAAGAAAATTACATAACAAGAGAGTTAGTATTAGAAGAAGAAATTATAAAAACAGGACACGTATGCCCTGGATTACCTAGTAAGATAGTAAGCACAAATGAAGAAACAACGGAAAAAGAAATAATTATAGGAGGAATACCCTTAGTAATACCATTTAAAATATACCAAGGAAACCATAATATTACATTAGGAATAAAATGGTTAGAAAAAGTTAAACCGTACAACATAGAAAATGAACAATTAACAATAACCTGTCAAAATAAGAAAATAATTATAAAAAGAACAAAATGATTAATGAAAATATTTATACTTGCAAAAATTATTGTAGAAGGATATCACAACAGATATTATTCCCCTATGATAGATACAGGAGCAGAAGCGAATATATGTAAATATAATTGCTTTCCAGAAGATAAATGGGAAAAATTAAAAACACCTATGGTAGTAACATGATTTAATAATGAAGGAAGTATGATTAAATATAAAGCAAAAAATATAAAAATACAAATATGGGATAAAATACTAACAATAGAAGAAATGTATAATTTTGAATTTACCACAAAAGAAATGTTATTAGGAATGCCATTTTTAGAAAGATTTCATCCACATATAATAACAAAGACACATTGGTGGTTTACCATACCATGCGGAAACAAAATAGGAGCAAAAAGAGTAAATAATAAACAACGAAAACCTATGGAATGGATAAAAGGAAGTGAAAAAATAAACCAAGAAATGGAAAATATAAATAATAAACAAATAGCACAATTAGAAATTATTATATTTGCTATAGACAAAATTAAAATAATTAATGAACGACTAGAACAATTATATAGTGAAGATCCATTACAAGGATGGGAAAAACATAAGACAAAAGTAAAAATTGAATTAATAGATGAAAATAGTATAATAACACAGAAACAATTAAAATATAACTTTGATGATTTAAAAGAATTTAAAATACATATAGATGAATTATTAGGAAATAATTACATACAAAAAAGCAATAGTAAACATACAAGTCCAGCATTTATAGTTATAAAACATCGTGAACAAAAAAGAGGTAAAAGTGGAATGGTCATAGATTATCGTAATCTAAATGCTAAAACTAAAAAATACAATTATCCAATACCAAACAAAATACTAAAAATAAGACAAATACAAGGATATAATTATTTTAGTAAATTTGACTGTAAATCAGGATTTTACCATATAAAATTAGAAGAAGAATCTAAACAACTAACAGCATTCACAGTACCGCAAGGTTTCTATGAATGGAATGTTTTACCTTTTGGATATAAAAATGCACCAGGTAGATACCAACATTTTATGGATAACTATTTTAACCAGTTAGAAAATTGTATTGTATATATAGATGATATATTACTATATTCTAAGACACAAGATGAACATATAAAATTATTAGAAAAATTCATACACATAATTAAACACTCAGGTATAAGCTTAAGTAAAAAGAAAGCAGAAATTATGAAATCACAGATAGAATTTCTAGGAATACAAATAAATAGAAATGGAATAAAAATGCAAACTCATATAGTACAAAAAATAATTACTATTGATGAAAATATAGATATAAAAAACAAATTACAATCCTTTCTAGGATTAGTAAATCAAGTAAGAGAATATATACCAAAATTAGCAGAACATCTAAAACCATTACATAAAAAAATTAAAATAGATGTAGAATATTATTTCGACAATAAAGATAAAGAACATATAAGAAATATTAAGAATTTATGTAAAAAATTACCAATACTATATTTTCCTGATGAAAATAAAACATTTACTTATATTGTTGAAACAGATTCAAGTGATCATAGTTATGGAGGAGTATTAAAATACAAATATGAAAAAGAAAAAATAGAACACCATTGTAGATATTATTCAGGATCTTATACAGAAGCACAAATAAAATGGGAAATAAATAGAAAAGAATTATTCGCATTATATAAATGTTTATTAGCATTTGAACCATATATTGTTTACAATAAATTTATTGTAAGGACAGATAATACACAGGTAAAATGGTGGATAACATAAAAAATTAGAAGATTCGGTTACAACAAAACAAATAAGGAGATTAGTATTAAATATATTAAATTTTACATTTACAATTGAAGTAATTAAGACTAACAAGAATCTTGTTGCAGACTATCTATCAAGAAAAAGGAACCCAAACTGAACCAGAAAAAGATAAGATGGAAGAAATACTCAAAGCCATTACTACACTTTCTGTGAAAGTGGGCAGTATGGATAAAGAGCTACAAAAGATGAAAAATATAAATCAGCAGCATGCCTATAAACATGAGGAGCTACGTCGATCGGAAGACGCAAAAATTCCAGAACTAGTAAAAATTACAGAACTAGAAGGAGACGTTGGGAAACTCCCTAAAACCCATAACATTGCTAATGTTGCAGGTACAAGTACAGGAGCTATGGAAAAAACTACATCAAAAAATACAAACCTAAACATCTTATTTACGAAACCATTTATTCCAAAGGTACAGATAGTAGATACCCCAGCACCACAAACATCTACATATGCAGCCAGCCTACACAAGGAAAAGAAAACATATAACCATATATCCCAAACTTACATTGAGAACCTATACAAAATCCAAACTTTTTTAAATCTCAAACCCAAATCTACCACAACCATAGAAAAAACCCATGACTATTTAACCCAAAAACTACAAGGCTATAACAAGTTAATTGCACAACCTAAAACCAACCCAAACTTAGTTAGAACCTGTTACAGTTATGGATTATATAATACGGTATATACATATGATGGTACAGAGATAAGTGGAATCCCGGAGATCCACAAAGCCTTTTTAATATACAAAAGAATTACAAAAGGAAACCTATTTTTTATAAAATTTTATACAGCACCAGCTGAGATACTTTATGATGAAATAAAACCAACGATCCAGATAGTGAAAATTGGATTAACACGAGAAATGATAATACCGAAGACATAGGGCAATAGCCAGAGATACCAAAAGTTGAGATACCTAGTTTTTATGCTAATAAAAGAATAATCGGGTTATCAACTATCATACAAGAATTAGCTAATAACTATCTACAAGGAAATGCCATATGGAGCTACTATTCAAGAGATCATTTAATGATATATGCCAATTCACGAGAAATAAGACAAGCAGATATGGAGGAAGTCCAGAAATGGATTATGTCCTTGTTAAAACCAGAAGCTACTCCAACAACTAGAGCAATAAAACAAGGATTCATATCTGAAGAACTAATGACAAGATATTGCAAGCTAATTGGTCACAAATATCCAGACCATATATGTTCTAAGTGCAACCAAGGTGATGATATAATCATAGAGGTACAGCTGGAATAACCTGAGAAGAAGAAGATAAGGAGAAATAGACATAAAACTATATATGTACAAATTAGTCATAGTCATTCTCGGCCATTTCGCCAAAGTTTATTTTGTTTTCTTGTAAAAAGTCGTAAAGTAAATAGTGTCAGTATGTCCTAATCATGAATAGTAAGAGTCAAGTTACTGTGTAAATAGTAAAGGTCAAGTAACTGTGTAAATAGTAAAGGCCAATCGTCTTTTAGCAAAGATGAAAGGTCATTATGTAAGTGTATATAAGAGGCATTTTGCCCTCATAAATAAAGCAAGCCTCTTCCAAGTTTCTTCTCTCTACTACTCTTACAAATCCGCCTCCACCCCCCTCCCCCAAATAGATTGTCCTGAATATAAATTACAACATGACATAATACTTAAATCATAATGAATAAAGAAGAATTTGCAGTAGATGAAAAGACATATGAAAATCAAGACAGAATGAAAATAAAAATAATATTTTCAAATTTAGGAAGAAAATATAAGAAAATAGGAAATAACCTATATTTAATGTTAGAAAAAGAAACAACAAAATTAGAAGATAGCTTGACAGCTATGGTAAGAATAACAAAAGAAAATGAAGAGATAGACAAATCAAAAAAAATTGAAAAAATAAAGATGCAAGCAAAACAAGAAGTACAACATTTAGAAGAGATAAAAAATACAAGAATAGATGAATTAGAAAAAGAATAAGCTAGGTTAAAATTATTATATGAAACTAAACAAAAACAAAAGGAAAAAGATAAAGAGATTGAATTAACTAATGATATAATAGAGATGGAACAAAAACTAAATGAAAATCTTGAAGTAAATGAAATAAACGAAAATGAATCAGATACAATAAACGATCAGAAATCAGAAATAAGTGATATAAGCGAGACATACACAGAAATTCTAGAACAGATAAATAAACCAACAAATTAGAAATAAACACAGGAGATATGAATAAACCTAGTACGTCAAGAGTTAAAATCCCAGATAATAGTCCCAGAAATAGTCCTAGAAGTAGTCCTAGGTGGACACCACCAACTTATTATACAGAAAGTTATGAGCAATCAGATAGAGCTAATGCAATATGGAATAGTAGATTAAATAAAAATTGGATACCAAAACCAATAAGCGAACAATATAATTTCTTAGATTTAGATTGTGTCACAGACATAAATAAAGCAATATTACTATGGACAGGAAATACATCTAAACAGTTAATTGATAACAAAATAGAGACAACAAAAACACCGAGATACATAGAAAGAACACTCGTAGGAACAGCAAAATTATGGATAGAAAATCTACCCCCAAAAAGCTTAGAAGTACTTAGAAGTGATAAGAAAATGGATGGATCCCCATCAGCAACAAACATAGATATACTAGACAAATATGAATCAGCAATAAGGAGTGAATTTGGAAGTATGACCACGGATATAAGAGAACAAAATAGAGAAAAAATAATAAATACACAACTTATGACAAAATTAGCTATATGTAAAATGTGTTATATAGAAGAATATACTTGTGCATTCAAAGAATATTATTACAAAGCTAAATACAATTTAGACGAAGCAAAAGAAATAAGAAAACAATATTTTACAAAATTACAAAAACCATTTAGTACAAAAATAATAAAGGATTGGAATGATGAAGGAATGGTAGATACTCTAGGAGGTAGAATAAAATTTTTAAACCAATGGTTCATACAACTATGTGAAAACCAAAAAGAAAAATTAAAAATGGAAAAGGTACTAAATAAAAATTTAGCATGTTGTAAAAATAAAATTGTAACGACCTGTTTAGTCGTTTTGAGCAGCAGATTTTATTTCTAGAAAAACTGGCTGAGACGACGGATACCACGACGGACCGTCATGGGCACGATGGACCGTCGAGGGTGTCTCGTCCCAGAACACTTAGAATTTTGAAATTGGGGTACTAAAATCGACTCTCTGTAATCTGTAACGGACCTGCAGGACGGACCGTCAGAGCTACGACGAACCGTCGTGAGGCCCCGTTCCAAAACACTTTAACTCTTGAGAATTTGGTACAGGGAACAATTCTCTGAACGTCGTGACGGAAGTGCAAGACGGACCGTCACGATGGTGACGGACCGTCACAGAATCCTTAGAGAAAAATGGAGTTCTAATATGTTGCGATGACCTGCATAACGGACCGTCGCAGGCACGACGGGCCGTCACAGGTTGCGCAAATCCCAGGCTGGGTCGGATTTCTATACACGTTTTAAGGGACGTTTTGGACTATTCCTGCTTTAATTATAAAGTAGAGGGTTTATATTAATAACTCAAATTATTGGGGGATAAAAGAGGTAACTTTGAGTTAATTAGTGGGGTATTATTGTCACCTTTTACACTTAATTATATGTTAATTAGGGTAAAAGAAAGAGGGTTTTGAATAAGAAAAAGAGAAAGAACAGAGAGAGAGAGAGAGGAGTCGATCAAAGAGGAGAAAACAAAGCTTGGGAAATTTCTTGTTGATCACTAATCTTCGGTGGAGGTAGGTTATGGTTTTTATGTTATTCGTAGTAGACTCTTAATAGCGAATAATATGTATTGGTAGTATTGTAAACCCTTCTATATGCTTAATTGTATGCTTGCATGAATATGATTATGTGATTATGATAAACCAAGCATGATGAAACTATTGAATCCCAAATCTCGAAAGAAACTTTAATCTACGTTATTAATGATGATGCCTTGGTATAAAAGAAGGCTTGATGAATTAAAGTAATGGGATTGATGATGCCTTGGTATAGTGAAGGCTTGAAGAATTGATAGAATGAGATTAGTGGATCGGAGTGTCACGTTCCGACACATAGTATTAGTGGATCGGAGTGTCACGTTCCGACACATAGTATTAGTGGGACGGGTGTCACGAACCGACATGTAGTATTAGGGGATCGGAGTGTCACGTACCGACACATATTAGGGGATCGGGTGTCACGAACCGACACATAGAATTAGGGGATCAGAGTGTCACGTACCGACACATATTAGGGGATCGGGTGTCACAAACCGACACATAGAATTAGGGGATCGGAGTGTCACGTACCGACACATATTAGGGGATCGGGTGTCACGAACCGACACATAGAATTAGGGGATTGGAGTGTCACGTACCAACACATAGTAGTAGGGGATCGGAGTGTCACGTACCGACACAAGAGGAAGAAAGATAATGAATCTTGAAAGATGATAATATACTCAACATAATGAACTTAATTCCCAAAATGAGTATGGTATTGAGGCTTGAGCCCTCATGGATGAACTTAATGGTACTTATTGATGATTATAGTACTTGTTGTTATTACATGTTGAGTTTATAGTTGATTTATGATATTAACTGATATATACTGTTTTCTATTTTGAGTTGGCCGATGATATCTACTCAGTACCCGTGGTTTGTACTGACCCCTACTTTTATGTTTTCTTCTTGTTATTTGTGGAGTGCAGCAAACGTGCCGTCTTCTTCAACTCAACAGTAATCTAGCCAGTCTTCACTACTTCGGAAATTCAGGGTGAGCTATTGCGTCTAGCTTGGACTGGAT
>CM064973.1:28660294-28720294 GCA_032847665.1 Solanum chilense | reverse complement strand
ACTAATTAACCCAAAGTTACCTCTTTTATCCCTCAAGAATCTGAGTTATTAGTATAAACCCACGAAATCTATAATTAAGGAAAGAATAGTCCAAAACGTCCCTTAAAACGTGTAAAGAAATCCAACTCCGACTGGGATTACGCAACTTGTGACGGACCGTCGTGCCTGCGACGGTCCGTCACTCAGGTCGTCGCAACCTCTTAACATTCCATTTTTCTCTAAGGATTCTGTGACGGTCCATCACGCCTGTGACGGTCCGTCCTGCACTTCCGTCATGATGTTCAGAAACTCGTTCCCCGTACCAAATTCTCAAGAGTTGAAGTGTTTTGCAACGGACTATCACGACGATTTGTCGTATCTGTGACGGTCCGTCCTGCAGGTCCGTCCCAATTTACAGAGAGTCGATTTTAGAACACAATTTTCAGAATTCTAAGTGTTCTGGGACAAGACACCCTCGACGGTCCGTCGTGCCCGTGACGGTCTGTCGTGGTATCCGTCGTCTCAGCCAGTTTTTCCAGAAATAAAATCTGCTGCTCAAAACGACTAAACGGGTCGTTACATAAATTGAGTGGATATTCTTCATCAAAGTGAAGAATTACCTTCATAAAGGTAGGGATTTTAATCCTTGAAACTCTCTTCATCAAGGAGACCCTATTCTCAAGATGTTTTCTAAACTTTTCAAGTTGAATTGTCCAATTTCATTATTCTAGCATCAATTCATATATTAATGATTTCTAAAAATTGAATAATGATTTAATTTATATGGTATTTATGATTTTAACAAAAATTACCTATGAACCCATGAATTGGACACCCTAGTTTTTGACTAAGCTATGTGGTACTTGATATATAACTATTGTGTATGGATTATGGTGTAGATTTCTATCGGCTTTCTAATGATGTAAGAATTGTGTTCAATTGACATCTAGATTATATTAGACTTATGAATCCTTATTTAATTGACCTATTTTCATTGGTAAGGTCCTTATGGTATTGAATTGGATGATTTAGCATCAAATTGAGGTGATGAGGATGTTGTGGTTGTAAGCTTACCTATATACCTTATTTTGATATTATCTATGCTTTAATTATGTTTTTATTGGTATGGTACACTTATGGTGGCGGTGTTATGTGCTTTACTTGTAGTTGACGTGGCCTTGTCGGCGTTACATTATGCAATATGATGATCATGACCTTGTCGACACTACTTGAAGTAATATCTCTATTTGTGAAGTTGATTATGTAAAGTACGATGATATATATTAATCTACATGTTAATAAATGTGAAAGTATATGTGTTCTATTGATTTTATGAAGCTGAGCATGTTAGACTATGACTTTTACTTTGTGTGTATAGTCATAGGGTTTAGTATTTGTTACTCCTACTTGACTATATGAGTCTATGATTGTCATATTGATGATTTTATGATAGTGCATAGGATGAATTAAAGATGATATGGTTATATTTACGTGTTTGTAGAATGGTATTTATTAAGAGTTAAAGTAGAGTATGAGGTGTCTTTTCTTGGTTAACTTGTGTTCCTTACTTGATGTATATATGAATATGGATATGTGAGTGTTTATAATTAGTATGATAAAGTCTCTTAGTCTTGAATGTATAAATGACATGTGACCTTAAATGAAGGTAAGCGAGTCTTTTATGTGAAACGTTGAACCTAGTGGTAAGGTTTTGAATGTTGAAGTCGTAAGTCGTAATGGTATTCTTCAAAGTAAAGGAATGATGGAGTTAAGGTTAATTGGATCAAATGACATCATATAATCATTACGAAAGTCATCGCGAGCTTCTTCTCACCATTATAAGGTAGCCTTAAGAGGACCTGTTTGGAAGGGTAAATTTAATAGGGTTATAAATTTGATATTAAACCCTTTTATGTGAATTACTCTATTAGAACGAATGCTAGCACTGTGTGAGTATTGTACGAGAAGTAGTTCTAGTAAACAATGAGACTAGATTACAACATGCCCTTCATATTACTTAACTATGTGCCTACATAGGATGTGTCTATGTTCTACCATTGGAAAGTAGAACACCCTCGTTGGAGTAGGTTAGAACTTCAGATTCCATGTCTAGCTATAATGGTCTATGTCAGTTATTGCCTATTCTCATCATGTGGTATACTCAATAGAATTAGAGAAGTTCTATGAAGTTTAGGTAGTGGTATGCGACGCTATATAGACAATGCACAACAGTCTTTGAAGGTGTTAGTTTGAATCCCTAGGTCTTGTCTAAGACCATTACTAGAACATACTTTATGTGATGTATGAGTCTTAATGATCTAATTAACTAATGATATATCTTATGAAGTACGTAAATGGAATAAGTACTTATCATGAATAGTTAAGGGTTTTCTAGTAAAGGTGTTAAGGGGTCATAGGAATGGTCACTTCGTATCTTACCTAGATAAGTCTTAAGAATGACTCTACTTAGGGAAGATGTTGATTATGTGGACATGATCAAAACTTAGGAAGTCCTAAGGATAATTTAGGTATTCTTGATAGCCTTTGATGAGGAAATGTTATATTATCTATCAGTTGATACTTTTATGTTTTGAAGTGTGTATGTGACTTATTATAAGTGTTCTTGATGGTCATTTATGTATGCCTAGCGAGGTTCTATGGGAAGTCTCTCTTTGTGTTTCTTAAGTGGGCCTTAGTATAGCTTGTAGTTAGAAGAATACTTGGTAGAAGGTGTCTATAGTGAAGGTTAAGCACTTCAATGTAACAATTAAGACCTTCATTGTACAGTGAAATGAGTTCACTGTAAAGTGACTCAAAAATTATGATATTTTCTTAAAATGTTATTTTATGTGTTTCTATGTTGTTAAATGTTTTTCTTAAATGTATATGATGTGATTTCTTAAAAGAAAAGATGCATAGTCCCAATAAACGTTAGTTTTTTATGATTTTTATGCATAATGTCAAACTTAGTACATGTGGTTATACTAACTCCATGATTTTATCTATCTCTATAATTCTTGGTAGGTGCGGAGATTTTGGAAAATTTATACTTAGACCATAGCATCGTTCAAGAGAATTTGAAGTATGTCCTTATTTTACTCAAGGGCATATATGTCTTTTATATTGTCTATGAGAAGTATTGTAATAAACTATGTATTTCTATATTAGTAATGTGTATGGGCCGTGTGTACTTTGTATTTCTTTTTGCTTTATATGAAAGAGTTTTTAAAGACTATGATATGTTTAGTGAAATGTTTTAATTTCACACTACTTTTCATTATGTTTTTGCAATGAATGATATGTTAGGGCTTGTATTAGATCTCTAAAAGTTCAAGTACGCCGGTTGCAATACGAGATTGCGTCTAACTTCTAAGGTGTGGTTTCGGGATTTGACATATATGGTACCTCTTCATCTGCCCATTAATTGATCTAATCTATGAGTACAAATGTTAGAACCGAGTGAGAATGCTTGGGGAGTACCTCTAGTTCTAAGATGAGGCTCGAGTACAAATAAAACCTCGATATTCCTTTACCATGTGCCCACATAGAATGTGTCCTAGTTCTACCATTTGCAAGTAGAACACCCTCCATCGGAGTAGGTTATACTCCATATTCAATGCCTAGATATTATGTTTAATGACAATTATTCTAAGTTTTCATCATGTGAAATACATATTAGTTTTTTATTAGTACTATGATATTTAGGTAGTTGAATGGGACACGGTCTACACATTGCACGACTAGGGTTTGAAGATATTAGTATGTGAGTCCTTAGGTCGTCTAGAAGACAACTATGTGAATGTTCTTGTATGTTGAATGTCTCTTAAATGGTCTAATGAACATAATGATTTATGTAACGGTATGTTAATAAAACTACAAGTATATAGAGTAGCTTTGAGGATTATTTAGAGGGCTTCGAGAGGGTATATGGACGTTCTCATCTTGTCATACTTAGGCGAGTCTTAGCGAAATTCTTGGGAACGAGTTTAATTAATGAAATGGCAATAATCTTATCATAGGTAGTATAAAGGATCTCTTTTTTCTGTGAATAAAGGGATTGTATGGGAGTTGCTCCATATCTCACTCAACTGAGACTTAGAATCACCTTTGGTAGATGGGCCTCATGTTTAAGCGTTTTGATGTGTTGTTGATGCTATCTTGTCATATCTAACTTATATGAGAAGCTAGTGTTATATGTTGTCCTTTATATTGTGATATAATGTTTTACTATAGATATCATATTTTGATAAAAATGTCCATTTCTCAAAAAATTTATTCATTATGTCATAATTAGTAAATGAATTGTACTAATTCAATACATTTAATCTATTTATAAAGGTGTTGCTAGCAGCTGAGGGGTAAGTTGAAGCAGGGCTTGGAATCTAGGACTCTTTCAAGCAAAGTTGGGGGTATTTCCTTAGTTGATTCGAGGACATTACTATCTTTAAACTTCTTTTATCAAAAGTAATTTGATAGACTAAGTTTGTATATTTCGATAGTATGGTCCATGTCCCAAGTATTCTTGAGTCTATGATTGGCATATATTGAGACTTATTATTTCCTATGATTTTATATTAAGATATTATGAGATATGATTCGTTTGAAAAGATTTAATCCCGCACTAATTTTCATACATATATGTAATCAATGATGTCAAAGGGCTTGTGCAAGACTTCCAGAAGATCAAGTACGCCATGTCGCACTTCGGGAACCTCATATCTTCTAGGGTGTACTCTAGGGGTGTGACAAAGTCAACATCCCAATATAGTCTTTCATCAATATCCAAATGACAAACGAAAGAACAATGTCTTTAAGACAATCCAACTTTGTAGTAAGAATGTAGAAATAGGTAATATCACTGAACGTGAGGACCTACCAACACTTGCAGAAAATAGTCCAAGTCTTCTTCAATAGGCTTTCTAAGAACTAAATAACCGTAAACTTCAATTTATTAGAAAACATAGAAATATTGGTTAGTACATTACTTGTACTATGTATGGAAACATATGCAGACATAATTTTATAAATCATGCGAAAAGGGACATTTGTTGAAAACCATGCTAAGTACTTTCAAAAAACATATGCGCAACAAAGATAACATATAAGTCAATAAATATGTATTCCTTGAGACCAGACCATATACAACATAAGATTGATATCAACGTCATAAGCCAAGTCTTTATAATTGGAAGCATATCAGTAGTATTTATCACCAAGAAACTCAAACATCATGTTATAAGAACAAAGCATGTACATAAGTTCATGACGTTTGAACATGTACAAGACCATTACCTATAACCCATTACTAAAATTACAATTGCACTTATCAAGTGAAGTCCCATTACCCCACTTAACAAAGTAAACCCAACAAGGATCACAAGTAATGTCGAACTTATATAACATATCATCATAAGTAGAAACAATCATGTTTAGCAATATAGACTGATAACATGTTCACAAGAGAAAGTAGAATCATATCGAAAAATTATATGTAAAGTAAACATATACGTATAATTTACTTTATAAGAGCATAAGAACAACCTCCTTTGACTTACCTCAAGGCCAACTAGTGCAATGAATAGGTAGAGTACCACACACCTACCTAGACTAAGTTACCCCTCTTAAGTCACCCTAGTTAGTGTTCACTTTATTAATTCATTTTAGTTTGTGGAACAATTGCTTTAATTGCCAAAGACCATATCAGTTAAATGTGTAATCCGTGATGTGAAACCCTAAACCAAAAAAAGGCGGACTACTAGCCAAGGTAGTAGAAAAACATGAACATAACATTCTAGGTGGATCCACTAGATAGTATTCATATGGAGGAAACATAGTTTAGGAATAGGATATATGTGTAACATCTGAAGAGCATCCCCTAGATGTCATTGGCGTCGTCGTTAGACTAAGACTAGCCTCAAAACATAGATCATTACATTTATAGGTCGAAAATACGGAAAATTTAAAAAATTTCATTACTTCTGCATTAAGGTTTACATAGACTTTTATATACACATTATATAAGAATTCCAAGCCTTCCTTCAATATCGTCTCAAAGCCCTTGAACGATTGGAAACTAAAATGTTGGGGAAAAAGAAAGAGAATAGGGTTAGAACACAACCTGTACGAAAGTATGAGACTATATTCACACATAATTAAATCAAGCTAAAAGGGACCTTTCATGAAAGTATGTGATTTTACCTTTTAGAAAAACCTGTGCAAATTCAAGAAGACCATACCGACCAATAAGATACATTAATTAAATCTAAGCATAGACATCATAATATAAATAAAGCTAAGTATAGTATACACAATATACATATTATATACTTGAACACATAGTCAAAACAATCTATCATCAAGCCATAATAAAAACAAGCGTAGATAAGAGTTCATTACAATCTAACCGAAGAAACAAAATTACCCATGAACCATTATTATGCTGACAAGTGTAGCGATCAAGCAAAGCCCCATAAACATACTCAATCAAGTAACTTAAAAAAAATCATGACCAATATCTAACTTCTCATATAATGTCATTAATAGCACATATCATAATCTTTTAACAATAAAGACCAACATCTATTCATAAGTGAAACTAATCATCAGATATTATCAACAATATACAAGATCATCATATGCATGTCATGTACCATCATAATAATATACATATATAATAACAATCTTCTAAAATTCCCTTCTAGTAAAACTAGTGCAAGGGATATGTAGAGTCCCAAACTCCTACCTAGACTAAGTCAAACCCCTTAAGACCCTTTATTTGGTTTCGTTCTCTATTACTTCATTATGCTTACGGAACACTTAACTTAATAAAAATATACCACAATAGGTAAGTGTGGAATCCGATGTTTTCAAACCTTAAACCGATGGAAGGTGGTCTACCTACCAAAGTAAAATCAAACATAAACGCAACTTTCTAGGTGGATCCACTAGCTATTCTTCCTATAGGGGCAACATAAACAAAGAAATTAAGAGATAGGTATAGTTCCTATACATGCCACTTGACAATTATAGCCTCATCATATGGGAATCTATAGGATGAGAAACCTTCATTGGGGAGTCAAAAACACATGTTGAACCATAGGGTGAATCTTCCTCTATGGAAAGTCATCACCTCCTATTGTAAAGTTCACTCGCTTTTATGTTAATTACCTTTTTAAATGTTTTTAATGTCTTTATTAAACATTGTAGCTTCATGTCGGTCATAGGTTCTATCCCTTATACAATCATCATGATCATCATAACTCAATAAGAATTGTTTGGGTAAAGTCCTTTCATCACAATTCATAAAGCTGAGGTTAGCACATTCACATAATTATTTGTGATAAGGCAGATTGGTAATTTATGACAATACTTATAACATTTAATCTTAGGAAACACGTCAAAAACCATACAAAAGACATTTCAATTAAACATAATGCCAACACCTACTTACACTACTCACATGTCATCATAATTGAAGTAAAGGTTAGGATCATAGAAACTTAATCAATATCTTTCAATAGTCATCCTCATTTTATTACCATCAACCAACCAATTACATCCTACAATAGGTGTAGAAACAATAATCTACAGTAATTAACACAAGAGATAGGTCAATTGCATCATCACTATCCAATTAACATCAATTCAAAACCTAGGGTTAAGGGGAATAGGTTTCATTATGAATTCTTCGAGAAATAGATCCAATAACAACAACATATACCCTAGAAAATCCATGATATAATTAGAATAGAGAAAACAAGTGTATTGATCAAGTCATACTTCAATTCCCATCATTTAAAATAAAGATTGATGATTTGGGGAATTGGAGAAAGGAACATGATAACCATGAAATTCAATCAATTAACATCGACTAAAAAAAAACCTATATCTAATTAGTCATATGTAATCACAATAAATCAAGATCAATCATCAATTTAAATTTCAAAAGAAAACCCATAAGAATAGAAAAACCGTTGAAATTGGGTGTTAGAAATCAACTTTGACAATACCTCTTGGTTTACGGAATCCGAAGGTACCTTATTGAATATTTTCCCACAAAATGATGTAAAATCCTATAGAAATTGGTCTTCTTGTTCAAGCTTTCTTCATCCTTTAATGGAGATTGAATAGAGATAGAAAGTAGAGAGAGGTGAGAGCTCTTGGGTTTTTATCTTGGTACTTGATTTGAGTGAGAAAATGTGAGGGAAAACTGATAGAAAATTAATATATAGACACCTATGAAATACCAAAAATACCCATGACTTATGTTTACCCTTTAGTGAAGTCAAACTTTAAATTCAAATTTCATATTTTCATCGGAGAAGAAGTCCGTGACGCAGAGTTGTTCCCCCATCATTTTCCCATTTAATTTTTGAGAGAGTTAAGTCGGCTACCTTCTAGTGAAGAGAATTAGAGATTTTAATAAAAGCCACCCAAGTACGGGATGAAGAAAAGGACTTGTTTCATCAATGTGTACTTTTTTGCTTCTTTAGCATCTTGCCAAACAAACTTTGGGGTCCCTTTGTGGACCCCTAGGGCGACCATGGGGGGTCAAACCCGGACGTTTTCACTCTATTTAATAGGCTTTACCTATTTAAATTCATCTTAAAAGTTTTAGAACCTTCTCAAAACCTAAGGATGTTTCCTAGTCAATTTAGATTAGCTTGCGGACATCATGGACGTTTCTTGATGTTTGAATCGAAAAATTCCTAAATGGTATATAAAAATTATTTTAGTCTTTATTACAGTGTTACTAACCTTATATCAACATGTTAGTCTCTAATTGAGGTCATAGACTTTCAGAGTGTTACATTATCCCCTCTTTGGCTCATTCGTCTTTGAATGAGACTAAAATATTTTGGGAGAAATAAAATAGACTCAAGACTAGAAGCTCAAGCAACAACATACATCATTAACATGAGTTACAACACAAGGACTGATACATAACTATGTTCAACACATAATCATGTCATTTGCACAAATGAATCGAACTATCAATATTTTCACGTACAAGGCTCAAAATCACACTATGAGGAACTTCCTTCTCACAAATACGACATGAGCTAAACATACTTTTAAAGAATCAATTATGGAAATACTCAACTTACCAACATGCTTAATTCATCAGAATGAACAATAAAACTCAAAACAAATAAAAGAGCAAAATTAATAGTTTTGACATTAAATATGCACATTTCACTGTAATGTAAGTGTAATGACAACCTAAAATGCACATTTATTCTAAACTTCACCAATGATCATAGAAACATCAAATTTAGTTATTATATTCATAATTATTAAGAATTAACTAGCCTTCAATAGTAAACACATAAGGATAACGCGACTTCATGTCAGCTTCGGCTTCGCATGTTGCTCCCTCAACAAGGTAGTTTCTCCATAAAACTTTTCGGCATGCCACCTCTTTGTTCATCAACCTCTTCACTTGACTATAAAGGATTTCTATGGGGATCTCTTCATAAGAGAGTTTAACCTTCACACCAAGACCCTCAATAGCAAGAATAGACTCACTATCATGATACACTTCATACTCATAGAAACTTGGATAATCAGATAAACAGAAGACAATTCACTAGGAAGTTTCAACTCATAGGGAACCATACAAACAATTTGCAAGATTTCATAGGGACCCACATAACAAGGAGTAAACTTCCCTTCTTGCAAAACCTAACGATCCTTTCATAGATGAAATTTTTAAGTAAACTTTATCACCTTGTTTAAATTCCAAATCCCTTTTCCTATTATCCACATATGACTTTTGCTGACTATTGGCCATTTCCAAGCGATTTCTTTTGATATGATCTTTGTCCAAACTCATATAAATCAAAGAAGGGCCAAAAAGTGAAGACTCACCAGCTTCAAACCATTCACTTGGATACATACACCTCTTACTCCACAAGGATTCATAATGATCCATGGATATAGATGAATGGTAGGTATTGTTGAAAGCAAACTTCACCAAAGGAAAATTCTTATCCTAATTTCCCTCATAATCAAAAGTACATGCTCTAAGCATATCTTCAATAGTTTCAATAGTATGCTCGACATAATCATCTGTTTGGGGGTGAAAAGCGGTGCATAAATTTCACCTTGGTACCCTACCCTTCTTGGAAAGATATGCCAAACCTAGATGTTAATTATGCACCCCGATCCGATAGGATGGATAACAGAATACTATGGCGTCACGTAATCTAATCTATGAAGATCCCTTCATAATCTTTTGCTGAAGACGTAGACATTCTTGAAATAAAATTAGCTGATTTGGTAAACCTATCCAAAACTACCCATTTAAAGTCAAATTACTTTTATGACCGGGGCAAACCTACCACAAAATTCATATTTATGTCTTCCCACTTAAAAGTACGAACATGGATTTCTTGTAGTAAACCACCCGGCTTTGGGTGTATGTCTTTAAGTTTTTGGCTTGTACTCTTACAAACATATTTCTCTATGTACTTCTTCAAACCTTCCCAACAAATTACTTCCCTAAGGTCATACGGTACATCTTTGTCGAACATAGATGAATGGAGTAACGGTACCAATGAGCTCTCTCAAGGATCTGGTTCCTCGAACCATCTACATTGGGAACACACAACCTTACTTGATACCTCAAGACACCAACCCCCCCAAAGGATAATGACTCATTAAGTATGCCAAAAACTGATTCCGTCAACTCTATTAATGGTTGATCAACGTGTTTTTTAGACTTCACCTCATCTACCGAAGATGACTCGGAGTTATGATAGACCATAAAAACACCATTTGGAGAATCTTCCAACCTAACACCCAATCTAGCCAGCCTATGAACATCTTTCACTAGGTCTTTCTTGGATTCTTCTACATGAGACACACTACCCATGGTCATACAACGTAGAGCATGCGCAACTACATTTGCCTAGCCGGGCTGATAGAGCACACTTATGTCGTAATTTTCAACAATTCCAACCACCTTCTTTGTCACAGATTAAACTCCTTCTAAGTAAATACATATTGGAGACTCTTATGGTCGGTATACACATCAACCTGGATGCCATATAAATAATTCTTCCTTATTTTTGAGGCAAATGCCACCACCGCAAAACTCAAGATCATGAGTATGATAGTTCCTCTCATGCACCTTATACTGCCTAGAAGCATAGGCTATTACTTACTCATTTGCAAAAGCAAAGTCCCTAAGCCCACTCAGTATGCATGACAATACACAAAGAAGCCCTTTGTACCCTCCAGTAAAGTCAACAACGGAGCAGATCTAAGCCTATCTTTCAAGATTTTGAAGCTTCTCACACATGCTTACGACCACTCAAATTTCATACTCTTTTTTGTGTCAAAGTAATCAAGGGAAATGCAATGTACGCAAAAACATCTACAAACCTCCGATAATAACTCTTTGGACCCAAGAAACCCCTAATGTCAGTTGGAGTGAATTGTCTATGCCAATTTTGTACCACCTCCATTATTCTTGGATCAATGTCAACTCTATTAATAGAGATGATATGACCAAGAAATACCACCTACCTCAACTAAAACTAACATTTTCTATACTTCTCAAAAAAATAGTTATCCTTAAGCACTTGTAACACCACGATCAAATGGTCCTTCTGTTCACCCTCATTTTTAAAATATATCAAGATTTCATCAATGGACACAATGAGAAATAAATCGAGGTAACATTGAAACACCCTATTCATGAGATCCTTAAATTTCGTCAGGGCATTAGTGAGACCAAAAGACATCACTAAGAACTCATAGTGACCATAGCTAGTAAGAAATAGCATTTCCGTATATCCTCACCTCACCCAAAGTTTGTGATACCCCGATCTCAAATCAATTTTAGAAAAATAGCTTGGCCCTTGGAGTTGATCAAGCAAGTCATTAATCCGAGGGAGAGGATACTTGTTTTTCATATTAACTTTGGTGAGTTTGCGATAGTTGATGCACATTCTAAGAGACCCATCCTTCTTTTTTCACAAACAAAATCGTAGCACCCCATGGAGATATCTAGGTATAATGAATTATTTTGCATGGTAAATCTTTGAGTTGATCCTTCAACTCTTTCAATTCGGCTGAAGCCATCCTAAAAAAAGGTTTAATGTGGATTAGTATCCGCTAACAATTCTACTCAAAAAATAATTTCCCATTCATGAGGAATACAAAAAAGATCATTGCGAAAGACCTACCAAAATTAATTCTCTACGGGGACCGACTGAATTGGACGAATTCGAAGTCTAAATCTTAGACTCTTACTCTACGGTATAATAAACTTTTACTTATGATTTTACAAGACTTAAGACAAGAGATGATACGACCATAAGGAATAGAATTTCCCCCCTTCAACTCTAAAACAAGTTCATTTTGAAAGTTAAATTTAACCACCCTTATTGTACAATTTATAATGGCAAAGCAAGCATACAACAAGTCCATACCGAAAAAGACATTACAAAAATCATATCAATTTCTAGTAATATCATAGAAAAATTTCTATACATCCTTTTTGCAACAACCGGCTCACCCAACAGGGTAGACACTATAAAAGGTCCATGAAAGATATTGGTATACATGTTAATCTTTTTAAATACTAGAGGAGTAACAGATGATAATGTAGCACCCGGATCAAGTAAGGCATATGCATCCATAGAGAAGACTTTCAACATACAGAGTCACTACGTCGGTAGAAGTATCTTGCTCACCCCTACAGCGGAGAGCATAAAAGTGATTCCACTTTAGAGCATCATTTGGATCACTTCATTGAGCTTGACCACAATCCTTGTATTGAACCTCACATTAGGGAAATCCCTAATCTTGTGGCAACTCTTTTTAGAACAAAAACATTTGCTCGTTACAACTAAGAATTCACCTAAATGACCTTTTCAACAATTGGCCCAAGTAGGCCTAATTTTCGCTGAACTAGTATCCCTTCCCTTCTTAGACATAGGGTTTTACACCCTATCCTCACGACCCTTAGAGAACATGGAAGGAACTTTAATAGACACCCTCTTATTTAACCTAGGCTTGTCTTATACATCAAGCCTACACTTTGACGAACCACCATCAAATGATCTGGCCCTCTTCTCCTCTCTACTCTTCCTCCTAGTCCTTGACATTGCCCTTATTGAGCATGAACCATGAGACGATAAATGTTCATATTGTCATGTAGCATAGCCAAATGACATTCTTCTTGCAAGTCATTCGTTACTCCCATCACAAAGCGGTTCATTTAAGCCCTTGTTAAGTAATAAAAGGGAGTTTTGGGGGGAAAATTCATCGTGAATTGAGATGAAGTGTTTAGTAGCAACCTTAATATTCCAAATGACCTTTATATAACAAGTTGGAGGATAAATGCTCTTTGTGAGTTGACATGTGGTGTGCACTAGTTATCCTTAACCTGTATTCTATAAAGTTGAGAATTAGTAGGGAGTTATGCCTAGCACCGAGAGGATATGAAGAAGAGGTGGATTATACTTCGTGAGTAGAGGTGTTGTATTACAATTTACCTTACGACTAATCCTCTTTAGTATAGAATGAGATAATTAGTACCAGTCTTCTTATCCCTTATTTATGCGCCCACATAGGTGTAGTAATGGACAAGCCATGTAAAAGCTAAGAGTATGACCTTACACTGAGCAAGTAACGATCCCTTATCCGATAGTAATTAATATAAGGATTCAATGCCTATCTCTTATTGTTAATGTCAATAATGCTAACCCTCACAAAAGAAATGAATTCGCTAAGTCTTCTAAAAGACTACTACATAAGGTAGGTAGTGGAATGTGATTCTATTTATCCATTGCATTAAGTAAGCATTCACAAAAGGAGTCTTGGTGAGTGTTGTATAAATTTAATGAACTAAGCCTCTTAAAAGAACGTACTACTTAGGGTAGGTCGCGTTATTCGACTCTATCAATCCATTGCACTAGGTAGGACCTTTCGAAGGAGAGTCTTGGTGCCAAGCCTTCTAAAAGATTGTACTACTTAGGATAAGTGCTTCTATAAGACGCCATTTACACATTTCACAAAATAGGCATTCCAAAATGGAAGTCTTGGTGTCTTATTTGAGTGTTTACCCAATGTCATGTCATTGAGTGACGCTTGTTCTCCCGAGGTTAGTAAAAAAAAAGCGGTAGTCTTGAGGATCACTTTGGTGTGCATTTAAGGAGGGATATGCACACTACCTTCATGTGTTTTTTTGGTAAGTCGTAGGATAATCTCGGTAGGGAAGTTCCTATGGAAATGAGTTCACTTCCTCATTGGCAATACCTTTGATGTTAACTTTTTTTGGAGTGAAAAATGGTTCACTGTAATGTCCAAAATGATTTCACTGTAACATTGAAGGCTTACTATTAAATGGTCCTTTTTGGTTAAATTATGGAAATTCTTCTCTAACTGTTCAATTATGATCCTTATGTTTTTTTAGTTCTATATTCATGAATGTTTTATTTAATTGGCATGAAATGTGTTTTTACAATAATGTCCCTTTTTTTATTTTTTTGCATATGTCATACTTAGTACATTATTTGTACTAAACCTAGACTTTTCTATACTGTGTAATTATAGATTTTGGAAACAATGTTGAAGTTCTGAAGGCAAATCTTGGGAAAGTTCCTCTAAAGATAAAGTGTGTCCTCATATATCCGAGGGCATAATTTCTATCTTTTTAGCTTGTTTATGTTAAGACTTATTATATAGTTCTTTAAATGTAGAAGGGTCGTGTCATAAGTTATTAATATCATGTATTTAAGTTTCGCTTTTGACGATGAGATTTTTTATTTATTTATAAAAGAATTCCTTTTTATATTGAATGTCTTGAAAAGTTTTAGTTCCTCTTTAATTTTCGATTATTATGTAATGAACGATAGTTAAAGGGCTTGTACAAGAACCAAAATGGTCAAGTACAACCGGTCATGACCCAAGGGTTCTTTCTAACTTCTAGGGGGTACTTTTGTGTCGTGACAGACTTGCTATCAGAGTGTAAGGTTATGGGAAATGGTTTAGGGTCTAAAAGTCTCTCAAGCCATGTCTAGTAGTAAGTTGGTCATTTGTGTGAGCCACGAAACATCCATGGAAAGGAGGATATAGGATCATAGAGTTTCACTTTCTTCATTACCTTGAATCGTGCCAAAGAATGCAACTCTATGGGGCCTGTCTCTCTTATGTTCCCTTGTCCGGTGGTCTTCTAGGCGTGGTGTCTTGAAAAGGGAGATGTTTCTATGTTTGAGGTAGAAAAAAGGGTGAGTTTTGATGTTATAATGGTTTGTGTCTAGAAGAGTAAATATGAGGGTTAGTTTAAAGAATTGTGATTTGAGGAATTTATTGCTTTCTGTGAGTTATGAGATTGGAAGTGTTATGAGGAGAAACTATATAGTTATGTAGTTCTAAGCATAGTGATAGTTAGAATGATTAAATGGAGTACCCATGAGAGCAAATTAATTATCTTGTGATTATGTTCAATGATGGTAGAAATGCCTTAAGGTGTAAATTTTAGGAATGTTTAGATAATGTGGAGAACTTGTAAAATTTGGGGGCAAACTTCGTATATGACTAATGATTAATATTTCTTCTTATTATTTTTGTTAAGGTTCTTCCATAGGTTTTTACTAAGAAGTAAATGTGGTATGAATACCTAGTACGGGAGTTTTTTTACATGATATTGACATCAGTGGTGCCTAAGAGGTTAATGAGGTGGTATTTAATAGAGTTTGTCTAGGTTTGTATTCTAAAAGGAAGGTTTTATGCTTAACGGGTGAGGCTTATTTTTAGTCTTTATGTTCATGAGTAGAGGGTAGTGACAATTCCTACCTTTTGAAAGGCATAATGGTGCTTTGAAGTATGAGGCGTGAAGACCACTTTACCCTAAATGTGGGAGAATGAGTTTATTAGAAAAGGTGATTTTTAGTATGAAGTGTATGAATGAGTTATCTTGTATTGTATATGAATCTAGATGACTTAAGGTCAAATGTTAAGGGATCAAGTTAAAGGTATGTTTTTTATAATTAATGTTGTATATTATTGCATGAAATGTACTTAATCCAAGAGAATCGTCAAGGGTCACTTATTGGGAGTGCTAGTATGGGATGCTACTCTCATATTTAACTTATTTTAACTTACCAATTCTCTTTGGATTAAGTTATTATGGATTTTTCTCTCTTATTGTCTTTCTAACTTTTTAGAGTTGCTTGAAAGGTGCATTATAGAATTTTTTTAGAACATGACAGTGAAGTTTTGAGTTCACTGTAAGTAAGTCAAAATTTTGAGAAAAAAATGCATTTTCATGAATTATGTTTTCAATTTGTTATGAGATGAGTTTATATGGTTTTATTCTTCATATATTCATTCCATATTGATGAATGCTTAAAGAATAAAATTTTGAAATCATAAGAATTCTTAACAGTGTTACAGTGATTTCACTATAAGAAATCTGAATTTTAAGAAAATTTCTCATGACTTTGATTAAAGTTTCAATGCTTGTCAAAGTGTTACATATGACAATTTTTAATTTTTGTGATGAAGTTCCTCCATGAGTGAAGGATAAAAGAATATTGTGTAATGTGAAACTTTTGCAGAAGTGCTTGTGTTGCTATGTGTTTGAAAGTGTGAATTTGTTTTCTATATTACTTGATGATTTTTTAATAAATGTTTGAGCCTTAATTGTGATGCTAAGTGACTCCTTGATGATATGAATGTTTAAGTGTCATTTGAGAACGAATGTTGTTCCAAGTTGGGGAGAATGTAACGCCATAAAACGAACTAAGGTGAACTAGAGCTTCGTGATATTTTCTCAAGTAAATTTTAAGTTAAAATAGTAACAATAGTTTTATTAGGAATTTTGTGATGTTTGGTTAAGAGTTTAGGTCAAACGTCCAAGTACGTCAATGACGTTCGTAAGGTGTTCCTTAAAAAGTACTTGAATTTCTTGACATGTTTGAGTGACATTTACGTGTTTGTTTTTCTTGAATGTGATGTGAGATGTTCCTATGACATAGATGATTTAGTTTAGTGGTATATCATTTGGGTAAAACCCATAAAGGACCCACAAGGGTCTCCACAGATGGGCCTAAGAGAAGGACCCAAACTGCCTTTGCACTATCCACCAACTAGGGCAATCAATGGCAAGTGGTTCAACAAACGGCCCGTTGACTTGCCTAAGCGATTGGAACAGAAAGTCTAGTTAGGAAGACTCCCAATTGAGATAATTTTAAACACATAAGACCCAACCAACAATCAGTTGATGGACAAACGGTCCATTTGTTAGGTCTCGTCTATGAGCCTGCCAAAAAGTTGTCCTTTGCTGTGAAGGCTTGGGGTGTTTGGTAAAATCACCCCAAGTCTTTTATGAACCTTAAAATTCTTAGTTTTATTAATTATATTAAAATGTTTCAAACCCAAAGACCTAATTTTATACTCCATTTCCTAAAATACAAAACCCATCCCTCTTAGAAGACTCTCTCAAATCACCATGGAAACTAGAACTCAAGAAGGTCTAGAAGTGGCTGTTGGTTGATCTTTAGTCATCAAAAATCATTGGGGTTTCTTCAATATGAGGTATAGTATCCCTCCTTTAACTATCTTCCATTCAAGGAGTCCCTTCTAATGTATTTTCAAAAATGGTTTCCAACCTTAACTTTTTCTATCTTTCACTCTAAGTATGAGTCTCTCATGAAAACATATTAAATGATTTAAATATGATGTTTATAATGTTAGTTGGTGATTTTAATGCTCAAAATTCAATGAAAATATATTAAAGTGTTATGTCAAATTACTTAATAAATGGGTTAAATGAGCATGAATTAGTAGTCTTTGAACATTGGTTTCTTATGGTTGATATTGTTGTTTAACTACTTCCCTAAGGACTAACTTAGCATTAATTGTTGAGTAAAATATTATAGGTTATGGAATCTTCGATTGAAGGGTAAGTAGGTTATGTTTTTTAGCTTTATTTAGAAATGTTCTTGAGTGGTCTGATCAACCTTTTTGTAGGCGATGATTTTTTCAAATTATATGAATGTCAAGTTACTTGTTTGTTGTGAATGAGGACATGAAGGCATTCTAAGTGATGTAAGATGAAAATAATGTTATTCTTTCTAAATGTGCCTTATGAAGCTATTATGTGAAATATTCTAGAGAGTATACTTAAATGAAGTATATGATCATATGAAGCATAAAAAGTGTGTTTTGTGATTAATGAAGGTCTAAGCATGTATACAAGTTAAATGTAAATCAAATTATGCTTATGTAAAAGGTTTTTCTTACATGTACACACATTAACAGTTGAATGAATGAATAAACGAAGCTAATTTAAGTCAAAAAGGGTAGTTTTGGGGTGAACACTCTTCGTGAGTTGACATAAAGTGTTTAGTAGCAAGAATTATTCCTAATGAGCTTTATAAGATAGGTTGGAGGATGAATGTCCTTTGTGAGTTGAGATGTGGTGTTCACTAGTTATCCTCAAACAATAGTTTATAATGTTATGAATCCGTAGGGAGTTATGCCTATAATTGATAGGATACGAAGAAATGAGGATTACACTTCGTCAATTGACATGTTGTATTCCAATATATCTTTTTAGATGAGTACTCCTCGTTAGTATATAATGTTTTATTTAGTAGCAATATATTTATCCCTTAAACATGCAGCCGCATAGGTATAGCTATTGGGCAAGCCTTATAAAAGCTAAGACAATTACCTTACTCTAGGAAAGTGAGGATCCCTCATCTGATAGACGTTAATACATGGATTCCATGTCTAACTCTCACGGTCTGTTTCTTCTACGATAACCCTCAAAAAACAAATGAATGTATTAAGTGTTCTAAAAGAGTGTGCTACTTATAGTAAGTAGTGGAATGGAACATTATTTAATCATTGCACTAAGTAGGCATTCCGAAAAGGGGAGTCTTGGTAAGTGTTGTATGAATTGAATGAATAAGTCTCCTAGAAGAATATACTACTTAGGGTAGGTGGTGGTATTGGACGCTATGTATCCATTACACTAGGTGGGACCTTCCAAAAGGGGAGTCTTGGTGCCTAGCCTTTCAAAAAGTGTACTACTTAGGATAGGTGCCTACATTGGACACCCTCTACTCATTGAACTAAGTTGGCATTTTGAAAGGGAAGTCTTGGTGTCTTATATGAGTGTTTTCCCAATATCTTTTCATTGAGTCGGGGCTTGTTCTTCTGAGGTGAGTAAGCCTAAAAGTGGTAGTCTTGAGGATCACTTCCTTCATGTTTTACCTTGGTAGTTTTAGGGTAACATCGGTACGGAAACACCTAATAAAATGAGTTTAGTTCCTCATTGGCAATACCAATGAAGTTCACTATTTTTTGAGTGCAATATGGTATACTGTAATGTCAAAAATGATTTCACTATAACAATGAAAGCTTACTATAAAATGGTCCTTTTTGATTAAATGATGCAAAATTTTTCGTTAAGTGTTGAATGATGATTTTTATGTTGATTTAATTCTATTTTCATAAATGTTTTATTTAATTGGCATGAAAACGTGTTTTTACTAAAATGTCCCTTTTTGCATGTTTTTGCATATTAAATACTTAGTAAATTGTTTGTACTAACCCCATACTTTTCTATACTCTATAAGTATAGGTTTTGGAAGCAAGGTTGAAGTCTAGAATGAAAAGCTTGGGAAAAGTCCTCCTAAGACAAAGTGTGTCCTCATTTATCTGAGGGCATAATTCCTATTTTCTTATTTTTTTTTATCTTAAGACTTATTATATATTTCTTTAAATGTAAAAGGTCGTTCCCCTAAGGTATTTCTGTTGTGTCTTTATGTTTTTCTTATGACGATTATATTTTCTAAGAGTTTATAAAAGAATTTATTTTTATATTAAATTTTTACAAAAAATTTAGTTCCAAAATACTTATCATGTCTTATGTAATTAAAGATAGGTAAAGGGTCAAGTACGCCCGTTCATGAACCAAGGGTTACCTAACTTCTAGGGGGTACTTTCGGGTCGTGACAGTAATCATTTAAAAAACCTGCATGCCCGCCTTTTAACACCGATAAGAGAAAGCAAGAGAACTGATGTAATAATTTGAAAGGAGAGGATTTTTTGAGTTTAGGGGAAATTGGCAGTATTGGGGATTTTGATGTTAATGGAAGGGAGAGGTATGGTAATATGATGGGAAAGGAATGAAATAAGGGGAGGGAAACAATTGGGGAAAGTATTGAAATGGTTTTAGAGGTTAATGAAAAATTTTCTTTGAATATAATTAGCTGGGTCATGTCGGGTCACTGATTCTTTGGAATAATAAAACCCCGTCGACGCTCCGTAAGTTAGCGATGGAATGCCCGTTGAATGTCAAGAAAAACATAGAAAAAATTTCAAGATATATATGGGATTTACAAACAATTTTCTAAAGAATTCTTTGTTTTGTCCCTGCACATTGAACACCAACTAAGATAAAGTTTTTGTGCTTTTTTTTTGTATTTTTGGAAAATTTTGAGACACAGACCCTTAACTAATCTTTACGCAACAATTAAAAATCACGAAGATGAGTAAAACAAAATAAAATAAGAGAATGCAAGTAATCCTGCAAAGAAAAGAAAAATCTATTGTTGATTAGAGGATAAACCTTGGTTTGCCTCCCAAGAAGCACTTGATTTAAAGTTGTGACACCGCGCACGATCTTTTATTACTAAGACTTCATCAAGGTGATATGCCTCAACCACCTTGTGGACACTCTCCGCATGCCCTAGATATTAATTCTTCACCTATTGATAGTAAATTTATCAACCTCCTTGTTCTCAAATTCAATAGCTCCATCTGAAAAAACATTAATAATAAGGAATGGTACAGTACACTTTGAGTTTGCCCAAAAATAAGCATAGCGTAGAGTTTAATAGAAGCACTAAGTCCCCTACCACAAATTCTCACTTTTCCATATTTTGGTCATGGTACTTATTCATTTTCTTTCTAAAGATGAATCAAATTTCATACACTTTCATGATCACATCATGGAGTATCCAATGGGCCTCTTCACTATTTGATCGTTCATCAGTGACGCTGTGGGTTTTTTATTACCCAAATCCAATTTCTTATAAATTGAAAGAGGAATGATATTTATGTTTGCACATAAATCACATCGTGCTTTGGTAAAACGTAATAATTCTATGGTACATACAATAATGAAAGCGCCCGTTTCGTCCTTCTTTTTCCCAAGAGAACTTGTAGCAATAGTAGTACAATGATGCATTCAGTCATAATCCGCAAAACTTACCGATCTCTTTTTTGTAATCATATACTTCATGAACTTGGCATAACTAGGCATTTTCTCCAAAGATTCTATCAAAGGGACATTGTTAGAATGCTGCTCCAATATAGTGACAAAACGCCGCTTTTTCCTATCCTCAACCTTTTTCACCAGTCTCTAAGGTTTTGGTGCTGGCGGTCTAGGAATGGAGACCACATTCTGGGTACCTTTGTTTCTTTCACCGCTTTGTCGACCAATTAAATACTAGTTATAAACACCTCTTTATCTTTTCTCATCTCATCTTCTACCACAGACGACATAGGTGGATCAGTAGTTTGCTTAACTCTTCAAGAAATGACTGCCACGCAATATCCATTATTTTTTAGGATTTTAATAGTATTTCTAGGAATAGGGACCGATTGTCGTGGGTTGATAGTAGTAGGTACTTGGGTCATTTGTAACTCAAGATACTTTATCGAGACTGTATGTACATCTACCTTCTGTCCTATATTAGTCAAATCACATCTCAATTCCTTGGCGTGCTCATCACTAGCATCAGACCTTCTCATTATCTTCCAGAACATCTCTTTAACTTAGACAATACTATCTCCACCATACCTAGGAGCAACTTCTTAATTTTGAGGTGGAACATAGGGCCCACTTCGATTATTTGTGTAACCATAATTAACCCGATTGACGTTGTCACGATTATAGTTTCCATCTCGAATATACTGGCCCTCTCTGTTGTAATTTCCTTAGTTCTAACCTTGATATCCTTCACCTTTATGCATATTCTCTTTAATGTAGCATTGGGCATTTCATCAGAAATCCCCCGTCTTATCATTCATTGCATATGTATCCTCTTCATAATAGTAGTCATCTACTGGTGGTGGTGATTTAATCAATTAATTCACCGCATTTACCTTCTCTGCACCTCCAGTGACATGTTTCATTACCAAGTAAAGATTAGTTCTCATTGGATCAATCTCTTCATGAATCTCATCTTTTACCGGATTGTATGTAGCTTGAAAAGCAAAGGTGTTTCTCCAAGTGTTCGACTTTATAGTGTTCCAAGATTTATTGTTGGGAGAGATTTTCTCAAAGTGCTCTGCGATCTCTGTATATGTGCACTCACCATAAGAAATACCCGCAATAATGTTGAGAACATCTTCATTATTATCATGTTGTCCCCGATAGAAGTAATGTTTCAATAACTCATCATCAATGCAGTGGTTTGGGACCCTCTCACGAATGCAATAAGTCTTTCCCAAGAGATACTTACCGACTCCCTAGGTAGTGCCACAAAGTTTTTCACTCTATCTTTGTGGTTGAGGTTTTTGGACACCGTAGTAGTACCGTGCTAGGAACACATTCCTCAACTGATCCTAAGTATAATATGATTTATAGGCCAACTTATTAAACCAAATTGCAGCCTCATCCATAAGTGATACAGGGAATACAATCAACCTGATGACGTTCATTTCTATGTCTAGCCTCCCCACACAACTCTAGCACACCGACCACAGTTTGCTATGTTAGCATAGGGATACTGACATGGTAGACCTGCAAATTAACCCCTTGTATTGACCATCTATATAAATATAATAGTTACCACGAACGTGTGCCCCTACTGTGAGGAGGTAGGAAAGAGTCCATAAGAATTAATGATGTTGACGTTGCCCCTATACAACTCTAGAGGGCAGTGGATGCGAGGTTGCATCCTCCAAATATCATCAGTCACATTTTCTGCAACCACTTGATTATGAGCATCAACTGGTGGTGGGAGATGATAATTTAATTCATCACCTATATTAGCAATGTTCTTTTGATTATTCATTCTTAAAAGTGTTAGGTTCAGTTAAGGATCAAATGGAAGTAGTGGTTCTCCTTGACTCAGTGTACTTGGCATACACTAGAGCTAGACCTTAGAGAAAGAAAACAAAAGAAAAATTAAAATCAGAAAATTGTTGACTAAATTTGAGTAATGTTATTAAGGTTAAAATAAAACCCGATAATCCTAGCAGCATCGCCAAAAGTTTATATTCTTAAATTTACGTCCCTAAAGAATTATAAGTGGCCGTATCAAGTAAAGAACCCAAGTAGTATGTTTGGTTCGATACACTAAGGAAAATGGTTTAGACTTAACTTCAATTTTTATTACTTCTATTTAGTCAGGTCCAATGTGAAAACAAATAATTTAAGAGGGAGGGGGGGGGTGAAACAAAAGTACTTTCATATCTCTAGGTAAATCAATTTAACAGGAGTAAATCTTTAATGTTTATCAAGTTGTGAGAGAAACTAGGGTGTAGGTGTTCACCACAAGTTCATAATGCCATATTCCCAGATATAAAAACTCTTCCCTACTATTTGGCATGAAAAGTTATAGGTTTGGTATCTCAAAATCCTTGGTTCGGCATTTAGAAAATTTGACCCTATACCTTGGTCCGTTTACGTGTGTCCACGCTATTATTTATAACCTTTACTTCATATTAAGCATCATATTTGATGTATGATTTAGTTATTACTTTGGACCAATCGAAATTAGTCTCTTAAATAGTATCCCACTAAATATATGCTGATAATTCATTTCCTATTAACCACCTCCTTGATCCGGCAAGTATCAATAAGGCATGTTCTAATGCGTGCACTCATTAAAAAGACTTCTAGGATAAAGAATTATTAATGCATGCAATAACCTATTTGAGAATTGTTTTTAAGCTAGGTCTACTTTTTTAATCACCTATGCTTCCCACAACCCTAGTTATGGATTTAGTTACCCATGCATACAAGAACACTATTCATAGTGGATAAATAATAAATCATGAACTTAGTATGACATATTCGAAAAAAATCTAGAAATTCAACATGAAACAACAAGGAATTGCTTAAAACCAAATAAGGAAATTTGAATTAATGCCAAACATGTAAAAACCCAATATCCCAAGACAATCTAACTGTAATAGTAGTAGAATCCAAAACTAAAAACGAGGTTAATACTATATTTATAGAAAATATTTTCATAAATTAGAAGGAATTAAAATAAGGAAAGTAGTCCAAAAACACGTCTAAAATCGACGAATTTCACATATGGACCGTCGACTTCTTGCTTCAGTCCACACTTAGCATCTTTTTTCTCCTTTAGCTTGCATTGTCTCTGAATCAATCGAAGGACCAACAAAACTGTCCGTTGATGCGTCTACAGTCTGTTGATACCTTCCGTCAGTCCATACTCAAACTTTCTTCGACTTCTTGTACTAGGACTATCGCTTATACAATTGATGATATAATAGGATGGTTCATCAATAAATCGATGGACCGTCGATCCTTCCTTAGAACCATACTTTAATTGATTTCCACGTTCTCTAGATGCCTAGACTTTCAGTCGACGGTCACCATTTACGGTCAGTTGATCGAACGACAGGACGTCGATGGCCTTCGTTGGTCACTTCTGCACTAAATCTCAGATTCCTTCTATGTTTTGGTTTTGTAACCTTTCATGCAAAAAAAATATAAAAAAATATTAAACAATCTATAAAAATTATCTAAAAAAACAAACAATCTTAAGGAAAAAGCATTGAATGTATTGTAAATTCATGGTACATCCTAGATCACATGGTCTCATGTTGGCTATTGAACTTCTTTCCCTATATTTAAGGTAAATGGAAAACTTAAGTGTGTGAAATCTTATTATGGCTTGTCTTAAGGATTCTATATAGTGAAAGGGAGGGTATAAAACTTGTTTTGCACATTGCAGATGTGGGATCCTAAGGGATTGTCTTATAAGTGTTCTTTTATGATTAAATTGATTATCGTTTACGTATGTCAATATATATGATCTTATAAAGTAAGCATGATATGATGAAACATGAGGTTATGTCATCTGTACAAAGTAAGTGACTTAATGTAATATTTAGCTTTTTATAGGGTTATGCGCTTCTATTCGTGGAATTTCACAAGTGTTTCTTTGGTTTGCTTATTTAGATGGATAATATCATGTTGGGTTAACTTATGATGTTCCATTGATGTTCACGTTGAGTTATTTGATATTATGAATGGTTTTTACTAAATAGTGCCTTTTCTCATTCATTGATTATTTTATTTGAAGTAGCTATACTAAGTACATGTTGTTTTAACGAACAAACATTTCTTCCCTTTTTCCCAAATATTGTAGGTTCCAGCCATTGAAAAGCTTCTAGGCCACTTCTCTAGAAGACTTGGGCTTTCACCCCAAGTTGTTGGCGAGTCCTTAAAGTTCGAGGATTGTGCCATTTGTTCTACCTTAGTAACATTGCTTATGTCTAAAGACATTTATTTCATCCCTATTCATGAAGAGTACTATTGTAATGCAATATGTATCATAATGTTCTTGTATAAGGGCTATGCTCAAATGATATACTTCTCTTTACATAGTTTAATCTGAAACAAAGTAAGCGACTAATTATTATGTATTTGTTATGTTGTGAAAATGAGACGCCTATGTAATTTTTAATAATAGAGTAGGCTATGTAAATTCTGAATGGTAGGCTCTGTTAGACCATCTATCTGGGGACAAAAACCCGTTCTAACCTTTTCTTCAGTACCCAAACCTTTTTGAAAATACCTCCAAAAAAAAGAAAAGAGAATGTAGCACCTCAATCCGATATGATGCATAAAGGGATTCCATTCAACCTAATAATCTCATTGAGGTATAATCTACCATACTCTTCTGCCGAATAAGTAGACTTAACAGGGATAAAATGAGCGGATTTGGTCAATCTATCTACAATAACCCATATTGAATAATTTTTCCTACATTCTAAGGAATACCCACTACAAAGTCCATATTAATGTTTCCCCACTTCCAAGGAGTAATATGCATTACTTGATTCAAAGCATAAGACTTTCGATGATCGACCTTACTTTTTGACAATTTGGGCACCGAGAAACATAAATTTCCCTATGTCCATTATTAGATCGTCCCCCAATAGACCTATTGAATATCACATTACATTTTGATGGATCCCGAATAAATAGAATATCTGGAACCATAAGCTTCTTTCTAAATTTGATTTCCGAAGTCATCCACGTTCGGTATACTCATCCTTCCATGGTACTTAAGTACACCATCCCCCTCTTTGGAAAATGACTCATTAAACATTCAAAGAACCTATTCCTTTAACTCCATAAATAATGGGTAAAGGTGTTTCTTAGACTTCACCTCTACAACTAAAAACTAGTCAAATTTATGGTGGACCAAACAACCATCATTTCGAGAATCTTCTAACTTAACAGCCAACCGAGCCAACCAATGAACATCATTAACTATGTATTTTTTACCCTCTTCCACATTATATACACTACCGATTGTGATACAACTTAAAGCATCCCTAACCACATTGTCCTTGCCGGGTTGGTAGAGGACACTCTTGTCATATTCCTTTAAGATTTCAAACAATCTTCTTTGTCCTAGGTTCAACACATTTTTAGTGAACACATATAGAAAACTCTTATGGTTGGTGAATATATCCTCATGGACAGCATACTATTATCGTCTCCAAATTATAAAAGCAAAAAATGCAGCCTATAATTCATGATCATGTGCTTAATTGTACTTCTCATGCACCACGAGTTTTCTATAGGAATAGGCTACTACATTCCTTGTTGCATAAAGGCACAACCAAAACCCACTCGAGAAGCGTAATAATATACCGCAAAAACCTTGGTTCCTTCTTGTAGAGTTAACACCAAAGCGGAGGCAAGCCAAAATTTCAATACATTGAAACTTCGTTCAAATACCTCCGACCACTCGAACTTAACTCTTTTTTTAGTGAAGAGAGTTAAAGGAGAATAAATGGATTCAAACCAATTAACAAACCTCCCATTCTACCTGTCTTTACCTAAGAACCTTCTAATTTCGATTGGAGTCAAAGGTCAAGGTCTATTATTAACTTCTTCCGTCTTTTTTTGGATAGACCTCTATACCTGCATTTGAGATAATATGACAAAGAAACACAATCGATGTTAACCAAAACTAACACTTCCTATACTTACCAAATAGTTTGTGCTCTTTAAGGACTTGCAATACTATCCCCAAATGATCCATATAAAGTTCAAATAAGTCAACCCATGTAAATTTATTCGGCTAGGATATAGGACAACTCCTAAAGACACTTCTAATAACTACGAGGTCACCCACTGGGCTTGTAACGAGAAAAGGCTTTATTAGATTATCGGTAACACGTTAAACATTTTAGCTGCTAATGGAAATACAATTGATAATGTAGCACCCATATCTATTAAAGCATAGACATTAATGTAGAACACATTGAACATACTGGTGACGACGTCGGGAGACTACTCTTAATAACTTCTAGAGTGGAGAACATAGAATCGATTCTTTTAATGAGCATCGAGATTGGGAGAACTTGCTTTTGCTTTACCATTTTCTCTTCCTTGAACCTTCATGATAGGGAAACTCCTCTTCGTGTGAATAGTATTACCACAACCATAGATATTTCTCGTACAACCTAAAAACTTGCCTTTATGTTTCCTACCGAATATAGCACCAGTAAACTTCTCAAAATAGGGACCACTACCTGTCCCCTATTGAGGCTTGCGTGTAGAACCTTTATTTTTGTTGATCTTTGAAACGGGATAAGATCTTGATTTGGGAATCTCTTCTTGAATCATGGTTTATGTTGCATCTCAAATCTAGTTTAACAACAATTTCCATCATCGACCTTTGACATCTTCAATTCTCTACCCACTTGCGTAAGCTTTTGCTCCACAATTTATTTGGCATGAACCATGAGAGATGTCCATGCTAGTAATCAACATAGCCTACCTACACTCATTAACCATATGAGCGGATATACACATAAAAAATTTGTTAATCTAAGCCATAGAATGTGCCACAGTAGTAGCGGCATATTTGGATAGTTGATTTAACTTGAGGTTATATTCCTTAAAATTTAATCCTCCTTGGATAAGGTTGATGAATTTTTGCATTTTCCTCTCTTAGCTGTAAGGGAAAGAACCTATCAAAGAAAGTCATTTTGAAAGCCCCCCAAGTTCATTATAGCTCTATAATCTTCAATTGCTCATATAAAACATGGGTCACATCCTTTAGTTTGTAGGCGGCTAGTTCTGCCTTTACTTGGTAAATCACACCCATAGCATGTAAATCCTTGAACACTTCATCAATGAACCCTTCTGTCTCCTCCTCCACTTTGTATCCAATGAAAGTAAGGGGATTCATCCTTGTGAAATCTCTTATCCTTGATGCAGTGGTTCTAGCATTGGGGATCACTTGCACCCGAGTATCCCTAGCAACTTGAGTAGCCATCACTTCAGTCAATCTATGAATGACCGTCCTTATATCTAAATTAGACATAACTCCTTCAATATGAACTTGAGGATCTTGAGGAGCTGGAGAGGGAACAGCCTCATTCATATTTTCCTCTTCAAGCATTTGAGAATTGTGTATTCTTGCATTTATTTCCTATCATAACAACAAAGAGGTTACAAAATAAGGACATGTAGAGTTAAAACTCTGGAGGATCGATTTCAGCAATACCAACATGGTAAGATTTTCCTAAGAATTATATAGTCTCTCATTCATAATTGTAATGCATTCACAATAATTAAAAATACTCTACTTGGATTTGTTTCATGAGACACTTATCCTACAATTATCAATTATCATGCTTTGACACAAAGTTTGTCACGATTCAGATGTAACACCTCTAAAACGACATAGGGGATGCTAGATCCAAACATGTGTGTCATGTGTTTTTTAAGTCCTAAAATGGGTTTTATTAGTTTTTTGAGTCACTACATTAAGGTTGGTGATGTTTGGAGTTCTAATGTCCAAGACGTCCATAAACTATAGCAGTTGAACTAGTGTTTCTTAATGCTTTGTAGTTGAGTTTCAAGGTATTGTTTTAGTGTAAAATTGAATAAAATGGTTCCTACGCATACCCTTACATTCAATGATTGATATATAGGAGAACGACACCGTGAGGACCAGCCAAAGGGTCCTTGAGGAGGAGCCAAACATAGGACGATGAAGCTGCCCAAGGTAGAAGAATTTTTTCCCGAAAGGAACATGTCTGCATCTCATACTTGTTCCTCACAAGGAAAAATTCTTCCTTGGCGGACATAACTCACACTCTAGTCTCTCGGAATTTATTTTTAAAATTTTGCGGGAAGAGCTCCGCATCACGGACTTGCTTTCCAATGATAATTCCGGAAATTTAAAATTAGTTTTGACGTAGTTTAAAAGTCCTATAAGTTCATGATTACTCATAGTATTTTAGGGATTAATTATTGGTGGTTATTACACCATTTAAAACCCCAATTTACCCTTCAAGTCAATACCCTCAAGTCCAAAACAAAATTCTGCATCTATTCTTTCCAAAAACCTTCATTAATGACCCTTTGAAGCTCCAAGGAAAAAGATTGATCTCCACATTTTTCGCCAACAAATTTGTGGGACTCTCATCGAAATTAAGAATGGTTCATCATCTTTGGATTCCCTTCCATACAAGCAGTCAATTTCAATGATTTAAAAACTGATCAAAAAGATGAATTTTCTTTTTTTGTTATCTAGCGATGGATTCTTGCTTAAAATATTTTTAATCAATGAGATATGACCATATTGATCCTAATTTAATGATTTGGATCAAAAAATACATGAACCGATGCAAATCATGATGTCCTTATTTTTACCATATTATGGGTGATTTAAAAATATCTTATTTTAATTATTTCTTATGTAGATTATATTGGGATATATATATATATATATATATATATATATATATATATATATATATATATATATATATATATATATATGTGTGTGTGTGTGTGTGTGTGTATGTATATATATATATATATATATATATATATATATATATATATATATATATATATATATATATATATATATATATATATATATATATATATATATATATATATATATATATATATATATGATTTTTTAAGAATTTTTATTAGGTTCTCCTAAATTGATAAATTCATATTATATGACTTTGGATTCATTTTATATTGACATTATTCGATTGAATTGGTGATAAAGGCTATGGGTAAGAGTCATTGAGTATTTAGTTAATTGAATTTATTATGAATTGAAGTTATGAGATTCGATTGGTGGTATCTTGACTTAACTTTATCTATATAGTATAGTATAAGTGTTGAATTATGATGATGAATGGTATGATCTGCTTATAGTTGCGGTGCTTATGTGCTATATTTTTGAATTATGTGGCCTCATCGACATTACTTTATCAATTGATAAACAATGTAGCCTTATCGACATTACTTTATGAGTTATGCTATTATCATGTTTTAACCTTATTGCGTAAGTATCGTGAAGTTGTTGATGACTTATGTGTTCTTTGATGTCAAAGAATGAGACCTCCTAGTTGACATGTTTCCTTAGTAGGCTATAGTAATGTTCTTATGTGTATTACTTGTTAGTGAAGTATCTTCCATCTTGATGGTTATATGAGACTTATGATGAGTTATTTTGATGTATCTACAAAAGTGTGTTGGATAAATTGCATGTATAATTAGTTTTTCCTATGTGCCTATTGAATGATATTCTATATGTGATACTGTAAAGTATGTGTGTCTTGTTTTGGTGGACTTGTGTCCCTTACTAGATGCATGAAGAATGAGAATATTAATCCTTGACTTGGTGGGTTAGAGCCCCCTTTGTCATGAATTTATATGTTTAATGGAATATAATATTGAATATAGTACAAAACCTTATTTATATGGAACCTTTTAGAAGAAAGGTTGTGATATCCTTGAATTCGAAAGTCGTAATGGTATCCTTCTTGTGCATGATGAACTTAGGGTTGATTTGCTGGAATGGCATGAAATCATCTTTAGGAATATCATTGAGTTATCCTCTTAACCATTGTAAGGTAACCCTAGGGGAACATTTCTGTAAGGTGTTATGTGATTTGGTTATGAACTAGATATGGAACCTTTCCATATACTCCTTGATTGAATTATACAATGAGAAAAAAGGCTAGAACCGAATGAGTTTGGTAAGGGGAGTAGATCTAGTTAAAGGTGAGTCTAGAGTACAAATAAAGCCTTCACATTCTTTAACCATGTGCCTACACGGGATAGTCTTCGTTTTACCATTGGCAAGTAGAACACCCGCTATCGGAGTAGGTTCATGACTCTAAATTCCATGATTAGCTAATATAGTCTATAACGGTAATTGCTAATTCTGATCATGTGCTATACATGCTAGTGTTGTATAAGTTCTATGAAGTTTAGGTGGTAGTATGGGTTATTATCTAGATATTGCAGAATCAGGCTTTGAAGATGGTTGTGTGTGGGTCCCTAGGTATTCTTCAAGACCATTATGTGAATGTCCTTACGTGTTGAATGTCTCCTAAAGTAGTGAATGGACATATTGACTTAAGAAAATATATGAAAATTAAAAATACAAGTAGCTTGAGCAGCTTTGAGGATTGCTTAGGTAGGCTTGAAGAGGATGTATGAGCGTTCTCTTCGTATTTTACTTTCGTGAGTGTTAGTGTAGTTCAAGGTAGTGAGTTTGTTAATGGATTGGGAATACTCTTGTCCTGGTTAGTCTTAAGGATCATTTATGTAAGATTGAAAATGGTGTATGGGCGATTTATTCTTGTCCTACTTAAGTAAGACAAAGGATAACTTTGGAAAATGGTTTTGTGTGTTTAGTAGATTACTGCAATGTTTTTGTGAATTGACCTATATTGCGATAAATTGAGTATGACTTGGAATTCATCTTATAGAGGTGATGTTTGGTGTTTAAATGAGGTTCTTCTAATTGTGTATATTGCTTAACCTAAAAGAGAATGTTTTGACCCAAATGTCTGTTTTCTTGATTATATGCGGTATGTCATACTTAATACACACATTGTACTAATGTCATACTTTTTATCTATTTCTAATAGAGTAATCAACATGTGTGTCACTTCCGAGGAGAACACCCTAGATGTGACCAACGTCATCATCCTATTTGAGGACTAAGACTAGCCTCTTATCATACATCATTATATTCGAAGGTAAAAATGTGGAAATAAAAAAAAATACTTCTATCTATCATGAGGCTTACATAGACCACTCGTATACACATGATATCTCCATTCATATCGAGTATACATAGACTCTTTGTATAGGAAGATTACCTCATATATATATATATATAAAGGTATATATATATATAAGAAATAACATAGTCTTAAAACCGAATGTCTCATATCATAACCATCTAAACAAGGGTATAACAATTGGAAATAGCCCATACATCAATACCATAAAACCCACATATAGGCTATAGAATCTTTAGTACTCAAATGAAAGGAAATGAACATATTGTCTTTAATACTAATAAATATCCGAAGCAAGAAAATGGCATGGTCCTACAAGTAGTGAGGACCTACCCAACTTGGAGAGTGAGAATTCAAGTCTTCCTTCGAATGTCGTCACAATCCTTCAATAGTTGGAACCTAAAATGTTGGCGAAAAGTGAGATTATGGAGTTAGCGCCTCACTTTTAATAATAATTGGACCGTATACACACGCACATGAAATCATTTTAAAAAAAGGACATTTCATTAAAACATGCAATTTCCTTTGGAAATCTTTATGCACATTCAAGAACCAATATAAGTCAATAATATATATTCGTTAAGTCAATACCATGCACCTCACAAGACCAAAACCTTAAGCCTAAACATGTCAACATACATATCAACATAATTGAACACTTAATCAAGAAAACTCTATTATCAAGTCATAACATCAACAAGTATGAATACGAGTTACTAACATAATAATCAAAGCAAGACCATTTCTCATGAACCCTCATTAATTAAACTAGTACAATGACAAAGCAAAGCCCCATAACCTTGCTCAATTAATTAAACCCAACAAGAACCATAAAAAATGTCTAACTTCACATAGCATATCATTAAGAGTACATATTTTAATACTTTAGCAATAGAGAGCAAGCATATGTTCATACGTGAAACTAATCGTCATATATTATCATCAACATGAAAGATCATCATATATACATATATAATGTACATTATAATAATATATATATATATATATATATATATGTATATAAGAACATCCTCCTAGTACTTCCCTCAAGGGTAATTAGTGTAATGTTTAGGTACAGTCCCATAACCCTACATAGACTAAGTTAAACCCCTTAGGTAATCCTAGTCATATTTCATTCCTTTTTTCATTTTACCTTTTGGGAACAACTTGCCTTAACCCACATAGACTACATGAACTAATGTGGAATATGGTGTCATGGAACCCTACACCGAAGTAAGGCGGACTACTTTATAAGGTAGTTCCAAAACATTAACATAGCAATTACGTTGATCCACTACCTAGTATTCCTATAGGGGTAACATAATTTATGAACTAGGAGATATATTTGGGACCATCTTTATGCTACATGATTTAGAGTATCAAATCTCAAGAGTGCATTAGTGGTCCTACATACCCTAAGTGGGAAGGAACACTCCTCACTCTAGTTCCCTTGGTTCTAAGCTAGAGTTCCTTTTGAAATGTCTTTAGTGCCTTCATCATAGCTTAGTGTAGGTCATAGGGTATACCCCTTATATTATCATTATCATCATAGATCAATAATAATTTGATGAGTATTGTCCTTTCACTACAATTCATACATGTGAGGATAGCACATTGACATAGTTACATCATAATAAGGCACATTAGAAAGTTATCAGCATCCTTACGACATTTACATTTAGCCAATGATTCACAATCAATGGTTCAATACATTTAAATTCAACATCATACTAACCTTATCAATCATAATATAAGTTATACTTAAATATAACATTATTATGTAATCATAAGTAACCACAATTGAAGTAAAGAATAGAGATCACAAGACTTACTCAATCTCCTTCATAATACCGTCATGAAGGTCTTAGCATCAACAATATAATTCAACCCAAAACTGGTATAATATCATCACACAATAGTTACGAACATAATAAAAAGGAGAATTAAAACATTACACAACAATCCATCACTTGTTAATAGACTATAATTACAAACATAGGTCATGTTCATAACATACTTCACAACCTAGGTCAATTACTCAAGAAATAGAATAATTTCTATTAAAATATATCACCATTTACTCTTAATTAGCAAATAAAAACAAAGGATTGTAATACACACACTAACCATACCAATTAAGTAAATACTATACAATTAAAATCATTATCATAACATAGGGTTAAGGGGAATAGGTCATCTTGTACAATTTAAACCAATATGTCAAAAAATTAGTATAATTGAATCTTAATTCATGTTAATAAACTCATAATATCAAATATATATAATAAAAATAGCAATTCAGAAGGTCAATTTCTTATTGGAAAAAAACCTACTTAGAACTCAACTTTTTCAAATCAATTTGGAAGAACCCATTGGGGAAAGAGATCCCTAAGGTGAAAGGAATCACATACCTTCTTGATTAATGAATATTTATGGATAAACTTGACCTTTTTCAGACCTACAAGTCTCTTAACCTTGATTTCTATTGTGTTATTCTACTTTGGAGATAGAAGGAAGAGTAATTGGTTTTGGGAATTATGAGGGCTTCAAATAGTTTAATTAGGTTAGGGTCTTTATATAGGTAAATAATAAACTTATTTAGACCTCCTTAAATCCCTTACTAATTAACTTACAATATAACTAATTAATTATGTTGACTGAAAAACGTTCAGCAAAACAATGTGTTCATAGATGAAAGCACGAGTGACGCCTCGATTGTCAAACTATAGCCTAGGGACCAACCATCCTGTTGGTCCTTCTTATTTAACTGAGGCTCTGAAAAATAGTCTTACAAGGAATTTAGATAAGTGACCATTGACAGGAGTTATCGACGCCCCGTCAATTGTTCCATGAGCGGTCGCCTGCAATATTAATTGGACACTACCTTTTGGAAGCTTTTGCCAAATTTCGAGGGTCCTCATCAAGGACTGTTTTATTTTTCATAAGGGGGGTCGTACCCGGATGTTTCGACTATAAACTAAACTTAATACGTGTTAGCCATATGCCTTATGTTTTCAATGAATGATGTCATAGGGCTTGTACAAGAGTTCCTACAGGTCAAGTATGTCGTGTTGCGAGTTGAAAATGTCATATCTTCTAGGGTGTACTCTCGGATATTTACAAACCTGGTATCCGAGCATAGGTAAAAAAAGTTGTCTTAGGAATCAAAAGTCTCAAAAATCCTTATCTAGTATTGTCTTGTTCATTACTGTGAGTCATAACACATCAACGTGGGAGAGGCTATAGGACGATAGAGTTTCACTTTCGTCATCAATCTTTTGTCGTGCCAATAGAGTTGAGGTTATATGTTTCTTTCCTAATCTATTATCTTGTTTTTATAGGAGTATGACTAAAAAAGAATGGATTCTAGAAGGTTGGAAAAAGGATGAGTGTAAGAGAAAGCTCTCCAAGGTTGACTAGTTCCACAAGAAGTTCATGTTCCTAAAGATGATCAAGTGCATCCCTAAGGTGATAAAGTCCCTATTGGAGGTGAAGGAAATGAGCTTTTGGTTGATCCCCCGTGCATGAATATGGGGGGTAACATCTTGAAAAAAAGGTGAGTTTGATCCATAAGAATTGGGAGATATTGCTCAAGTATTGTACACTTTATAGAAAGATAATAGGCTGGTTGAGTGAGGTCCTATTGTGTGGGAAGAGTTTAAAGAGGCTTTATTAGAGAATTAATTTCCCCTTGAGAATAGGGAGGTGAAATTTGAAGAGTTCATTAACCATAAACAAGGAATTATGAGTGTTAAGGATTATTCCTTGGAGTTTAGAATGTTGCTTAGATATGCTCAATACTTGATATATAACTATAAGGACTCCAAAAAATAGTTACGGTGTCTAGAGAATAACATTTTGTATTAAGTTTATAAGGTCATAAAATGAATTATAATATGGTTTAGAGGCAGTTTTTAAAGTTTCAGCTTATTTGGAAGTCAAACGTCAAGGGACAACCAAGACGTTTGACGACTAATCACCTATGATCCTCATGTGTCTATACGTGTTTATATATTTTATGTCCTATCTTATTATGTCTTAAAATGATTTATAATAATATTTATAGGAATTATATAGAGTTTTGTGAAGTTTTTAGGTCAAACGTCCAAGAAAATCAAAGACATTCGAAAGATAGCCATTCAGACGATCAATGTGTTTCTTGATCATGCCTAGCCTGTTTGTACGTGTTATGCATATTTGTTTTCGGTGAAACTCATGTGGAAGGTCGAAAACTTTGTAAGGTTTGTATTTAATTTGGTAATGTCCGGGGAGGACTTCTTATGGGCCCTGCAAAAGGGCCCACAAAAAGAACACAAGACTCTCGAGACACTGCCTTGGTAGTGTCAATCGACGAGCCAAACAATGACCTGTTTGTTCACCAACGGACCTTTGGTGGAGTATAATCGATGGACACTTATATTGGCAAGCATAAACAAAAGACCAGGCTAAGGACCAATTGACAGAAGCTATAGACTGCTCGTCAATTGACCTACTAGCAATCGATGGTGACCTGCAACTAGCGCCTTGCACACTATTTTATTAAGGGGTGAACGGGAAATTCACCCCAGGTCCTAACTTAACTCTAATTGACTTAATTACCTATTTTTGGGTGTATATAAGTAATCTAAATTGTGACCAACCCTTTCCCAATCCCATTCAATGAAATTGAATCTTCCTTCCAAAACCAATTTTCTCTATAAACCTAACCTCCATTGTTGTAAAAGCCCAAGAACAGCATGTATCCTTCATATCTACTTATCTTTCAACATAGAGAGTTAATCACAATGTTTTTAAAGAGAAAATATGATAAAATCTCTTCTTCTTCAATCTAGAAATGGGTTATTTCTCAAAAGGTATTAAATGGTTAAATCATGAGTAATTGGTGTTAATGTATTGTTTTTAACGTGATTTTTATCCAATTGCATGATAAACCCATGTTCCTTCACTAAATCAAATCAGTCCTTGCATGGGCTATGTCATAATGTGTAAATCATGCCTTGTCTTCTTCTATAGATGTGAATCTAGGTGATGTTACTATTTTTTGAGCATGTAATCCCTATGTTAAGGTTATATGTACTCTCTGCCTATGATGATGTCTTATAATGCTATATATGACGTAAAGCTAAGATCGGTACAGAAATACTAAACCTTATTTTAAGAATGTTGTAGGGTTGTCTACTTAGGACATGCATTGGATTTTATGAATATTTTATGAGTATTACTTATATGCTATGATGTTAAATATATGATTTGATGAAGTATGAATGTGCATAGTGTCTCGGAGCGTTGATATAAAATTATTGATCAAATAGGTACACACATAGACTTATTTATTGATATGAACATGTGTGGTATTATGTGTTATGTGAAAGGTTTGCTCCCATGTATGTATATACACAGACATAAATGATGATCTAGTAAATAGATGAGCCTTGAAATGTGTGCACAAGTATATCCTAAACAAGATAGTGCTAATACATACTTTATGTCCATGTGATAGTATCTTCTCACATGATTTAAGTTGTTGAACATTAATCTATGACCTATGATCTAAGCATATTAGGGAATGAATCTCGTAAGACTTTGTTTTATAAGATAAGGTTAATAATGGCTTTTCAAAAAAGGGCACTTAGCTTAGGACTAAGTGAACTCTAATATGAGTGTGTGTCCCTTCCCAATGACGGAAGGTAGCTAACAATAAACCTCACAGGGAGGATAGCCTTATGATTCAAAAGGGTGTTAGAGGTATGTTTCCATAAGTGAATAAAAATAATGTCCTATCTTTGCATAACGAGGGTTTTCACATGTACCTACAAGTTTCCATAACTATGCTTGACAAATAGGATCTAACAATGTGATATCACTTCGTATGCTTGCCTGTGTTAATGTTTTACCACGGCTAGGTAAGAACACCTTCCATTGGTGTAAGGCTCTACAACTTTGAATTTTATGTTTAGCTCCCATTGTCTTAGTGTCTTTTAAGGCTATAGTTTCCCTAAAAAAAATGGACAATGGAAGTAAATGAATAGGATCCTTACTACAAAGACTTAAGGGAGGTTACTTAGGATAGGTGCAAGTAATGAACACATCTAGACATTGCACAAGTAGCTCCTTAGGAAGTCGTAGGAATGTGACTTAAAGTGTATGATTTTGAGTATGTCTTTATCCATGGCATAGTAGTACTTGTCTATTTGTCATGAAGATGTGCGTGGAATGAGTCTATGTGATATGGTGTTATTCTTATATGCACTATGTAATTCTTAAAGATTATGTAATGAAGATCGTTGATATGAATGGAGTTTTTGTTATGTGTTATGTTGATGTATGAAGTGTTAAGGTTTGTGGTCTCATGAATGGTTTTCTAAGAATTTATGGGATTATAGGGATTCATATGTTTATTTCACTAGTAGACAAAGATTGGGGTCATGAACAATGTTTAATAATTATATATGCAAAGTGAAGTCATTATATGTGTAAGTTGATGTAGCTTATTGTGATGTTTCTACGGTTTGGACATAAATGTTTCTATCATGCATTATGATTATATAATGATATGTAATGGATTATGTAGGTTTTATGTATGCTTTGTTTGTGACCTTAAGGTGATGCATTGCACCAGTATCACTAGAGGGTTACTTGGGAGGTGAATGAATAAAAGAGATGATAGTTCACTATTAAGGAAAATTAGCTCTATTTAATGTGACTTCAAAATGTCATAAATTATATATATGATCTTATGCGTTGTTTGTCCTTTGAATATGTCTATATGAAGAATGTGAATGATATTAATGAAAATCTGTAATGGTTTTATAAGGATTTACTCAAAATGCATGAAGTATGACTTCAAGAAAATGTCCCTTTTGAATGCATGTTTGTGCACGGTTGCCATACTTAGTTCACATAGTGTAGGTTATATGATGGTTAAAAATTATGTCTATAATTGAGGAGCTTAATAGGTATTTCCCATGGTAGAGGAAAGGTGTTGTTAAGTTCCAAGGATTCCCTACTCATGTCTTTCTATAAAATTTATTAAATTTTGTATAGGTATGTCATATGTTTTAAGGGTCGTGTCCCTAATGTATTCTAATTTTGATAAGTCTAAGATGGCAATAAGACTTAGAGTCTGAGTATGTATTATCATTTTTTATATATATATGAAGTAAAGTGTCTATCATATGATGTGCTATGAAAAAATCTAAATTTTCCTCTTAATTTATTATCACAATGCAACGCTATGAAAAATTATAAAATTTCCTCTTAATTTATTATCACAATGCAATGAATGAGAACTATGGGCTTATAGAAGACCTCTGAAAGGTCAAGATTGCCATATTACTTCTAGGGGGTGCTTCCTGGATGTGATAAATGCGGTATCATAGCATTAGGTCTTTAAAACTGATTTGAGGTTCAAGAAGTCTCATATTGTCATATCTAGTAGTGTCTTATATCATTGGTGGTAAGCCGCAACACATCAAATGGTATAAAAGGTTATAGGACGATAGAGTTTCCTTTCTTTAACATTCGCATATCGTGCCATAGAACTTATCTCTATAAGATCTTTCTACTATATTTTCTTGTCCAGTGGTCTATTAGATGTGATTGCTTGGATGAGATTGTTCTCAATTCTTGAGGGAGAAAATGTTAGTTTAAATGTTTATCTTGGTTATATGGTTTGAAATGCGTTTGTGTAAAGGTGACTTTTTGCATATTTGATTATGTGATGCCAATGATGTATATATATATATATGAAATTTATGTGAAATAGCATGCTATATTGATAAATTTTTGTCATGATATAGTTAAAGCATGTCAGAAGTTATTATGGTTTACATGAGTTTCTTTTGCAATAATGTTTTCCTATATAGTTTTGCATGATGGTAGCCTAATAGTAGGATTTGAACATAAAATGCTTAGTGACTATCTATGGAAGCATGCTACCCTAAGAATATGTGCTAATTGACTCATGTAATGTATGTTAAGCTGATAAGTGTTGTGAGAAGGAAATGCCTCATGATGAAGTGTTTTGAGTCTTATGTGTGGTAATATGAGTTTTTATATTTCCCTTGTTAAAATCACATGGTTAATGTTGATTTGATAATGTTTATTATTTGCGCTTCTAGTCTTGAGTTTATTCCTTCCTTCCAAAGAATTTAAGTGTCATTCGGGGACGAATGTTCCTATGGGGGGATAATGTAACAGCTTGAAAATCCAAGACGTGTCGGAAAGCCTAACATAGGTGTCATAAGATTTGTGTGTTGTTTCTATGTCCAAGCAATTAATTTAGGTCCTTTATGAGGATTAAGAACCAAAACGTCAAGGAACGACCATGACGTCTAAGAAATTTGTTCAAAGGAGTGTTAGTGTGCCTTAGAGTATTTGACTAACTTTTAGGAGTAGAAAATATACAAAAAATTGTTCAAAAGTATCTAGTATATGTTTGAGTAGTTTTATGGTTGAATTGTCCGGGTACGAATCTTCAAGGACCAAGCAAGGGTCCTTCAGGAGGACCTTAGTGTTTGAAGCAACACTTTCTAGCAGTATGCATCGACGGGACAAAATATGGTTGTGGTGGACCAAAGGGGAGTCGATGCAATCATATTCCCACACATAGACTGGTTGAGAAGGTCCCTTCACCCGCACAACCTCTGAACTCATCAACGGAGTGCAGAGGTGTAGGCTACGGTCCATGTATTAATCAATAAGGCATCAATGCCACCATCCTCCCACACATAGACAATGCATTGAAGCCTCTCGACTGCATAGTCTGTGAAATCATCGACGCAGTGCAATCCATTGGGGTCTAGTTTTTTAGGGTCAAGTTTTCTAATTTATTTAAGTTAGTTTCATTCAATTAGTTTAGGGGTTAAGGTTATTAATTAGGGGTTTAAGGGAGATAATTAAGTTGATTAAATACCAATATAAATTCCCTCAACCATCATTAATTTAAACACAACTAACAAATAAACTATCTTCTTTCTCTCGTATTTCTCTCTCCACTTGAACTCACCATTGAAGACTACCAATGATTAGGGTTGGGGGGCTTGAAAGGGAGGAAGAGAGGTTATTTGTGAGACAGTGAAAAATTGTCCTAGACAATTGACTCCAACGGATGTTAGGAGTTTCTTTGATCTAGCGGGTTATTATCCCGACTTGGTTTAGGGTGTGTGCTTATGCTACATGGGAAAGTAGTGGTCAATGCTTTGAGACAACTTACTGTGCTTTAGTGGTACTATCAAAGTCATGATCTTGAGTTAGCGGCCATGGTATTTTCCTTGAAAGTATTGAGGCATTTCTTGTACGGTGTTCATGTCGATATGTGTACCAACCACAAGAGTCTTCAATATGTGTTTACTCAAATTGAGTTGAATCTCAGACAAAGAAGAAGGTTGGAATTTTTGAAAAATTTGGACATGGATGTTACCTATCACCCCTGAAAGGCCAATGCGGTTGTAGATGCTCTAAGTGATACGCATATGGGTACTGTTTCTCATGTAGAGGAAGCCATGAATGGCCTAGTGAAGGATGTTTATAGGTTGTCTAGGTTGGGTGTTACATTGGAAGATTCTCTTAATAGTGGTTTTATGGTCCATCATAACTCCGAATCATCATTGGTGGTTGATGTGAAGTCCAAACGAAACCTTTTTCAACCATTAATGGAGTTGAAGGAATTGGTTCTGGGCAAGCTTAAAGTGTCATTCATGTTAGGGGGATGGTTTCTTCAGGTAAAAAGTAAGGTTGTGTGTATATGAAACCCATATGAGTTAGGGTTTCTAGAGACTAACATGTTTTTTCTATGCTTAGAGGCAGTTTGTAAAGTTTGAGGTGTTTTGGATGTCGAACGTCAAGGGACCACTAAAACATTCGATGACTAGTCACCTATGTGCCTCATGTGTCTATAAGTGTTAACATATTGTATTTCATGAGATTATGAAGTCATAAAATGATTTATAATGATTTTTGAATATTGTACATGAAGTTTAGTGAATTTTTGAGGTTAAACAACCAAGAACGTTCAAGGCGTTAGAAAGATAAACATTAAGATTCTCAAGTGTGTCATAATGGGGCCTAGCCTCATTGGACGAGTTACGAGTATTTGTTTTGTGTGAAACTCGTGTGGGATGTAAATAACTTTTTATGGGTTGTATTTATGTTTGGATCATCCAGGTACGTCTTCTAAAGGGCCTCGCAAACGGGACCACAAAAAGGACAGAAGGCTGGTCGAGACACTGCCTTGGCACTGTCAATCGAAGGACCACACGATGGCCAGTTTGTTGACCAACGGTCCTTTGGTGAGCTCTCATTGATGGAAACTTACATTTGGACGGTCTCATCCCAAAAATTTTCCTAGGACCAATAAACAGAAGCCAAAGGATGGCTTGTCAATTGACCAACCACCATTTTATTGGGTCCTTCGATGGTTACCTCTAACTGCTGCCTTGCGTCTTTTTTATTTAAGGGGTGAATGGGAAATTCGCCCAACGCACTAACCTGACGCTAATTGGTTTATTTAGATACTTTTGGGTGTATATAAGTCATATATAACGTGAACAACCTATTCCCAATCCCCTCAACAAGTTATAAAAATTTTAATAAATAAAAAGGTATGGAGATCCTTCATCGGTTGTTATCCTTCCATCTAGAGTTTTAATCTTAATGTTTTCAAAGAAAGTTTCATGATCAAACCTCTTTTTTTTCAATCAATCTATGGGTTCCTTATCAAAGTATTTTGAATGGTTGAATAATTATGAATTGATGTTAATGTATTGGTTTTAACGTAATTTAACTCCAATTGCACGATTAACCCATGGTCCCTCCCTAAATCGATTAAGTCCTGGCATAGTCTTTGTAATTTTGACTTTTTATCGATTGAATTATTATTCTATTACATTGAATATCTTATACCTACTGTTATTTACGAGAATAATGTTGAATTGTATGTAATGGACCCATGAAGATCAATGTGTGAAGATTTGAACATGCTTAGGCTAGTCTTCCATGATTGACTGTAACATTGGTGTTTTAATGAAAATAGTGGAATTCGATTATTCTGTGGTTCTTGTTGCTACTGCCTATGATGTAATGATATCATGAATTGTAAATAAGTGATTCATGTTGATCAATGTCAATTAGCCTATTATTCTTTTACTTTCCATTGATGTCAAAAAAATAGTATGTTCGCAGTGATCTAGTCATTATGGAAATGTAGAAGGATTTCGTGTAGATTATAATGTCCTTAAATACTGGCTAATATTGATGATATTAATGAATTTTGGGTATGAATTCTTTATTATCAAAGAAAAGGAGTCTTGGCATAAATTGATTTAGGTTGTTTTAGCCTACCATTAGAATGTTGCAATGAACATTATGTGATCTTAATTCTAGAGTAGATGAAGCATGATTAAGATTTGATTTAAATATATTTATCTACTACCCTAAATGTATATTATTTATACATGATGATTGATGAGAAAAATTAGGGAAGTTAGTTGATGATCTATAACTCTATAGTTTCTATGATATATGTGATATAGTTCCCTAGTTGTATCTTGTTAATGTGATGACTTGTACATTGTTTCGTTTATGGTTCAAGTACTTATAGATACTGATCCATTATTTTTAAATTATGAGATAGGAATATTGATCAAATATGATCAAAGATTGATGAATTGGTAAGAATGGATCATCCCTCGAATTTTCTATACTAAGTTAGTTGATGAAGCCTTGTATGGCATTTTGTGGTATGGTCCAGTTATGGTTGAGGTGTCTACTTTGTTGTCATTATATATGTGTTGACCATGGCCTTGAAGGAAACTTGATGAACATAAGAACATGTGCTTATGATGAAACTATGAGTGGTTTATGCCTACTTTCCTATTCTATATGTGATCTAGGTTGTATGGCTATTGTGTACGCATGTGTATATCCATGTTAGAGTAAAGTATAGGTTCTTCCATTGATATGATAAAAAAATTTTAATAATCCCTTACCTGTATACCCTACATGAATGCATGAATAGCACAAATTAGGAGTCTTAAGTGTAATATAAAATTGGCTTGTCTTTTATTCTTTTGTGTGTTGTGTGGTGTATGCTTGAAACACTATTATAGTATAAGAGGGTGGCTTCCTCAATGTGTTGTTGATAACCATTATGTGATTATGTACAGAAGCACTCAGTTGACATGAATATTACAAGTAATATAGGTAATGGCGTCTAAATGAAAGGTAGTTCTCATATTCACTAGTGTGTACTACTATGCGTGTTATGATGATTTTTACGAAAGAATGATATTTGTTTACTTATCTAGGATTACTTTATAGGTGTACTAGTATGAGCAAAACTACATTACACATGTACTTTAATAGGATAGTTCTAGTTTTGGTTTCTATTGATATGAATATGAATGTATGAACATGTGTGACTGAAGGTTCATGTGAAAAGTTTTCTTTAATATATGTATACACACACATGAATGGTGACTAGTAAATTAAGGAGACATGAAAGGTCTTCTTAAGTGTATCCTAAACTAGATAGTGCTAATACATATGCTATATCCATGTGAAAGGATCCTCTCACATGATTTAGGTTGATGAAGTTTCATCTATGACATATGACCTAGGAATAAGAGGGGATGACTCCCCTAAGCCTATATTTTATAAATTAAGTTTACGAAGGTTTTTAATAAAGGGATCATAGCTTGGCATCGAGTGAACTTTAACATGAGTGTGTGTCCCTTTATAATGTTGAAAGTAAGGTCTGCTATAAATCTCATGAGGTGGATAAACACAATGCCTCAATAGGCATAAATAGGGTTTCCATAAGTGAATGAATAACCATAATGCTCCATCTTGGCATAAAGAGGGTTTTCAAATGTACCTCCATGATCTATTACTATGCTTTCCAAATAGGATCTAGCAATGTGATATCACTTAGTATGCTAGCATGTGTTAATGTTCTACCTTCGCTTGGTAGGAACACCTTTCTTTGGTGTAAGGCTCTATAACAGCAAATTCCATGTTTACCACCCATGGTCTTAGTGTCGGTTAAGGATATAGTTTCCCCAAAGTAAAATGGACAATGGAAGTAAATGAATAGGATCCTAAATAGGAGGACTTAAGGTTAGTTACCTAGGATAGGTGGAAGAAATGAAACAATCTAGACTATGTACAAGTAGCTCCTTGGGAAGTCTTAGGAAGGTAACATAATATGCATGATTATGTTTATATCCATATGCATTACTTTGTAGTATTTGTATACTTGATAGGAAGATGTTCATGGTATGAATCTATAATATGTGGTCTTATCCTTATATGTACTATGTTGGTCTAAATGACAATATGATAAAGGTTTTCTATTCACATTAATGAAGTTGTGTTCACTTACTTGTTGAGGTATGAATTTAATGTTAAGGTTTGTCGTGTCATGTAGGGTTTACTAAGAATTTATAGGTTTGTAGGGTTCCATATGCTCACTGAACTAGTAGACAAATATTGGGGTCATCAACAAGGTCTTATAATAATGTATATAAAAGAAATAAAAATATATAGAAATGGAAGTATCTTACTGTAATGTTCCAAAGGCCTTGACCTAAATGTGTCTATTATAGGTTGTGCTTATATGATGATATATGATGACCTATGTAGGTTTTATGTATGCTTTCCTGTGACCTTAAGGTGATACATTGCACAGAGTATCAGTAGAGAGTTACTTGGAAGGTTAATGAATGAATGCAAGAAATGTTTATTGTTAAGTCGGAATAACTTACTGTGATGTGACTCAAAAAGGAATTAAATTATATATGTGATTTAATATGTTGTTTGGCCTTTGAATATGTTTATATGAAGTATGTGAATGATATAAATGCTATTGGATAAAGTTTTTATGATTATTTACTTAGAAGGCATAAAGTCTGATTTCACGAAAATGTCCCTTTTAAATGCATGTTTTGACATGGTTGACATACTTAGTGTATTCTTGTACTAATCCCATTATTCCCTACTTTTTACACAATGTGTAGATTGTGGATGCATACATGATGTCTATGATTGAGGAGTTTCATATGTGATTCCCAAGCTCAAGGAAAGATGTCCTTAAGTTTAAAAGATTCCTTACTCCTGTCTTAATGTAAGCTTTATTAAATTTTGTGTAGTTATGTTTTATTTTTTAAGGGTCATGTCCGTAATTTATAATAATGTTGTTGAGTCTAAGATAACAAAGAGACTTAGGGTCTAAATATGTATTATGAATTATATTTTATATATATATGAAGTTAAGTTTCTAGCATATGATGTGCTACGAAAACTTTTAAATTTTTTCGCTAAGATTACTCTTTAAATTCGAGAAATGATAACTATGCGATAAATGTATAAGACCTCCTAGAGGTCAAGTACGCTATGCTCCTTCTAGAAGGTACTCCCCGGATGTGATATGTGTTCCCAATGAAGATGGTTTGTGGAACCGGATTCTCGAAGAAGCTCATGGTTCTCATTACTCCATTCATCCGGGTTGGACAATGATATACCATAACCTTAGGGATGTGTTTTGGTGGGAAGTCTTGAAGAAGGACATAGCCAAATTTGTTGCAAAGTGTTCAAATTTAAAACAGGTGAAACTGAACAGAAAGAGTCAGGTGGTTAACTTCAATAAATTAGATATCCAACTTGGAAGTGGGAAAACATCAATATGGATTTTGTTGTAGGTTTGCCTTGAACACAAAAGCAATATGACTCCATACGGGTGGTTGCTGATAGGTTGACCAAATCTGCTCATGTTACTCTCGTCAAATCTACCTATTCAGCAGAATATTATGAAAGGATATTCATAGATGAGATTGTGTGTCGGCATGGTATTCCATTATCAATTATATTGGATAGGGTGCACAATTCTTATCAATATTTTGGAGGTCATTCCAATATGAGATGGGTACCAAGGTTATGTTAAGCACAACGCTTCATGCCCAAACGAATGGTCATTTTGAGCGTAATATTCAATCTATTGAGGATATGGTTAGAGTTTGTATCATTGATCGCAACGGAAATTGCGATAAGTATTTCCGTTTGGTGGAGTTCGCTTAAAACTATAACTAACATTCATATATATTTATGGATCATTATGAAGCTTTGTATAGTATGAGGTGTAGATCTCCAATTGGATGGTTTTAAAGTGAGTGACTCTTCATTTTTGTGTTCCGATTTGGTTTATAATATTTTGGAGATGGTTCACATAACAGGAAATTGCTTGCAAACAGCCTCTAGTTGGCAAAAGTCTTACGTCGATCATAGGAGAAGGGATTTAGAATTTGAAGAAGGCGATAAGGTGTAGTTGAAAATTTTGTATATGATGAGGGTGTTAAGATTTGGAAAGAAATGGAACTTGAGTCCTCGTTATGTTAGTCTCTATGAAATCTTACAAAGGGTTTGTAAGGTTTACTATTTGCTGAAATTCTCTAGTGAATAGTCCTCAGTTCATTCGGTTTTACATGTTTCTATGCTTATGAAGTGTATCAGTGACACCCATTTAATTCTTCCTATTGAAGGTCTTGGTGTGAAAGGGAACCTCTTCTATATGGAGGTTCCGATTCAAATGCTTGATCCTTAGTGAGGAGGTTGAGGAACAAGGAGGTAGCGTCCATAAAGGTGTTATGGAGGAACCACCTAGTTAAGGGTGAAACATGGGAGGTGGAGTCCGACATGAAGTCTTGTTATCCTCATCTCTTTCCTACCTAAGGTTAGTTATTCCTATTATTGTCAATGGTGTATGCAAAATGAACTATAAGAAAAAAAACTTGCTCTTTTGCTTGAATTGCACTTAATTCTGTCTTTGGTATGTTGTTGCCTTCACAATGGGATATTGACCATGTCGGTAGTTTGAGAAAGAAATTTTATCATAATTGACTCCTAAATGATATGTTTAGCTCATGTTGTTTTTGTGAGGAGGAAATTCCTCGTGTTTAGACTTTGAGCCCTTAAGGTTTAAAATTGATGTTTTTGAGTGATTTGTGTAACTGGAATTCTTTTATGTTGAAAGAATTTTAGTCTAATTTAGTTTTAACTCATATGAAAGTTGTTATTTATATGGTATTTTATTGGTTGTTTTGCTAGTCTAGAGTCTATCCCGTCATTTTAATATTATAGTGTCATTCGGGGATGAATGTTCCTAAGGGGGGGATAATGTAACACAATAGAATGTCGATACTTAACATAGATACTGACATGATCCATCCAAGAACTTTCAGAGCTAAGACATCCATGACGTCCTGAATCTAGCTAAATTGAACTAGTTTGCATCACTATGATTGGTAAAAATTTTGGATGGACAAAATGAAGCCTAAAACATGTAAAAAAGACATTGATTAGGTATAGTGTCATACATAGGGCCTAAACGTCTGATTATGACGCCTCAAGGACCCCCTGAACGGTCCTTAAGGAGAACCCCAATATGGGTGGCCAGGCAGCCAAAGTAGCCTGTGTAAGTGAAGAATCAATGGGCTGCTACGCGAATCGCATCCAACACAAACCTGACTGGTTTAATTTTCTTTTTCAAAATTTAAAAATTCGTGTTGTCCCCGCGATACAAAGACACTTCTTAGATCCGGTAATATCTTATTTTTTGCAATTTGACTTTTCAAAGAGACCATTTAAGTGATGACTGTTTTTTGTAATTTAGGGGTTTACTATATATTGAATTAGGATAAGTTTTAAGACATTTTAACTAAGTCCAACCCAATTCACATTAAAAACCCAAAATCTCTCACCTCTCCCTACATTCTCTCTCCACAAATTTCCTTCATTTAAAAAGGAACAAAGCTTCATGGATTAATCTACATTAAGGTATGGGTTCTTCACTCTTGGGATTCTTTTCCTCAAGAGATACTTTCAAAGTTGATTTCTAAATTTCCGAATTTCATAGGGTTATCCATTTAAAATAGGTTTTCTTCTAATCTTCAAATTAATGATACTTCATGATTTCCTATAACTATTTGAGTATGGATTTTTGATTAATTGATGTTAATTTATGCAATTTCATGTTGAGTATGTTCCCTTCGCAAATTTCCCAAATCTTTGATCTTGGTCATGAATTGTTGGGAAGTGAAGTATGAATTGATCATTAGACTTGTTTTATCTATTCTAATTCATGTAATTATTGACAATGGTAAGGTATTGTTGGAATTTGATCAGAATGTTGATGAATTCATGCTGAACCCTATTTCCCCTAACGATAGGTTGTTAATTGCTGTTAATTCGTTAGTGATGATGAAATTGATCTAGTTGTTGTGTTAATTACTATTGATTGATGTCAATATACCTATTGTTGGATTTTATTGGTTGGTTGATGATAAAACTATGAAGACGGATAGTAAAGGAGATTGAGTAAGTCTTTATGATCATAACCTTTACTTCAATTATGAGGACTTATGATATATGATATAACTCAGTTTAAGCATGACTAATTAGTAGCCTAAGTAGGTATAGGTATGACATTAAATTGATATGCCTTGACTATGTGATTTTTACATTATGTTAAAGAATACATGATATAAGGTTTGTTATTTTATTTTTTTATTTTTTTATTTTTTTTTTTAATACCGTTAGGGGGGTAGGGGCTGAGCGACACCCCCAGGCCTTAACATTAATAAAACAAACAAAATACAAGGAGGGGGGCATAAACCTAACCTCCAAACGTGAGATGGTTTGGAGTCGAATTTCCTATTGAAACTCAACTCCTCCCCTTACAATGAAGATGAAACCAAATACTAAGCACCTATGGAGAGGACTCCTCTCGTTACAAAGTATCTAGGAAACATAAATTAGGGAGACTCTCCCTTTACAAGAGAGCCTATATATATCCTACTACATAGACCTACTCAAAGTAGCTATAACACTCATACATAGCCACGTTGAATAGAAAAACACAAATCAAGGTGGATCAAAAATCTTCTTAGTCTTCTTTCTTCTAAAGCTGGGCATGTTTTGAAGGTCCATTTGATAGTAGGCATAAGCTTCTCTAGGTAATTGATTGTTGCTAAAGTAAACTTGAGGGGATGGTATGTTGTGGCTGTGTTTTGACAATGAATCTGCAACCCAATTTGCTTCTCTATAAATATGAGTACAGCTGAAGTTCTGAGTTTGCATGATAAGATGTTGGATTCTCTCAATTTGATTGGTAACACTCCAATGGGGGGGTGTTTTTTTGGAGATCCACTGCACTACTAGTTTGGAGTCCAACTCCAATACTATATTTGTGTGTCCTAGTTCTATTGCCCATGACAATCCGAAAAGGGCTGCCTCAGTTTCTGCTGTGTTATTGGTACACTCTCCGAGAGGTGTTGCAAATGCCAACACCATTTTGCCTTCATTGTTTCGAATGATTCCTCCAGCCCCAATCTGTCCCGAATTTGCAAGAGCACTTCCATCCGTGCTTATTTTGATCCATGATTCCGGAGGTCTATTCCATGTTATCATATAAACTTTGACTTCATGTTTACACTTTTCCGCTGTTTGGATTAGAGCTGTCCATGTTCTCGGCCAATTGATGTGTGGAAAGGCAATTTTCAGCATCTTGAAAGTGTCTTTATAGACAGCATATTTGACGCGACTTATGTTCGTTGCTTTGCCCCCATACTTACATGCGCACCTGTTCTTCTACAAATTCCAAGTAATAAAAATAGGCGTGGCTTGCAGCAACAGTTGATGGCTTGCGTTTCGTGGCTTAACTGCCCACCACTGGCGCACCCTTGCCTGTACTGATGAGTGGTCTGCTTGCAGCCCTGCAGTTGCTGCAAATGCCTGCCACACCCTTGCTGCAAACAATCCAGAATTGAAGGTGTGGTCGATGCTGTCCCAACCTGTTCTATCAGCACAACAAAAACATGGTGATGGCTCAATGCCAAAATTAGATAACTTATCATTTGTAGGAAGTTTACCTTTTAATGTTCTCCATAAAAGAAAAGAACATTTAAGTGGAATGAAGTTATGCCATAGAAGAGAATTAAGCCTGCTCTTAGCCTTTTTGTTTCTGATTTCCTCCCAAGCTGTGGAGCAACTGAAATTGCCATGGCTGCTAAGCTTCCAGATGGCTTGGTCTTGCTTGTGCTGCTGCTGAGGGATTTCAGTAGCCATGATGCTACTTAGGTGATTGGCTGGAGCATATTTTATCAATTTATTCCAGTTCCATCCCCCATCTTCCCAGAAATCAGCAACTGTGGTGTTATTTAATTTGTTGTGGTTGTTTGTATGATGTGCTAGTGGCCCTATTCCCAACCAGTTATCCCACCAAAAGGAGCAATCCCCGGATTGAATTCTCCAATGAATGTGTTGTTCCATGTGTTGTCTAGAATTGAGCATGTGTTTCCAATTTAAAGACTCTCCCTTATTCCATTTTTTGCTCACCGGGTTAGATCTCTGGCAATATTTCGCTTTCAAAAAATCCCCCCATAGGGTTTGTTTGGTTCTAAAAATCCACCATTTTTTGAATTGGAAAGCTTTGCAGACGTCATGCAAATTTCTCATCCCTATCCCTCCTTCCTCATAGGGATAGCTCAAGTTTTTCCACGATGACCAATGATATTTTTTCCTAGTATTCTTCCATCCCCAAAAGAAATCTGCAATAAACATTTGAACCTGTCGGATGACTGTAATGGGAGGAGTTACAGCTGATAAGAGGTGTATAGGCAAGGCTTGGAGAACATGTTTAGACAATATAGCCTTTCCACCATAGCTAAGTTGTCTAGTTTGCCAACCTATAATTCTGGAGACAACTTTATTAATAAGATCGGAGAAATAAACATTTCGAGGTCTGCCAACAAATAAAGGGCATCCTAGATAGGTGATTGGGCCATGCTTTTCTTTAAAACCAGTAAGCCTCTTGATTCTTTCCCTAGTATTGTTGAAAGCACTAGGATGGAGCATAAAATGACTCTTCTCACCATTGATAAGCTGCCCCGAAGTCTTTTCATACTCCTTTAGAGTGTTCATGAGGAGTTTTAAGGTTTTGGATCTTCCCGAAGTAAACAGAATAATGTCATCAGCAAAACTAAGGTGATTTACTTGAGGCCCCCTTCTTTCCATTATAAAACCTTGATAATCAGGATGGGTATGAAGCCTATTAAGGGATCTTGATAAAACCTCGGCACCTAAAAAAAATAGGGCCGGAGATAGGGGGTCGCCTTGTTTGAGGCCTCTAGTAGATCGGAAAAAACCATACCTTTTACCATTGACAATAATGGAGTACCAATTATTGGCCATGATTCTCCAGATCATATCAATAAACACTTCACTAAAACCCAATTTCCTTAGAACCAAGCAAGTGTATGACCAAGAGACCCTATCATACGCTTTTGCCATGTCTGGCTTGATAATTACATTACTACCAATATTGGGTTTTTTAATTTGGTGAATGATCTCCTGAGCCAGCATGATATTTTCAGAGATGTTTCTCCCTTTCACAAAGCCAGTTTGGTTGGTAGAAATCAAGGACGGAAGGATAGGGCTGAGTCTCTTACTAACTAGTTTAGATATAATCTTACTAGTAAAGTTACTCAGACTTATAGGCCTATATTCCGTAAGCTTGTTTGGATTGTTCACTTTAGGGAGCAACACAATACAAGAGTGAGAGAAGTACTTAGGAATCATTTGACCACTGAAAAATGCACGAAGTACATCCATTAAGTCACTCTTGATTATGTTCCAGCACTTCTGAAAGAAATACCCATTCATACCATCAGGACCAGCTGCAGAATTAGGATTCATGGCAAATACTACGTCTTTAAGTTCATCCATATCCGGTAATTCTGTAAGCAGAGTATTTTGATCTTCATTGACTGTTTTAGGAATACAGTCTAGGTTGTGTTCATTAATATATGTATTGTCACCTGTGAAAATAGACTGGAAATGTTCACAAGCCTCCTGAGCAACCTTGTTTTCACCCTGTATCCAAACCCCATTATCCGTAATGATTTTATGAATGAACAACTTCCTTCTCCTTCCTCTTATCATGGAGTGGAAGTATTTGGAATTGGTATCACCATCTTTAAACCATTGAAGCTGCGTTTTCTGTTTCAAAATAGTATCCTCAATTTTAAGGAACTTGATATAATGAGCATTTAGTTCATGGAGGATAGTCCTATTTTACTCAGTCTGGTTCTGGATGTAGTTTTCTTCCGCTTCATGCACTTGTTCCTCATACATCCTAACCTTTTGAAAAATATCCCCAAATTCATCTCTAGACCACACACTCAGAGTTTTAGATAATCGTTTTAATTTCTGGTGAAACTTCCACATAGGTTGACCTTCCACCGTTCTGTCCCAACAGTTTTTAACAGTAAGCATAAAATTGGGATTGTCAACCCAGCAATTCAGGAATTTGAAGTACTTTACATGTTCTGCTTCAGCGAAAACCATTTCCAAGAGTAAAGGACAGTGATCAGATCCTGTAGAAGATAAATGGGTTATAGTGGTTTGGGGCATCTTGTCTAGCCAAGTATCGTTAACCAAGGCCCTGTCCAACCTCTTCCAGATTCTGTGATTAATGCCTCTCTTATTAGACCAGGTAAATTTGTGGCCACTGAACCCTATGTCTATGAGTCCACAGGCCGCAGTTACAGCAATGAAATCCATACTTTTTTTCATATTATAAGGTAGGCCACCTAATTTTTCTTCCATGTTGGAAATAACATTGTAGTCCCCTATGGCACACCAGGGATTGGTACTAATAGAAGCATGATGGAGTAATTTCTCCCATAAAGGTCTCCTAAGATGTTCTTTGCATTTAGCATAAATAAATGTATTAGTAAATTGGTATTGTAATTCATTGTGTTTCATGTCACAAGTAATTTGTTGTTCATCTTCATCGAGAATATTACAATCAATATCACTGTTCCAAAAAACCCAAATCTTACTGTTGCAATTAATAACAGCATTATCCATGTTTAATTGCACTTTGAAGCTTTGGATGTTAACATTATCAGAGAAAGGTTCCAGAATAGCAATAGTAGACAGTTGATGCATTTTTGTAAGCATTTTGAGTCTTTCCAACACTCCCTGAGTGTTGATCCCCCTAACATTCCATACGATTGTACTAATCATTGGGAGGTTCTAGATGAGAATAGTCTGGTGTTAGGTCTGCCAGAGGTGACAGTATTGGCATCCTGTTTGGTGAAATGAAATCTGCCTTTTTGGAAGCCCCTTGGGGAAAGACTCTGATTTTTAGTGACTTGCTGGACCTCATTCTCAATTGTTTGATCTTTATAAGGACTTAAAGCCCTTATTAGGTCTTCACTAGTCTCTACATTTTCATCAGAATCTTGTACAGAATGGTTATCCTCAGCCATCTCATCCTCAGAGTTGATCACATTATATTCATCCAGAATCTGTTCAGAATTACCTTGTTGTTGCCTTTTATCTGGAGGGTCTGAGGTATGAGGAATCATGTATTGTACTTGTAGGGGAAGAATATTTAAGCCTTGGTTATCATCCACCTTCACAAATTTGTTACCAGATTCTCCCCTTACTTCTTTTTCTTGTTCCATATCCTTTTCTTGCTGTTTGCTCTGTCTCCTTTTTGCAGCATCTCTTTTTTGTTTACTAGGTTTATTCTTACTCTTTGGAGTGTTTTCATTGCCCTTAGTAACACTCGGCTCTTGGCCTTGATCATTCCGTTTCTCAACCTGTTCCTCTATAGGTTCATTTACAGCTTTTTTTTGGTTGTCACTGTTTTGAGCTTGCTGCTGTAATTGATTACTTTGTTCCTGCATATTTTCAGTATTTGCAGTGGCTCTATGGGCTGTCCTAGGGTCATGAACCAACCCCTCATGCATAACATGAGGCAAATTCCCCCCTTTGGTATCCCCTTCCTGCAAGTTAATGGGTACCTCCTGACACCCCCCATCCATACCTCCAACAACTTCATCATTCAAACCAATACCAACATCACCAGTAATGGGGGATTCGGGGTTTGGGAGAGATAAGTCAATACATGTGCTCTTGCTTGTTTTGTTGTCAACAAATTGTTGGTTTGACTTGTTGTGGCTGTGAAGATTATTTTTACTTTGTTTTTCCTTTAGTTCACCATTGTTGGATTGGTTCATCTGACTTGCCGTTTCCCTGATTTCAGTCTGTTCAGCTTGCTGCCTCTCATGTGTTTCCTGCAAATCAATATTTGTAAAAGAGTTTTGAATTGGAAGATTGGATATACCTGTAATTTCCTGCTCATGCTGGTTACTGCTGATTTTTTGTGCCGGTAGATTTACAGGCCTCCACATAGCATTTAAAGTAGCCTGTTCCTGAGCTTTGTGTTGTTTCCTCCTTTGTGTTTGCCATTGTTCTTCCTGTGACTCCTCTTGGTGGCCCTGTTCATCCTGAATGTGTATATTTTTTTTGTGTTGCTGGTTTGTCAGCTGTGATTTTGATTGATGCTGCAGTTCCTTGTTATCAGTTCCTCCCCTTTGATTTTTTCTTGGTTGTGTTGAATGCTTTTCTGCTTCTGTCTTACCCTGCTGCCCCTGTTCTTGTAATTTTTCAATACCTCTTTCATTACTGTTTTTTTCCTCTTCCAGCTCTTTTTTTTTTCTTATCTCCTCATCTCTTCTTTTTATTGTACATTCCTCATCCTTGTGTCCTTGGTGTTTACAGTAAAAACAATAGCTAGGAATTCCTTCATACTCAACTTTGAGCCACCTTCCTTTGTTGGGGTTTGAATGTTTAAATCCCAACCAAACATGTGAGGGTCTATCCTTTGTTAGATCAACCTGGACCTTAACTCTAGTGATGCTCCCCCTAGTTCTCTGTGAGGTAGGTGAGTCCAAGAATAAAACTTTTCCAATACTTTCTAGAATGGTTGTTAAGAATACTTTGTTGTAACAATGCCAAGGGAGGCCAGGAATGGATATCCAGATGGGGACAACAGGTGTTTCTTCTTCTGGAGTGAAATCTGGGGTCCAAGCTTGTATTCTCATAGCTTGGCCCTCTATGTTCATTTTCAATTTGGTCCAAACAGTCTGATAGTCCAATTCATTATCAAGGTCAATATAAACGTGTCTAGAATTGTAATGCGTGATCTTAACTCCCCCCATCAATTGAGTCTGCAATATAAAGCTTTTCCTAACAAGCTCCATTCTAGGCATAGTGTTAGTAAATTTACCCACAAGCGTATATTTACAAATCTCGGCTAATTTAACATAGTAATCACTCTCATCAATTAACACAGCCGGGAAACCTTGTCTAGTGGTGTGTATAGGTTCATTCAACGTAATGGGAGTCTCTTTTTGTGCTTGATTGAATCTCAACCTAGCTGCAAAAGATTGTATTACAGTATATGGGGCTGGTCAGAGTTTTTTTCATTTTTGTTGCTATTAATGAGAGGTTGTCCCTGCAGTAGATTGTTTGGGCTTCTAGTATTGGCTTGATCAGTCTGGCTAACGTGTTTGTGTATGCTATCAGTTTGAGTTTTATGATCATACCTTGAGAAATTGTTGGAAATTTTGGGGAAGCTGCTGTGATATTGGTCCCTTGTCCTGTTGTTTGGCTCACCATTGTGTCCTTTTTGTGTATGGATTTGCTTGGTGTGATCGCTATGCTTTCCAGCCTTCCCCTGCTTTTGCTCCTCATTGATTCCTTCCAAGCTTCTCCTTTCTTTCTCAATTTGCTGGTGCTGGTTCTGAGTTTGATTATGTTTTTCTTTGGTTTGATCATGCCTGTGCTCTTGTGCTCCCTCCTTTCGTTCTTCTTTGTCATGCAGATTGTGTTCTCCCATCGAATTACCTGCAGTAGAAACAATAGGTTGTTCAAAATTACCTGATCTTTCCTCTGTATCCTTCTGTCGCTCACTATGACAATCTGAGTTGCGATTTCTGGAGGGTGATGGATTGTTGATATTAATGTTCTCACTGTTAGGTTGAACAATTGGGATTGTTAGTTGTGTATTTTGAACTTGATCAACCCCTTCCTTCGATGTACCTCTATTAATTCCGGCGTATGGAACAGTAAGGTCGCCGGAATTATCACCCCTGATGATTCGACCGTCCATTTGCTCGAAATTTTGGTTGGGATACTCGTCTTCATTAGGAGAACAAACCCCAGTACTCGAAACCAGAAGAATCGAACTAGAATTTGGTCGAATATCGGTACGCGACTCAGGCGACTCCGTCGCGATTTTCTCCAAAGTCGCCCCTCTCGTCTGAACGATTGGGACTGTGGATTTGGCCAAAATTTGGACCCTGGATAGATCATGATGTGGGGATTTCATCTCCCCACTTGATTCCTCTCGATTCCACCCAGAAAGTGTTGGGGGAATATTTTTCCGATCTTCGCCGACGACCTCTTCATAAACAGCAGACTTCATCGCATCTTTGTCCTGCATATTCGAGGTGTACTGAGATTGATTTTGGGGCGTGTTATGTATTGTTAGGGAGCTCTCATCAGGGCGCTCCTTTTGGTTTTTGTCCGGTGGCCTTCTGACGGCTGATGGTGTCCCACGCGCCGTTGCGGCGCTGGGCGATTGGTGTATACTAGCCGTTGTGAGTAAGGTGGGAGCGTCTGAATACTAATCTCACGTATCAGTGTTACCATGAAAGTATATTCTTATGCAATTCCTAATGAGCTAATGACAATGACCATACAAGGTATTAAACCCTATGACCTACATTAAGCTATGATGGTAAATAAAGACATTAAAGACGTTTCTAGAAGGGACTCTAGCTTAGCACTGAGTGAACTAGAGTGAGAAGTGTCCCTTCCCACATGTAGGTAGGATTACTAACGTAATCTTGATATTGGAGAGTATAATGCATGTAGCATAAAGAGGGTCCTAAATATATCTCCTATTTCTTGAAAAATGTTGACTTCATAAGAATGCTAGCTAGTGGATCCATTTAGTTACTATGTACATATTTTGGTACTACCATGGCAAGTAGTTCTCCTTCATTTGGTTTAGGTTTCCATCACACCGGATTCCAGGTTAGATCATGTGGTCTATGTCGTTTAAAGAAAGATGTACCCAAATGGTAAAATGAACTAATAGAATGAACTTTAACAAGTATAACATAAGTGGATTAGCTTAGTCTAGGTAGGGTTATGGGACTCTAGGTAAAAATTATATTATTTAGCCTTGAGGAATGTCTTTGGAGGATATTCTTATATATGTACATTCTTATAATTGTACATGATATGTATATGATTATCTTTTATATTAATGTTGTCTTATGAGGTTAAATTCACTTATGCCTCTCTGTTTGGTCTCTATGAATACAGTATAATGATGATATGTGCTCTTAAATTATATGCTATGTGAAGTTGATAGTAGTCATGGTTTTTGTTGAGTTTATTTTATTTAGTAAGGTTATGGGGATTTGCTTTGTCATTGCACTTGTTGACATAATTAGGGTTCATGGTAAATTGTCACGACCCAAAACCGGGGCCGCGACTGGCACCCACATTTACCCTCCTATGTGAGCGAACCGCCAATCTAACCTTTAACATTTTAATACAATATCAACAAAAGAAATGCGGAAGACTTAACTCATTAATAAAAACAAATCAATAACTATTATTATTATCCCCAAAATCTGGAAGTCATCATCACAAGAACATCTATCTCAAATTGCTAAACTAAAACTATCTAAGAAGCTAAAACAAATACTAGCTAGTCCATGCCGGAAGTTCAAGGCATCAAGACTTGAAGAAGAAGACCCAGTCCAAGCTAGAAGCATTAGCTCACCCTGAAGATCCGGTGTGACGAAGACTGGCTTGATTTACTGCTGAGTTGAAGTTGACGGAACGTTTGCTGCATTACACAAATAACAAGAAGGAAACATAAAAGTAGGGGGTCAGTACAACCACAAGTACTGAGTAGATATCATCGGTTAACTCAAAATAGGGAACAATATATATCAATAATAATGTAAATCAACTACAATACTCAACATGTAGCAACATCAATTACTTTATCATTAACAATTACCGTCAAGTTTACACATGAGGACTCAAGCCTCAATACCATACTCATTTGGGAATTAAGTTCGTTAGATTGAGTATATTCATTATCTTTCAAGATTCATTATCTTTCTTCCTCTTGTGTCGGTACGTGACACTCCGCTCCTCTATTTCTATCCTGGTGCCGGAACGTGGCACTCCGATCCTCATATACTATCCTGGTACCGGAACGTGGCACCCGATCCATATATTCTATCCTGGTGTCGGAACGTGACACTCCGATCCTCATTCTATCCTGGTACCGGAACGTGGCACCCGATCCNCGCGACTGGCACCCACATTTACCCTCCTATGTGAGCGAACCAACCAATCTAACCTTTAACATTTTAATACAATATCAACAAAAGAAATGCGGAAGACTTAAACTCATTAATAAAACAATTCAAAACTATTATTAATATCCCCAAAATCTGGAAGTCATCATCACAAGAACATCTATCTCAATTCACTAAACTAGGAATGTCTAAGAACAAAAATAACTAAAAAGCTAGTCCATGCCGGAAGTTCAAGGCATCAAGACTTGAAGAAGAAGACCCAGTCCAAGCTAGAAGCATTAGCTCACCCTGAAGATCCGGTGTGACGAAGACTGGCTTGATTTACTGCTGAGTTGAAGTTGACGGAACGTTTGCTGCATTACACAAATAACAAGAAGGAAACATAAAAGTAGGGGGTCAGTACAACCACAAGTACTGAGTAGATATC
>CM064973.1:28614813-28660194 GCA_032847665.1 Solanum chilense | reverse complement strand
TTTGGGGTTTTGATTTGGAAGAATGAAATAATCTAGGTATTTAGGACTTATAAAACCACTTAAAATATCTAAAATACCCCTATGTAACCTCCCTTTCTCTTATTTTGACATGGGGTGAATTTACCACTTCACCACTAGAGTTACAGTGAAGTTGTGCAGGAGACAACCTCACAGAAGGTTGCCAACCGACGACAGTTTCCCAACAAACAGATCGTCCTGCTGGTCCATGGTTTTGGACTGAGGGTTGTACTTGGCATGTACTTCTACCATGCCTAAGTCCTGTCCAATGAATCGACGGGGCGTCGACTCGCCAACGAGCCATCTACTGCCTCCGTTGTTTGGGACTGTTTTGGGAAGTCTTGGATCATGAAAAGGGTCTTTCCTTAAGGACCCTTGGTTGGTCCATGGGGACTTTCACCGGGATTTTTCCAACCCAAATATGTTTGTAAACGTGTTTGGGACCTTCCATAATAATTTCATCCAAAACGAACACATAAAACTCGATGAAACATGTGATGACACACAAGGTCATTTCAAGGCAAACCTGTAACGACCTGTTTAGTCGTTTTGAGCAGCAGATTTTATTTCTGGAAAAACTGGCTGAGACGACGGTCACCACGACGGACCGTCATGGACACGACGGACCGTCGAGGGTGTCTCGTCCCAGAACACTTAGAATTTTGAAATTGGGGTACTAAAATCGACTCTCTGTAAATTGTGACGGACCTGCAGGACGGACCGTCACAACCACGACGAACCGTCGTGAGGCACCGTTGCAAAACACTTCAACTCTTGAGAATTTGGTACGGGGAACAAGTTTCTGAACGTCATGACGGAAGTGCAGGACGGACCGTCACAGGTGTGATGGACCGTCACAAAATCCTTAGAGAAAAATGGAATGTTAAGAGGTTGCGACGACCTGCGTGACGGACCGTCGCAGGCACGACGGGCCGTCACAGGTTGCGTAAGCCCAGTCAGAATCGGATTTCTTTACACGTTTTAAGGGACGTTTTGGACTATTCTTTCCTTAATTATAAAGTTAAAGGGTTAATATTAATAAGTCTAATTACTTGGGGGTTAAAAGAGGTAACCTTAAGTTAATTAGTGGGCTATTATTGCCACCTTTTATTCTTAATTATATACGAATTAGGGTAAAAGGAAGAGGGTTTGGAATAAGAAAAAGAGAAAGAACAGAAAGAGAGAGAGAGATTGGTCGATCAAAGAGGGAGGAAATCAAAGCTTGGGAAATTGCTTGTTGATTCCAATTCTTCGGTGGAGGTAGGTTATGGTTTTTACGATATTCGTAGTGAACTCTTGATAGCGAATAATATGTGTTGATTGTATTGTAAACCCTGCTATATGCTTAATTGTATACTTGCATGAATATGATTGTGTGATTTTGATAAAGCAAGCATGATGAAAACCATTGAATCCCAAATCTTGAAAGAAACTTTAATATACTTCATTAATGATGATGCCTTGGTATAAAAGAAGGCTTGATGAATTAAAGTAATGGGATTGATGATGCCTTGGTATAGAGAAGGCTTGATGAACGGATAGAATGAAATTAGTGGACCGGAGTGTCACGTTACGACACATAGAATTAGTGGATCGGAGTGTCACGTTCCGACACATAGTATTAGTGGGACGGGTGTCACGAACCGACACATAGAATTAGGGGATCGGAGTGTCACGTACCAACACATATAGGGGATCGGAGTGTCACGTTCCGACACATATAGGGGATCGGAGTGTCACGTTCCGACACATATAGGGGATCGGAGTGTAACGTTCCGACACATATAGGGGATCGGAGTGTCACATACCGACACATAATAGTAGGGGATCGGAGTGTCACGTACCTACACAAGAGGAAGAAAGATAATGAATCTTGAAAGTTGATAAATATACTCAAACATAATGAACTTAATTCCCAAATGAGTATGGTAATGAGGCTTGAGTCCTCATGGATGAACTTGATAGTACTTATTGATGATTATAGTACTTGTTATTGCTACATGTTGAGTTTATAGTTGATTTATGATATTATTGATAAATATTATCTTCTATTTTGAGTTGGCCGATGATATCTACTCAGTACTTGTGGTTTGTACTGACCCCTACTTTTATGTTTTCTTCTTTGTTATTTGTGGAGTGCAGCAAACGTTCCGTCATCTTCAACTCAGCAGTAATTCGAGCCAGTCTTCGTCACACCGGATCTTCAGGGTGAGCTAATGCTTCTAGCTTGGACTGGAATTCTTCTTCTTCAAGTCTTGATGCCTTGAATTTCCGGCATGGACTAGCTTCTATGTATTTTAGTTTCTTAGACATTTTTAGTTTAGTAATTTGAGGATAGATGTTCTTGTGATGATGACTTCCAGATTTTTGGGGAAATAATAGATGTTGAATTTTAATAGTTATTGATTTGATTTTTATTAATAATGTTAAGTCTTCCGCGTTATTTTCTGTTGTTATACATTGAGATGTTAAGGTTAGATTGGTTGGTTCGCTCACATAGGAAGGTAAATGTGGGTGCCAGTCGCGGCCCCGGTTTTGGGTCGTGACAAACTTGGTATCAGAGCATTAGGTTCATTGGTCTCATCACACAAGAACGAGTCTAGTAGAGTCTTAAGGAACGGTAGGGGGACGCCTTTACTCTTCTTTGAGAGGCTATAAGACTTTAGGAAAATTCCATTCTTTCATTCTTTCTTTCGTGCTACTACTAGAGTCCAATTGGTATCTAGGTGATACAAATTGGTATCTGACCATCTTCACTCTATTTCGCAGATTGTTAGAACTAGAGCAACGACCGCACCAACAGCGACAACTAAAAGACAAGAAGCGTCTGAGCCAGCCACTGGGGCTGTAGCTCGAGAAGGATCAGTGGCAAGAGGCCGTGGTAGAGGTCGTGGGAGGACGTCATCTAGAGGAAGAGGACGAGCCCCTAGCCCATCTGGTACTAGGGCGGTGACTCCTCCACCGACTGAGGAAGTGATAAGAGAGGGTGAGGAAGGGGAGACTGAACAAGTACAGAATGAGGAATTACCACCCCAACCTACCCCAGAAATGATTAATCAAGTTCTGGCTTATCTTAGTGGATTATCTGATCAAGGCCAAGCACCTCCAGTGTTTTCTGCACCAACACCTCCGGTTTCAGAGGTACGACATGCAGCCACTATGGCTCCTCGTATGGATGATTCATTAGAAATAGGCACATTTCCTCGTCTGACTACTGGGCCTATAATGACAAATGATCAGCATGAACTTTTCAGTAAGTTCTTGAAATTGAAACCTCCAGTCTTCAAGGGTGCAGAATCTGAAGATGCTTATGATTTTCTGGTTGATTGTCATGAGCTACTACACAAGATGGGTATAGTAGAACGGTTTGGCATTGAGTTCGTGAGCTACCAGTTTCAAGGGAACGCCAAAATGTGGTGGCGGTCACACGTTGAGTGTCAACCAACAGAGGCACCGCCTATGACTTGGGCATCATTCTCCAGCTTGTTTATGGAGAAGTATATCCCAAGGACTTTGAGGGATAGAAAAAGGGATGAGTTCTTGAGTTTAGAGCAAGGTAGGATGACGGTTAATGCATATGAGGCTAAATTCCGTGCATTATCCAGGTATGCCACCCAACTTTGTTTCAGTCCACAAGAACGGATTCGCCGTTTTGTGAAGGGGTTGAGGTCAGAATTGGGGATTTCAGCCTTACAGGTAGCGGCTACGGCAAAATCCTTCCAGAGGTGGTAATGGTAGAGGCCGCTTTTCTGGAGGACGTGGTGGTCGAGGTAATGGTGGTCACCAAAACGGCAGAGGAGATGGGCAAACTGGAGCCACTACTACGCAACATGGCAGGGGCAACGGACAAACAAATAATAGGGCCCATTGTTACGCTTTTCCTGGGAGATCTGAAGCAGAGGCATCAGATGCTGTCATCACAGGTAACCTTTTGATTTGTGATTGCATGGCTTCCGTATTGTTTGATCCCGGATCCACATTTTCTTATGTATCTTCCTCATTTGCTAATGGTCTAAATTTACATTGTGAATTACTTGACACGCCTATTCGTGTTTCTACTCCGGTGGGTGAGTCTGTAATAGTTGAAAAGGTGTATAGGTCTTGTTGGGTAAATTTTGTGGGGAGCAACACGTATGTAGATTTGGTTATTTTAGAAATGGGTGACTTTGATGTAATTCTGGGTATGACTTGGCTTTCTCCAAATTTTGCGATTTTGGATTGTAATGCTAAAACGGTGACGTTAGCCAAGCCTGGTTTAGTGTGTGCAAAAGCCTGGTTTAGTGTAATGATACACCGTGGTTTCACAGAATTATTAATACTTTTTCCTTAATTTTAGTGTGTGCAAAAGCCTTTTTGTGCTAACTTTTATATAAGTTTCTTTTTATTTTGCAGGAAATCTGTCCAAACCTTAATGCGGAGATTTCTAGCCAAAAAAATTAAGAAGAGACCACCTACGGAGCTTATAACGGTCCGTCGTGCTTGTGACGGTCCGTAGGTGGCAGCGTAGTGCAGCTGCTGAATGAAGATGGGGAAGTCTTACCAAGTGTAGGGTTACGTAGCTTGTGACGGTCCATCGTGTCTATGACGGTCCGTCCTGCAGGTTCGTCATGAAGTTCAGAGAAGTGATCCCAGTCCATATTCAAAGAGTTGAAGTGTTTTGAAACGAAGGCCCTCGACGGACCGTTGTGCCTATGACGGTCTGTCATACTTGCCGTCGAGGGGAATGAAGAAGATCAGCAGAAGAAATTGAATAAGTATGGGACGATGGAGTCTATGACAGTCCATCGTGACCATGACGATCCGTCGCGAGGTCCGTCGACCCAGCCGCGTTTTGGGAGATTTCCAGCAAATAGAGTCATTGTTTAATTAGGTTTTTTTTTTTATAAGTAGTTTGAAAAACCTCGTTTTTGAGGTTAGACTCTGTTACGTTAGACTTTTGATTGTTAGACATCATATTATTGGACTTTGTGTATTAGTATGAGATTCTTGATAATTATTAGACTTTTTGTGAGATTATTGATTACTTTGAGATTCTTGCAAGTGATTTGTGGTGATTAATCAAGCAAACTTTCAGATTTTACTCTTTCTCATTGAAGTAAGTACATGAATTCTTATTTAATATATTTGAATATTGAGATTATGACTATGAGTAACTAAACTCCATAACTAGGGTTGTTGGAACCATCGGCCAATAATGAGATAAAACCTAACTAAAATAACAATTCTACAATAGTGTCTTGCATGTATTAATAATTCTTTCGCTTAGAAGTCTTTTTAACGGATGGGAAACGTTAGAACTCGCCTTAATGCTACTTGCCGGACCAAGGAGGTAGATAAGAGGAAAAGAACTATTAACATAGATTTAGTGTATACTATCTAATAGGCTAGTATTGATTGGCACGAGGAAATAACTTAGTCAAATATCGAATACGATGCTTAATATGAGGTAAAGATAAGGGTTAGGAAAGCAACACACGTAGCCGGACCAAGATGCACAATTACATTTTCTAGATGCCGTACCAAGGATTAAGAAATACATAACTTATCACTTTGCATGCAAGATACTAGGAAAGAATTGTTATAGTTAGAATTATCAAGTTATGAACCTGTGGGCAACACGTAAACCCTAGTTACTTTGATTAATTGATTAATTGATTAAAATCCAACTTTCAAATCTTTCAAGTGTTTCTTTCAATTTCGTTAGTTATTTTCACTCATTTAGAAATAGAAACCCCCGTTTTATTGTTTTTACTTTAAAAGGAAGTCATTGCCCAAACAATAGTAATAACAGGTTGAAGTTAAGTCTAGACTATATTCCTCGTGGGAACGATCCCAACCTCACTACTTGGGTTATTTACTTGACACGACCGCTTTACTTCTTATTTGAGAAGTAAGTTTGAGCGTATCAAATTTTGGCGCCGCTGCCGGGGATTATAGCATTTAGATTAACTTGAACTTATTACTATAGTGTAGTTGATATTTTCTTGATTTTACTTTGTTTTATTGTTTTTGATTTTTTTAGAACTATCCACCTTGTATGACAAATACACGGAGAGGAAGAGAACCCCTGTTTCCCTATGATCACGAGTTAGAGCGTACACTGCGCAATATGAATCGAAACTTGGGAATAAATGATGATGATCCGAACCAGAACATCCCAACTCCGGTTGATGTTCATGGTCAGATGTTACCCGATGCTCCGGGTGAACACCAACAGAGGGGACAAAAGCCTATTCCACGGCCCCAAGCATACTACAGAGGCTATGTTAACACAGCAGACTCGGATGGGCCACTGGTTTTGCCTCCTCTACCCACAGGCCACACTTTTGTAGTAACTAGTAGCCTGATGCAAACGCTCACTGCCAGAGGTTTGTTTTCAGGGCTACCTTCTGAGGATCCACATGCCCATATAGCTAAGGTAAGTGCAGTGTGGAAAAGCTGTGTAGGGAGGCCTGATTTGGATTTAGATGTAATAGATCTCAGAGTTTTTCCTCTCTCATTGACGGGAGAGGCTTCTGTGTGGTTCACTGAGATCCCATACAACTCAATCTTCACTTGGAACCAACTAAGGGATGTCTTCTTAGCACGCTACTATACGGTCTTCAAGAAACTAAACCACAAAGACAGAGTGAATAACGTTGTGGCACTACCAGGAGAGTCAATTCGAAGTTCTTGGGATAGATTCATCTCGTTCTTGAGAAGTGTCCCAAATCACCGTATAAATGATGAATCACTAAAGGAATACTTCTATCGGGGACATGATGATTTCAATAAAGCGGGGTTGGACACTAAAGCAGGTGGATCTTATGGGGAGTGTCCTTATGCTGAGATCGCTGAAAAATTAGAGAAAATCTCCCCGAATAACAAAGCTTGGAGTACTAGGAAGTCTGATACAGGGAGAAACACTTTCGCAGTGCAGGCCACTCAAAACCCAGCCACAGATGAAATTCGTGAAGAAATGGCTCATATGACAACCGAGCTTGGGTTGGTACTAAAACATGTCACTGGGGTGAAAAAAAGATAAATGCGGTCAACTACTTGTCGAAACCACCGCCACAAAACGGTGAGTGCTATTATGAGGAGGATTCCTATGCAGTAAATGAACAGATGGGGGGTTTCCGACCAAGTGCCCAAGGCTCTAATCAAGAGAATTGGCGCCAAGGTCATGTGAACCAAGGTCGGAACTATGGTAACTACAATCGTGAGGGTCATTATTTCCATGATGGAAACTACAACCACGACAACAACTTCAACAGGGGTAACTATGGTAATAGAAACGACAGGAATGGACCCTATGTTCCTCCTTAAAATCGTGAAGTTACTCCTAGGGATAGTGGAGGTAGTATGTCGCGAGGTGAGGATATGTTGCATAAAATGATGAGGAGGTCGACACTAGTGATGAGCACAACGAAGAGTTGAGAAATAAATTAGCGGTATTGGGCAAAAAGTCGATACACATGCAATATCGATTAAGCAACTTGAGTTACAATTGGCCCAATTATCTGCAAGTGTGAACACACGGCAACCGGGCACTCTTCCTAGCAACACTGACCAAAATCCGAAAAATGATGGACATTGTATGGCAATTACTACTCGCGGTGGCAAGAGAACCATTGACCTACTTATGCCGTCTAATGAGAAAAAGGTGACAGAAGATACTGATAAAGTGGTAGATGTTGATGGTGAATTAGCGGATAACACTGCTAAAGATGCTAAAGTGCCAAAAAAGGTAACTCTCATGCGTAGGCCACCACCCCCATTTCCTTAAAGGTTGTTAAAAAAGACCGAGGATGGTAAATATCGGCGTTTAATAACAATTTTTAAGCAACTTTCTATCAATGTTTCTTTGGTAGAAGCTTTAGAACAAATGCCCGATTACTCCAAGTTTATGAAAGATCTTGTCACAAAGAAAAGATCGGTCACTTTTGAGGATGATGATAGAATGCAGCATTGTAGTGCTTTTGCTACAACATCTCTGGTCCAAAAGAAAGAAGATCCGGGTGCGTTCACTATTCCTTGTACAATCGGGCTAGTACATTTTGCGAAAGCATTATGTGATCTGGGGGCAAGCATAAATATCATGCCCCTCTCGATTTACAAGAAGTTGGGTTTGGGTGATCCAAAGCCCATTGCGATGCGGCTACTGATGGCTGATCGCACAGTAAAAAGGCCTATAGGGATACTCCACGATGTGCTAGTAAAAGTGGAGTCGTTAATCATTCTGGCAGATTTTTTTATTCTTGATTGTGAAGTCGATTTTGAAGTGCCCATTATTCTTGGGAGGCCATTCCATGCTACAAGAAGAGCCTTAGTAGGCATGGAAAAGGGGCAGATGAAATTTTTGTTGAACAATGAGGAAGTGACCTTTAACATTTGTAGATCCATGAGGCAGAGTGGTGAGCTTCAATCGGTATCTACTATATCCTACAACATGGGTGAGACATTTGAGACACAAATAGAAGAACGTCTAGGTGTAGAAGCATTAGCGGCAGTGATAATGAACTTTGATAGCTATTGCATTGAAGAGTATGAGTCATTAGTCGCGGATCTTGACCGCGGTGATGTTCGGTTTAAACCGAAGAAATTTGAGCTAGATATGAAGAATAGTGAGTCCCCACCCGCGAAACCATCGATAGAGGAGGCTCCAAAATTAGAACTAAAAGCTCTCCCACCTCATCTCAGGTATGAATTCTTAGGAAATGGCGACACTTTGCCAGTAATCATTGCATCAGACATGGATGAACAACAAGTTCAGAGTTTGGTGAGGGTACTAAAAAGGTTCAAAAAAGCTATTGGGTGGACTATTGCGGACATTATTGGGATCCCTCCTGGTATTTGCTCTCATAAAATCCAACTCATGCCTGATCGTAAGCAAAGTATTGAGCACCAGAGACGCTTAAATCTTCCTATGCAAGAGGTCGTGAAGAAGGAAATCATTAAGTGGTTGGATGCCGGCGTAATCTATCCAATCGCCAATAGTAGTTGGGTATGCCTGGTTCAGTGTGTACCTAAGAAAGGGGGAATGACTGTGGTCCCCAACGAAAAAATGAACTTGTTCCAATGAGACCGGGTACTGGATTGAGGGTGTGTATGGATTACCGCAAACTAAATTCATGGACTAAAAAGACCACTTTCCTATGCCCTTCATGGATCAGATGTTTGATAGACTTGCCGGAAAAGGGTAATACTATTTTCTTGATGGATATTCGGGGTATAATTAGATTTCTATTGCACCAGAAGATCATTAGAAAACCGCTTTTACTTGTCCATATTGTACCTTTGCATTCAGAAGAATGCCATATGGTACCTTTTACATTTCAGAGATGTATGATGTCGATATTTTCTGACATGGTGGAGGATACTATAGAAGTTTTTATGGATGATTTTTCTATGGTTGGTGATTTATTCGAGCAGTGTTTGACCAATTTATCTGAGGTCCTTAAGAGATGTGAAGACTGCAATTTAGTACTAAAATGGGAAAAGTGTCATTTCATGGTAAAAAAGGGTATTGTGTTGGGTCATCGCATTTCAGAAAAGCATAGAGATTGATCGAGCTAAAGTCGAGGTAATAGAGAGACTTCCCCCACCGATCTCTATGAAAGGTCTTAGAAGCTTTCTTGGGCATGCAGGTTTTTACCAGAGATTCATCTAAGACTTTTCAAAGATTGCACATCCATTGTGCGAACTGTTGGAGAAAGATTGTAAATTTTGTTTTGATGAATCCTGTCTTAAAGCATTCAGTGAGCTAAAAGAAAAATTGGTGTCTGCACCTATCATTATTTCTCCGGATTGGAACAGTCCATTTGAGGTGATGTGTGATGCTAGTGGGGAGGCTCTTGGTGTAGTATTGGGACAGAGAAAAAACAAAATCCTTCACCCCATTTACTATGCTAGTAAAGCCCTAAATGAAGCTCAAAAGAACAACACAGTAACCGAGAAAGAACTCCTTGCAGTAGTCTTTGCTTTTGAGAAATTTCGCTCCTATTTGCTACGTACTAGAGTTATAGTGCATACTGACCACTCAACACTATGATATTTGATGGCAAAGAAGGATGCGAAACCTAGGCTGATTCGTTGGGTATTACTGCTACAAGAATTTGACTTTGAAGTGATGGATAGAAAAGGAACTGAAAATCAAGTTGCTGATCACTTGTCTTGTCTAGAGGATGAAGCTATGAGAGAGTTAGGGGATAAGACTGACATTGATGATACTTTCCCTGATGAGCATGTATTGGCTGCTTCACAAGACTTGATCCCATGGTTCGCAGATTTTGCGAACTATCTGGCTAGTCATATTGTTCCATTTGACTTCTCCTTTCATCAAAGAAAAAAGTTCATGTACGATGTGAAGAAGTTCTAATGGGATGAACCATACTTGTATAGGAGTTGTGCCGACGGGATTATTTGACGTTGTGTTCAAGAATGTGAGATGTTGAGTGTGTTGGAGGCATGCCATTCCTCACCTGTTGGTGGACATCACAGTGGTATCCGAACCACTCATAAGATATTACAATGTGGTTACTATTGGACAACTCTTCATCATGATGCTCATGAGTTTGCTAAAGCATGTGACAGATGCCAACGAGATGTTGGAATTTCAAGAAAGCAAGAGCTCCCTGTAAACCCCATTCTTGTGATTGAGTTATTTGATGTTTTGGTATTGACTTTATGGGCCCTTTTGTGAGTTATCATGGAATGAAGTCCATTCTAGTAGCAGTTGATTATGTATCTAAATGGGTCGAAGCCATCGTCCTTGCAAACAATGAAGATAAAAGTGTCACTCCATTCTTGAAAACGAATATATTCTCTCGTTTTGGCACCCCAAGGGCCATTATTAGTTGTATATGGTCTTTTGTCTAGGAATACATGCTTTTTGACTTGTATGTGTTTTTGGTTGTGCATAAGACTTATGAATGTAACTTAGCAAGGTTTTAACCAAATGTCTCTTTTAGTATGATTCTATGATAATGTGTGCATATGTTTCCATAAATTGTAAAAATCGTGTACTAACCCATATTTCTATGTTTTCTACAAAATTGTAGGTTCCAGTAATTCAGTTCTTAGAAGGCCTATTGAAGAAGATTGGACTCTTTTATGCAATAGGTCCTCGTGTTTAGGGATATTATTATTTCTACATTCTAACTACGAAGTTGTATTGTGTTAAAGACATTGTGCTTTCCTTTATCATTTGGATATTGATGTTTGCATATATTGGCATAGTTACTTTGTCATACCTAGAGAGTACACCCTAGAACATATCATGTTCTCGAAGTACAACATGGCGTACTTGACCTCTCAGATGTCTTGTATAGGCCCTTTGATATCATTGCTTATATATATGTATGAATATTAGTGCAAAATTAAAACATTTCAAACGAATAATATTTCATAATATCTTTATATAAAATTATAGGAAATACTAATCCTCAACATACGCCAATCATAGACTGAAGAATACTTATGAAACGACCCATACAATCGAAATATAGATATTTAGTCTATTATAATATTGTTGCTGAAAGAACTTTAAAGATAGTAATGTCCTCAAATCAAGTGACGAAATACCCCCTACATTTCTTGAAAGAATCCTAGATTCCAAACCTTGCTTCAAGATACTCTCACCTTCTAGACACACCTTTAGAAATAGACAAAATGTATGGAATTAGTACAATGCATTTACAAAATATGGTATAATGCATAAAATCTTGAGAAACGGACATTTATATTAAAATATGCTCTTTACAGTAAAACATTATATGACAATATAAAGGAGCACATATAACACCAACTGATCATATAAGTCAAGTATGACAAGATAGCCTCAAGAACGCATGATAACACTTAAACATGAGACCCTCCTACCAAAGGTGATTCTAAGGCTTACTTGGGTGAGTTATGAAGCGACCTCCCATACAATCATTTATACACACAAAAGAGATTCTTTAGACTACCTAAGATAAGATTATTCCCAAATTAATCAAACTCTCTACCTAGAATTTCTCTAAGAATCACCTAAGTAAGAAAATAGTAGAACGACTATATACCCTCTCCAAGCCTACTAAGCAATCCTCAAAGCTACACTATATACTTGCCATTTCATTAACGTACCTTTACTTAAGTCATTATGTTCATTTGATCATTTAAGAGACATTCAACATTCAAGAACAATCATATAGTGGTCTTGGAGACGCCCTACGGACTCACATACAAATATCTTAAAACCCTAATCATGCAATGTGTAGATCGTAAAAAATTCCACTACGTAAAGTTTATAATACTTATCCAACACTAATATGTGTTTCACATGATAAAAGTAGACAATAAATATTATAGACCATAATAGCTAGGCATTGAATTTGGAGTCTACCGTACTCCGATGGAGGGTTTTGTACTTGCAAATGGTAGAACTAGGACTCATCTTATGATGGTACATGGTTAAGGAATATCTAGGGTTTCTTTGTACTTAAGCCTTATCATAGAACTGTAGATACTCCCCAAGCATACTCACTCGGTTCTAACTTTTGTTCTCCTAGAGTAGTTCAATAAAGGAGCATATGAAGAGGTACCATATGTTGTTCATAACAAAATCATACCATACGCTACGAAAGAGGTCACTTAGGGTTGCCTTACTTTTGTTAAGAGGATAGCCCAATAAATTTCCTAAGGACAATTTCATTGTCCAACATATATAAAGACAAAAATCATACATAAATCAATAGCATTGTAACATCATTTATGGGCAAACATAACAAACATAGTATAATCACGACATTAGAAGACTCACCTCTCGCTTCTAAGTACCTTATTAAATAACATACATTGCACTTTCAACAATCATAACAATAACATAGTAAATTACTCAATAGAGTAATCCATACTAACTCTTCAATTCACATACAAGATCAATTCGTAGGTCATAGGATGAGCAGAAAGGGTCATTTAAGAGTTCGTTCAAGTCTTAGTCCCAATCCCAATGTTTACATGTTATAATGTACTAAGCACAACCCAATCAAGACCATTATTTTGATAAATATCATGAATCACACGACATTCACACATAATTTATCAAATACTCAACAACTCGTGTTAAAGCCACCATAAAAATCATCATTTTTCATCTAAAGTCACAAATCTAAAGTTAAAAATAGAACCCTTTTTTGGAGTAAAAACCCTAGAATTTGAATGTCTTGAACACTACCTTCGAAAGGACCTCTTGGGTAAAGGAATACCAAGAGTTAAAAACCTATATCTTATAGATGAATATTCCATGAAGTTTGAATGGAATCCTCGAAGCCTTCGTCGTCTTCCTTAAGCTCTTTTTGTTCTTAAATGGAGTTTGGAAAAAGAGTGTTTCTTGAGAGACATGGGTAATTGCGTTTGAATCTCACTTGGACGTGTAAAAAGTTATCTAAAACTTACCTAGTTTCCATATATAATCATCCTATAAGTTATTCAAGAGATTCTTAACTTGAATGGTCTTTTTATGAAGTTAAATTACCAAAACTACGACCTTAACGATTTCGAGAAGTGGCCACAAGTCACGGGGCCAATACCCATTATTTTTCTAAAATTTTGATTCGAGGAAGTGAGGTGCATGTCATCCTCGTGTCGCACACTTGTTTCCCCAATCTAGTTTGCGTAGGCTTCTTTGGAAGCCTTCCTACACATCGGGTGGTCCTTGGGTTGTCATTATCCGACGTTTGGACTCTTTGTACTACATAATACCTATCCAAGGTCTCTTTACATATTTTGGAATTCATTTGACACTTGGAAACCTTCACCACAAATAGGGATGTTAACTAGTCCGAATTAGATAGTTTCCAGAGGTCAACTTCTTTTTTTGTCATATTGTCTCTAACCTCTTCTAAATGAACTTATTACACTAATATAGGTCTGGAAAGATTATTTTAAATTTTATTTAATAGGTTAATCTCTAGTCTCAGTCATGGATTTTCAGGAGTGTTACATTATCCCCCCTTAGAAACATTCGTCCCCGAATAACACAAAAATCTTTTGGAGGGTAAGAATAGACTAAATTCTAGCAGCCCAACAAACAACAACATAAAATCATAATGAGTCACTTCATATAGGAGTGATATCAACCTCTTTTAAACCCATACCATAACACTACAGATAACACTGAATTCATGATGCACGTAAAAGAGCTTAACATTTCATAACACATAGCGAGGAATTTATGCCTCAAAATCAACATGAGCTCAAAACATATCATGAGTTACCATGCTATTATTCTTATCAAAACTACAGCAATACAATAAAATCTGTAGAAGACACATGCATACATATTTCATATAAGTGCAAGAATAGATTACGAAAGCTTTCTCTTTACTCAAATTGGTATGAATTTTACAATATCATGCACCTATATATAGAACAACTCAATTTCATATTTATTCATCAATTTCATCAATAAGAAGACTGTGTAACCCCAAGGTGTAAAAAGATGAGGGTAGTGGGACTTCATGTCAGCTTCTGCCTCCCATGTTGCATCGTCAACAAGATTGTTCTTTCATAGAACTTTTACCGAGGCAAACTCCTTGTTTCTAAACTTATTGACTTGGATATCTAGGATATCAACTGGAATCTCATAGTAGGAGAGGTTCTCATCCACCCCTAAAGCTTCAATAGGCAGAATGGACACGGGGTTGCCTATGAATTTCTTGAGCATACACACTTGAAACACCGGATAAACTGTAGCTAGTTCACTAGGTAGTTTCAAATCATAGGCAACCATCCCGATTTGTTGTAAAACCTCATATGGACCAACATACCGGGGAATTAACTTCCCCTTCTTACCATACCTCTATACCACTTTCATACGTGAAATCTTCAAGAAGTCATGATCAAATATATAAATCTCAAGGTCTCTTCTATCATTGTCGGCATAAGACTTTTGCCGACTATAGGATGTCTTAAATGTATATCTATGGACTCATAGATAATCATTGGACCAAGGAGTGAGGACTCATAATCTTTAAACCATCCAACCGTAGATCTACACCTACTACCATTAAGAGCATCAAAAGGTGCCATGAAGATTCCCGAATGATATCTATTGTATTAAGAGAACTCAATGAACGGTAGATGATCATCCCAACTTCTTTTAAAGTGAATAACACAAATTCTTAGCATATCTTCTAGGGTCTGAATGGTAAGTTCCGCTTTGCTATCTGTCTGAGGATGAAATGGGGCATGGAGTTTTACTGGTGTACCTAAACAATTTTGAAAAGCCTTCCAAAAATGAGAAGTTAATTGGTAGCCTCTATAAGAAATGATGGACAAAGGATTCCCATGAAGACTCAAAATTTCATTAACGTTGATCCTTGACAAATCTTTAGTAGTGTAAGTAGACTTGACAGGAAAAAAATGAGAAGAATTGCTCAACCTATCCACAATAACCCAGATACAATCATTTTGCCTCCAGGTTTGAGGCAACCCAACTATGAAGTACATATTGACACTTAGCAACAGACTCTTCAATAATTTTCAAAAACCATCCCATAAATAGACTCTCTATGGTCACAATACATTTTGGTGGCAAGAGTACATGGTCGACGAACCATCTTGCTCTACACCGAAAAAGAGAGCTTTCAGTATACCAAGTGCTGGTTACATTGAAGAGCTCAAAACTCCTTCTTTCGAGGAGTTGTTGAAATCATTTTGGGATGGAAAATCACAGAAGCAAGCAAATGGAGATGTAAAACATATTGCAGATGACGGTCATTCACTGAGAGATTCAAGACTTCCTCTCACTACTATTAATTAGTACTATAGAAATTAGACACTATAGGATTATGGAAGAAAAGCTTGTACATAAGAATTCACCTACATGGACTAGTGAGGGATAGCTTAGCGGTAAGTGCCCTCCACCTCCAATTATAGTTGGGGGTTCGAGCCATCAAGGAAGCAAAGTGGAAGAAGCCATTGTTAGGCTTCTTGAGTAGGGGGAGTTTGAATGTGGGTTACCATATCCAAGAAAGAAGAAAGGAAAAAAAGGAAAGAAAATCTCCATGTAATTGATGTTAGTGTATCCTATTCTTTAAATTATTTGTAGTGATTGGGAAAAAAAAAAAAAAAAAAAAAAAAAAAATATGTATTTAATAGTAGGAATTATGGGCTTCTTCAAGAATTCGACATCTCAAATCCTCAATATCGGGTACACATAATCTCCCCGTGTACCTAATAATACAATCAACCCCTTGTGATAATGAATCATTGAGCTTATCAAAAACAGATTCCTTTAACTCCATCAATAGTGGATCAAGTTGCTGCTTAGATTTGACCTCCACCACTAATGATTTTTCGGAGTTATAATGGACCATAAAACCACAATTTTGATAATATTCTAACCACACGCCTAATCGAGACAACCTATGAAAATCTTTCAGAATTTCTTTCTTCTCTTCTTCCAAATGAGACACACTAGCCATAGACATACGACACAAAGAAACTGCAACTACATTGGCCTATCAAGGGTGGTAAAAGACAGTCATGTCGTAATCCTTCAATGATTCTAACCATCTTCTCTGTCGAAGATTCAACTCTTTTTGTGTAAACACATATTGACAACTTTTATGGTTAGTAAATATATAAAAATGTATACCATACAAATAATGTTTCCATATTATAAAGGCAAAAACTACAGTAGCTATCATAAGCTGATGAGTTGGATAATTCTTCTCATGAAGTTTGAGTCGCCTAGAAGCATAAGCTATCACCTGACCGTGCTGCATGAGGACACATCCCAAGCGCACTCGGGAAGAATGAAAATACACAACAACGTCTCCTTTGCCCTTCGCTAAGGTGAACACTGGAGCGGAGGTAATATTATCTTTCAAATCATGAAAACCTTTTTCATCATCTTTAGACCACTGCAACTTTGCCTTATTTTGGACCAAGAGTTTCAAAGGAGAAGTAATGGAAGAAAATCCATAAATAAACCTTCTATAATTCCCGGCTAAACCCAAGAAACTTCTCATGTATGTGTGAGTCATTGTGTAGGCCAATTTCTCAATGCATCTTTCTTGACAAGGCGTATTAGACCCTTTGGAGTCTTGTACAAGCCTTTTTAATATCGTTCATTGCAAAATATATGAAAAGCAGTGAAGAATTTATAATTTTTAAAGACATTTGATATAAAAAAGGAAATCTTTTATAAAATCTATGAAAATCTCATCGTCACAAGAAAAAACTGAAGACACGACATAATTTACATAGGGAAGCGGCACTTTATATTCTAAAAAGATACATAATATATCTTAACATAAGGAAACTATGAAGATAGAAATTATTCCCTTGGATATATTAGGATATGTTTTATCTTGAGAGGAACTTTCCCAAGCTTTTTCTTCTAGACATCAACCTTGATTCCAAAACTTATACTTAGATAGTATATAATTGTATCGGGTTAGTACAAAACAATATAATATGTATTAAATACGCAAAAACATTCAAAAAGGGACATTTTAGTAAAATAGCATTTTATGCAAATTAGGTAAAACATTCAATAACATAGCAGAAAAACATCATAAGGAACATCATTTAACACTTAGATAATGATTTCAATAGTTTTAACCAATTGGTACACTTTAAAATAAACTCACAAAATGTTACACTTACTCAATTTAAACATTACACAGAATTACAAGACTCCAAAGTAGTGAACTTCCAAAGTTGCCAATGAAGAATAAGCATCATTTCCGTCAAAGTTTCCCAATCTAAGGTCATCCTAAGACTCACTAAGGTAAGAAGTATACATATACCTCCTTCAATACACACCAAAGTTACCGTGAAGACTACATCCCTTTTAGGCATACATACCTCGGTAGAACAAGCACCCACTCAATGGTAATACAATAGAACAACACCCAACAACACACAAAAAAGTTTCCTTTCAGAAGGCCTACTTGGTGCAATGAGTATATGGCATCCCACACCACCACCTACCATATGCAGTACATTCATTTAGAAGACTTGGCACAAAGACTCCCCATTTGGCAGGTCCTACCTAGTGCAATGGATAAATAGTGTCTCATTCCACTACCTACCGTTAGTAGAACGATATACCGTGGTTTCACGGTATTATTAATACTTTTTCATTAAGTTTAGTGTGTCCAAAAGCCTTTTTGTGCTAATTTTTATATAAGTTTCTCTTTGTTTTGTAGGAAATTTGTCCAAAGCTGAATGCGGAGATTTTGAGCGAAGAAATGTAGAAGATACCACCTATGGAGCTTATGACGGTCTGTCGTGCTTGTGATGGTCCGTAGGTGGAAGCGTAGTGCAGCTGCTGAAGGAAGATGGGGAAGTGTGAACAAGTGTGGGATTACGAAGCTTGTGACGGTCCGTCGTGTCTATGATGGTCCGTCCTGAAGGTTCGTCATAAAGTGCAGAGAAGTGATCCGAGTACCCAAATTCCAAGAGTTGAAGTGTTTTAGAACGAAGACCCTCGATGGACCGTTGTGCCTATGATGGTCCGTCATTCTTGCCGTCGAGGGAATTAAGAGGGCGGCAGAAGAAATTGCACAAGTATGGGACGACGGAGTCCACGACGGTCTGTCGCGTGTTCCGTCGACCCAGCCGCATTTTTACAAATTTCCAGCAATTAGAATCCTTGTTTAATTAGGTTTTTGTTTTTTTATAAATAGTTCGAAAAACCTCCTTTTTGAGGTTAGACGCCAGATAGTTAGATATAAGATTTTTAGACTTTGTGTATTAGTGTTGGATTTTGAGATTCTTGCAATTGATTTTTGGAGATTAATCAAGCAAACTTTGGATTTTATTCTGTCTCATTGAAGTAAGTACATGAATTCGTATTTAAAATATTTGAATATTGTGTTTATGGCTATGAATAACTAATCTCCATAACTAGGGTTGTGGGAACCATAGGCAAATAATGAGATAAACCTTAACTAAAATAACAATTCTAGATTAGTATCTTGCCTGTATTTATAATTCTTTCGTTTAGAAGTCTTCTTAACGGATGGACAACGTTAGAACTCGCCTTAATGCTACTTGCCAGACCAAGGAGGTAGATAATTGGAAAAGAATGATTAACATAGATTTAGTGTATACTATCGAATAGTCTAGTATTGATTGATACGAGGTAATAACTTAGTCAAATATCGAATAAGATGCTTAATATGAGGTAAGGATAAGGGTTAGGATAGCAACACACGTAGCCGGACCAAGGTGCGTAGTGAGATTTTCTAGATATCGGACCAAGTATTTAGAAATACATAGCTTATCACTTTGCATCCAAGATACTAGGAAAGAATTGTTATAGTTAGAGTTATCAAGTTATGAACCTGTGGGGAACACGTAAACCCTAGTTACTTTGATTAATTGATTAAAATCCAACATTCAAAGCTGTTAAGTGTCTCTTTCAAGTTTGTTATTTACTTTCACTTATTTAGAGATACAAACCCCCCTTTTTATGTTTTTACTTTCCAAGGAAGTCATTAACCAAACAATAGTAATAATCGGTTGAAGTTAAGTCTAGACTATTTTCCTTGTGGGAACGATCCCAACCTCACTTGTTGGGTTATTTACTTGACACGACCGCTTTACTTCTTATTTGAGAAGTAAGTTTCAGCGTATCATAGAACACTTCTTAAGAAGAATTAGAACATTCACTTCTTTTGTTGGAGTTAACTTAGTCGACATAGACCATAATAGCTAGACATTGAATTTAAATATTAAACCCTATCGGATGAGGGATCCTTATTTGCCTAGAATGAGGTCATTATCATAGCTTTTACATGGCTTTCCCAATAGATACACCTATCTGGTAGCATAGTTAAGAGATAAGGAGATTGCTACTAAGTAACTCAATCTCTATGAATGATGAGTGCTCATATCAAGAGGTACATTGGAATACAACATCTTAAGTTACGAAGTGTAACAACCTCTTCTTAATATCCTCTTTGTGTGAGGTGTAACTTCCCACAGATTCTAAACATTATTAACTATAGGTTAAGGATCACTAGTGAACACCACATCTCAACTCAAGAAGGGAATTTATCCTCCAATCTATCTTAGAAAGCTCATGGGATGTAGTGGGGTTGCTACTAAACACTTGATCTCAACTCACGAAGAGTCTTCACCCCATAACATCCTTTTCTTACTTAACTTAGCTTCATTCATTCATTCAAGTGTGAGTGTGTGTGCACATTTGAGTACACCTTGCAGATAAGAATCATGGAATTTTCATTTAAATTTTATACATGCTTATACATTCATTCATCACATCACACACTTTAAATGCTTTACATAATCATATAAATCGTTTAGAAATAATTTTTAGCATAGTGCTCATAAGAATCTTCATAAAATAATTAACAATAATAATTCTATTCAAAGCATACACTCTAGTAAGCTCTACATAATAACTTCATCAGGCATATTTGATAAGAATGGCATATGTATCATATTACTTCACATAAAAAGACTTGATAGCCTCATTCAAATTAAATTAATAACTTTACATATATAAAATTCTAGTAAACACCGCTACCAAGAAGACCATACAACTCTAGAGCACTTCGAAATTAAAGCTAAACAACATAACCAACTTACCCTTTAATCCAAGATTTTATCAGATACAACATTTTTCTAAATTTTTTTTAATAATAAAGCCCTTTGGGAAGTATATAAACAACAATAATAACCATAAGAAACCAAAGCTTGAAGACCACCCATTCATGCTCATTTAACCCATTTCCTAAGTAAAAATTTAATGAAAAACATTATAATGATTTCATTGAAATTTTAACATTAAAATCATAAAATAACATTAGAAACATCATTATTAAGGCATTAGAAACGTTTTCATGCAAGACTCATATTTTGGGTTGAAGATAGTAGAAACTAGGGTTGAAACTCCTTTTTGAAAACTCATTAGGAGGGACTCCTTGATGGAAGAGAGTAAAAGTATGGATATCATACCTAAAATTGAATAAAAAACAAAGATTTTTAGTGAAGAGACGACCACCAACAGCCATCCTAGAACTTATTGACTTCTAGCATCCATGGTGACATGAGAGTGTCTTCTAAGGGAGAGGGGTTTTGTGTTTTGAAAGAGGAGTCTAATATAAGGTCTTAGGGTTTCAAAAAATTTAATATATATAAAAACCATAAAAAAATTTCCTAGGGTCAAAAAAGACTTGGGTTTACTTTACAAAACACCCCTAGCAAAGGCAACCCCTGTACAACTTTTGCAGGCCTCACTAACGAGACGTAACCAACGGACGGTCTGTCCATCAATGGTCTGTTTTTTGGGTCTCGTGGGTTGATACTTAGATCCATTTGGAGCCTCTACCTCCTAACTTAAAGTTCCATAAATGGACCAAGACGATGGGTAGTTTGTTGAAATGCAGGCCATCTTTTGATCTAGTTGGTGGATACAGCGTAGGCAGTTTTGGGTCAAAGTCTTGGGCCCTTCTCCAGGGCCCCTTGTTTGTAATAGGTGGGGTATTTCCTTGACTTTAAATTACTAAACTAAGTCATATAGGTCTTAGAAATATCCAACATCAATTTCAAGCAACACGAACACGTAAAACTCAGTCAAACACATTAACAAACACAAAGTGCTATCTACAGCACACATTCCGAAAGTCGTGGACATTCTTGGATGTTTGACCTCCAAACTCAACCAAACGTCACAAACTGCCATAGAACATCAATATAAATCATCTTAAATTCAATTTAACTCATCAAACACTCATGAGTCTTTAGTTAACTTTTGTTCATTTTAGGGCGTTACATTTTCCCCCACTTAGAACAACATTCGTCCTCGAATGACACTAAAACCTTAAGAGAAACAAGGACTCAATTAGAATAAAATAATACATTAAAATAATGATGAAAACACTAAAAATCAAACCATCAACTAGAAAAAACATATTTTCACACTTTCAAACACTAGCAATATAAGTATTTTAACAAACATTTAACATTTAACAATCTTGTCTTATCTATCGCTTGTGGAGGAACTACCTTCTCCAAAATTAAAAATTCTCATATTCAATACTTTTGCACACATTGAAACTTCCATCAAAGTCAAGACAAATTTTCTCAAAATTCAAAAATCCTACATTAAACATCACAATAACACTGTTAAGCATGCTTTATATTTCAGATTTTCATTCTTTGAGCAATTAATCAAGAAGGTATGATCATATCAAGTATAATACCATATAAACTCATCTCATAAAATATTGAAACCATAATTGATGAAAAATGCAATTTTCTCAAAAATTTGGACTCCCTTATAGTGATCTGAAAACATCATTGTGCCACCTGGTCAAAATTTCAATAATGCACCTTTCAAAAGACTTTAACAAGATGTCATGCTACTATGAGCGACAAGACTACACTATATTACTTCAAAGCGACTTGGTAAGTCTCACTAAGTGTAATGTGAGAGTAACATCCCGTACTACGACTCTCACTTAGTGGACGTTGAGAATTCTCGTAGACTAAGTACATTACATGCCATTTTACTCAACATTAATTATTCAAGACTCTTGATCATTACCCAAATACTAAGGATTTACTCACTACACTTATACTAAACTCATTCTCTCCCACTTAGGGTGAATACATCTTCAAGGTGTCGTACTTCAAAGCACCATTATGCCTCTCACAAGGTAGGAACTCACACTACCCTTGATCATGCGCATCAGGACTAAACATCAACCTTACAAGTTAAGCATAAGTCTTTACTTTTTGTATTCAAGCCTAAAAAAACTCTATTAAACATCACTTCATTAAATTCTTAGGCATCGCTTAACTCAATTTCATGGAACAAACTCCCTGACAAGGTATCCATACTACATTTCGTTCTTAGTGGAAACCTACCCATGAACCACACAAGAAAACTATTCAAAGATTAACCAAACAAGAGGATTGCCCTCTACTCCTACAAAATCTCCACATTCTTTCGACAAGCCTCATATTTACACCTTAAAGCATTTCTACCATCATTCAACATAATCACAAGATAACTCATTTTCTCAGAAAGGCACTTCATTGAATAATAATTATTATTACAATTTTTAGAACTACATCACCACAAAGTTTCTCATCACAACAATCCAAATCTCATAAATCACACCTACCCATAAATGGCATCTCATCACAAATTTTTAAATGTACCTTCACATCTACTGTTTCAGCAACAAAACCATCATAACATTGAAACTCCCCTTTTATCTCCCTCAAGCATAGAAACATCTCCCCTTCCAAGCAATAAAAAGTAAAAGGCAACTGGAAAACGAAACAAAAGAGAGAGAGGACTTATGGAGTTAAGTTGTATGGAACAATTCAAGAGTAATGATGAAAGTAAAACTCTATATCCTATAGCCTTTTATACATGGATGTGTAGCGACTCACACCAATGACCAAGATACTACTAGATATGGCTTGTGAGACTTTTAGAGCTAAGATATTTCCGATAAGCTTATGCTTTGAGCATTACAATGAATTACAAGACTCCAAAGTAGTGAACTTCCAAAGTATTGCCAATGAGCAATAAGCATCATTTACATTGAAAATTCCTTTCTAAGATCATCCTAAGACTCACTAAGGTATAACATTAACAAAGTACAGGTATTCCTCCTTTAATACACACCAAAGCAACCTACAAGATGACCTCCTTTTTTGGCAAACTCACCTCGGGAGAACAAGCACCCACTCAATGGTAATACAATACAAGAACACCTAACAAAATGCCAAGAATATTCTTTCTGAATTACTACTTAGTGCAATGAGTAGATGGCATCCCATACCACCACCTACCCTGAGTGACTCCCCTTTCGGAAGGTCCTACCTAGTACAATGTATATATATTGTACTATACCACGACCTACCCTAAGTTGTACATTCTTTTAGGAAACTTAGTTCATCAAATTCAATGAAGATTCACCAAGACTCCCTTTTGGAAAGCCTACCTAGTGCAATGGATAAATATTGTACCATTCCACTACCTACCCTTAGTAGAACACTTATTATAATACTTAACACATTCACTTATATTGTGGGAGTTAGCTTAACCGACCCTGACAATGAGGGAACCAAACATTCCTAGAATGAGTTATGAGGGAACCTCACTTTCCTAGAATGATATCATCCTCTTATTTTTACATGGCTTTCCAATAGCTACACCTATGCGGGCGCATAGGTAAGGGACAAGGAGATTTCTAGTAAGTAACTCATTTTCATTAACAAGGAGTACTCATGTCAAAAGGTATAGTGGAATAAAACATCTCATCTCACAAAGTGTAATCACTTATTCTTCATATCCTCTCGCTGCTAGGCATAAATTCCCATGAATTCTAAACATTATGTAACACCTTGAAAATCAAAGACGAGTCTTAGAGCCTGACATAGGCTTCATGGGGTCTAATATATTTTTTAAATACCTATATTAATGAATATAAATTATTAAGGAAGTTTATGAACCTAAATGTCCAGGAACATCCATGACGTCCGGATGTTGGCTCAAAGTTTTACTAGTGAGCCTTTGCCTATTTGACTAGCTTTTATGAATCAGAAATTCATGAAACTAGGTGGAAGGGTTTATAACATGTATTTTAGGTTATTCATGGTAAAAAAATCCATGTAATACTCCCCATTGACTAACGAAGGTCCCTTGAGGAGTAACCTGTAGGTTGAGGCAACACTGCTTAGATAGTGTGCATCGATAGAATACGCTACGATCCGTGTGTTGACTGACGGGGCGTTGATGCAACCATCATCACATACTTAACAATTTTTTGTGAAACCCTTACATACATTGTCTCTGACCTGATCGATGGATGCGCAGCACGGAGGCATGCTTGGTCCGTCGACTGACCCACAATTCGTCGATTTGTTGTGTCGTCTGTGTCACTGCCAATTTCCTGCACATTTTAAGTTTGTCTCATTTAATTAATTAAAAGGTTATGTTATTAGTTAGGGATTTAAGGGAGTCTAATTGTGTTGATTAAACCTAATATAAATACCACCAACCCTCATTAAACTAAAGACAACTCACAAAATTAACTCTGTTCCTTCCGTCTTATTTCTCTCTTCTTTCTCTCTCTATTGGAAACCACAATTGAAGACAAGCTGGGGGGAGGTTTTGGGGGCTTGAAAGGGACGAATTCACCATAAAATATTCATCAAACTTTAAGGTATGTTATCCAATTCACCTTTGGGTTTCATCCAATTATGAAATTGATGTTGTGAACTGAGTTTTTTATGATTTCATTAGGATATATTAGATAGATAAACATGTAACGTAAAATTATCATGATCATATGTGATTTTTTTGTTAAATTTGAAGATTATGATAATTAATCTTTAACCCTAGGATGATCTTAATGTAAATTAGGTTTTGATTTATTAAATTTTTTTTATTATGGTTCAAATAACTGTTAGATGATATTGTAACGCCAATAATTAACAAATTCGAATGAATTTTTGTCTTACATGCTAATCTTAAGAAGTTATCTATGATATGGAAATTAGCCCAAGTAACCTTGTTTTTGGTATTTATTTGGTATTGAATTGTGGTGTAGTGACTCTTCTAGTATTGTTATCATGTCGATTATTGAATTATGATGTTAAACATATAAATTGGATTTCATTGACGTTTTATGGTATGTTCGTGATGATGGAATATGAGGATGACATGGTAAGTCTTAGAATCTCTATATTTTCTTCTAATTGTGATTAATTGTGGTAAAGTCATGATATTATTGGAGTATGCCTTATATTAGGATGATAGGGTTGTACAGTGTTGAATTGAAATGTCTTGATTATGGTTTTGAGGTTGATTAAGATGTAAATGCTATAAGGATGGTGATTTATACCAATGTGCCATTATGAATTGACATGTAATTTGTTAACCTCACCTATATGAATTGTGATTAAACCATTTTTAATCATACAAATCTTATTGAGATATTGATGATTATTATTATACAAGGGGTAGACCCTATGACCTAAACTAAGCTACGATTGATATTAATTTTCTTAATGAAATTTCATAAAGGGACTCTACCTTAGAATTGAGTGAAATAGATTGAAGAGTGTCCCTTCCCACATAGGGACTACAATGCATGGCTCATAAAGAGGGTCAAACTATATCACCTAGTTCATGAACTATGATGCCCCCATAGGAATACTAGCAAGAGCATCCACGTAGTTACAATGTTTCATGTTTTTGTACTACCTTGGCAAGTAGTCCTCCACCTTTTGTTGTTGGGATTTATAACACCGGATTCCACACTAGCTCATATGGTCTATGTTAGTTAGGGAAAGATGTTCCCAAAAGTTATATTGAATTAAAGGGTTTGAACTACGACTTGGATAACTTAAGGGGTCTAACTTAGTCTAGGTAGGGGTGTGGGCTCTACCCAAGCATTGCACTAGTTAGCCTTAAGTGTAGTCTTTGGAGGATGTTCTTGTATATGTTTATGTTATGATAATATATGTTATGATATGATGAACTTGGCATGTTGTTGATACTACTTTTTGATTAGTTCACTTATGAGTATGTGTTCAGTTGTATTGTTAAAATAACATGAAATGTATATCTAAATATTATATTATGTGATGTTCAACATTTGTCATGGTTTCCTTTTGAGGCTACTTGATTGAGTAATGTTATGGGGCTTTACTTGGTCATTGCACTTGTTGACTTAATAAGGTTCATGAGTCGTTGTCTTACATATTATAATATAATTTACTCTAATTCATATTGGTGATGTTATTCCTTTATAATAGGATTGTAGTAAATTATGGGTTCAAGTATTTTGGGATATAAATTACTTGTTTGAGTTAGTAAGAATGTTTGGTTTGTTGATATGATTGCTTGATTTTCATTAGACTTTAAAAGGGGTAAATGTTTTGACAAAATGTTGTTTTTAGCATATTTTTCTTTTATAATTGCATAAGGTCTCATTGTTAGTACATGTGGAGTACTAACCCCATTTTGTTCCCTTGTACTAAACATTTTAGGTCCGGTCGTTGAAGGCTCATTCAGGATAATTTGAATAAGTCTTAGTTATTCTCTATGATCCAAGTGGGTAGGTTTTCACTTTCAAAGGGCGATACTAATATCTTGCAAACGAAATTAATTTGTTTTTCTATGACTTTTATTTTCATTCAACTTTCATTGTTTACGACTTGTATAAGCCTCTATGTGGATTCTTTAAATATGATGTAGGCTATGCCCATATTATGATTGTCGTTTAGATTGTATGAGATGAGATAATCTTTCTATCTTATATATATGTATATGAAATAAAAGAAGAACGCTATGTAACAATATTATACGAAGGGTCATTTTATACTCAATACGTATACATTATGTATATGTAGTGGTCTATGTAAACCTCAAAGTAGATGTAATGAAAATTTATAAATTTTTATACATTTACAACCTATGAATGTAATGACATGAGACTAATGGCTTTAGTCTTAGTCCTAAGAAAGGAAAACGATGCCGGTTACATTTATGGGGTAAACCTAGATATGACACATTATAAAAAATAGGTTAAGAATAACTAGTAACCACCACATCTCCACTGACGAAGGGAATTTATCCTCCAACCTATTTAATAAATCTCATGGGATATAGTGTGATTGTTACTAAACACTTCATCTCAACTCACGAAGAGTTTTTACCCCAAAACACCCCTTTCGGACTTAACTTAGCTTCATTCATTCAATCAATTGTGAGTGTGTGTGTACATGTGAGAACTCCTTGCACATAAGCATCATTTCATTCTTTATTAACTTTTATACATGTGTAGACCTTCATTCATCACATCACACACTTTACATTCTTCACATAATCATATAATTCCTTTAGACATAATTCTTAACATAATCTTGGTGATAAAACCTCTTCTTAGGCTTTTGGTGACTAGAATCGTCTGACCTAGGCCTCTTACCCTATTGCCTTAACTCCTTAATTTTTGACTCCTGAAGTTGTTGTCCATAGACACTGAACCTAGAGATATCCATGTCATTAAGAAGAACTGTTGTATGACACTCTTTTTACACTAAGCTTGACACTTCCATCACAAATTTGTTCATCCTATCTCTACGGTTTGCTACCATGGTTGGGGCATACATAGAGAGCTGGGGTTAATATGCGAGAGTGATCTTGCACACTCACTCCTTCTCGCAAAAGATTAATGAAATAAACCATCTTCTTGTCCCTCCACTAAGGTTAAAGAACCTATCTAGTAAAGCCTCTTTAAATTCCTCCCAATCAACCGAAATTCTTTATAAATGTCTTTCAACCTTCAATTTCTCAAACCACACTTTAGACACATCTTTGTTTTGATAAGGCGGATAACTCAGCATTATTCCTAGGGGTAACACCCATAGCATTTACCACATTGATAACCTCATATATGAAACGTTGTTGGTCTTCATCCAACTTAGTGCCATGAAATGTTGGAGGGTTCATCCTCATGTGATAATTTCCTAAGACCTATACGATTTCATTCAGGGTTTAAAGTACGGGTACGAATACATCGAAAACCCACGAGGGACTCTAGAAGAGGACTCCAATACTTAGACAAAACTGCAAAAAAGCAATGACCAATCGACGAGTCAATCGAAGGCTAGTCGGCAAGGAGATGGCCCGTAGACTTGGTTCATCTATTGTACAAGTAATCCTTCACATTGGAGAGTTGAAGTACCAAATAACAACACTCTATCGACTTGGTGTTGGTTGACAAACGGCCTGTCTGTAGGGAACTGTTTGGGTTTCGTGCAAAAGCTGTCTTTTTGTAGATGAAGTCTTTGGGTTTTTGGTAAATTCACCCAAAGACTTTCATGACACTAGGAAATTTTTTTTAGGCTTATTTAGTTATATTAAAGTATTTAAATCCCTAAGACCTACTTTTAGACTTCATTTTCTAAAACCCAAAACCCCTCTCCCTTAGAATTCTCTCTAAAATCTCTTCGAATGATAGAAGTCAATAAGAAGTTGGAGTGCTGGTTGGGACATGTTATTCATCAAAAATAAGTGGTTTGTCTTTAATTAAAGGTATTGTATCCATCCTTTAACCCTCTTCCTTTAAAGGATTGATTTTCAAAAGATTTGAAAACGGGTTTTCAAACTCAAATTCCTTCTATCTTGATTTTAAGCATTGGTATTCTTGTAAAAGCGTTGTAATGGTTTAAATGTTTTTTATTCTAGTATGAATTAATCTTTTTAGTATTAATAACCTAATGAACTTATGTATATGCATATTTTAAACTTTGGGTGAGATATAGGTTAAATGAGCATATTTGGGTAACGTATGAACTTTGGTTTTCTTATGTTGTTATTTTTGTTTAGCTACTTCCATAAGGGACATAGTATGATGAAAAATTGAGAAATTTGTTATAGGTGGTGATGGTTTGGTTATATGGTATGTTTCTTGTATTGTGTAATCCTTATGATAAATTGTTGTTGAGTGGTATGGTCCACCTTCTTGGTGGTGGTATTTATTTGATGAACTTATTATTAATTATTATGTATTGTGAGTGTGTCTTAAAAGGACTACTATATGAAATCAAGTGATATTGAAGATAAGTCTTGGCTTGTGTTTTGTGAGGTTTAAATGTATGTTTGGTTTGGATTATGCATAAGTGAAGTATATGAATTTGTGAAGCATGTAAAGTGGGTGAATTGATGAATGTAGGTCTAAAGTATGTATAGAAGCTATTTTGAATGAAATTATGCTTATATGCAAGATGTGCTCACAAGTACACACACACACTTAAACGAATGTATAAAGCTAAGTTGAGTATGTAGAGGAGTTTTGAGGTGAACAATGAAGTGTTTAGTAGCAACCTCACTACATCCTATGTGATATCTAAGATAGATCAGAGGATGAATGCCCTTCATGAGTTGATATGTGGTGTTCAGTAGTTATTTTCAACCAATAGTTTAAAGTGCTTCGAATCTGTGGGGGTTCATGTCTAGCACTAAGAGGATATGAGGAAGAGGAGGGTAAACTTCGTGAGTTGAGATGTTGTATTCCAATATAACTCGTAAGATTTTTACTCCTCGTTGGTAGGGAATGAGTTACTTAGTAGCAATCTCCTTATCCCTTAACTTTGTTCCAACATAGATAACTATTGTGAAATCCATGTAAAAGCTAAAAAATAATTACCTTACTCGAGGCAAGTGAGGATTCCTCATCCGATAGGGGTAAATGTTGTGATTTCATGTCTAGCTCTCATGGTCTATGCCGGTTAAGCTAACCCCCACAAAAGAATTTAATGTGCAAAGTCTTCTAAAGGAGTGTTCTACATGGGTTGGTAGTGGAATGGGACAGTATTTATCCATTGCACTAAATAGGCGATCCAAAATGGGAGTGTTGGTGATTCTTATTTTAATTGAATGAACTAATTCTCCTAAAATAACGTACTTGTTAGGGTAAGTGTTGGTATGGGACGCTATCTATCCATTGAACTAGGTAGGACCTTCAGAAAGGGGAGTGTCGGTACCAAGTCTTCTAAAAGAGTGTACTACTTAGGGTAGGTTCTAGTATGGGACGTCATCTTCTCATTGAACTAAGTCGGCATTCCGAAAGGGAATTCATGGTGTTTTTTTGGGTGTTCTTCAATTGTATTTAAATTTAGTGGGTGCTTGTTATCCCAAGGTGAGTATCCCAAAAGGAAAGAAGTCTTGAGGGTCTCTTTGGTGTGTTTTGAAGGATTTATATGTGTAGTTCCTTCATGTATTACCTTACTAAGTTTTAGGATGACCTGCATAGGGAAACTCCGACAGAAATGATGCTTATTCCTCATTGGCAATGCTTTGGATGTTTTACCATTTTGGAGTCTAAGTGGTTAACTATAATGTTAAATGCACTTACTGTAATATTTGAGATTTTATACTGTAAAGTGTCCTTTTGTGATTGATATTATCAATATTCTCCTCTAAGTATTTAATGATAATTATTATAAGGTTTTAAGTTTATATTCTTGAAGGTTTTAAGTATTTGGAATGAAATTTTATTTTACTAAAAAATATCACTTTTCACATGTTTTTGCATATGCCATACATAGTACATGATTTTACTAACTCCATACTTTTCTATACTCTATAAGTATAGGTTGAAGGCTTCTTTTAGGATATGAAGGTTAAGCTTTGGAAATCTACTCTCTCAAGATTTGGTATGTCATCATATATTCGAGGAAAATCTTTTGTTTCCTAGTTTTATTATACACTTATTATGTATTTTTTTTAATGTAAAGGGTTGTGTCCCTAAGATATTATGCCATGTCTGAAGTTTGGATTGTGCCGATGAGATTTCTCAAGTATTTACGAATGATTTCCTTTTAATAAATTAATTCGTGAAAAGTTTATATCCGTACTACTTTTCATGTCTTATGTAATTAACGATATTTAAAGGGCTTGTACAAAATGCCAAAGGGTGAAGTACACTTGGTAACAAAACGGGGGTTCTCCCTAACTTCTTGGTGGTAGTTTTTGGTTGTGACACGATCAACATGGAAAGATCCATATTGTCATGAATCATGGATACACAACATTCTTCTTCAAGCTCGTCGGACATTCCCGTTATATAACTTCTCAATTCATCCTTATCATTAAAACCAAAGAAGAAGCATATTTACACATCATAATGAATTTCAAGAAGTATTCCTTGAGACTTGCACCTCCTTAACAAAGGTTGATAAACTTCTCTATCTTAGCTTTCATTTTCTCCCTTGCGATGAATCTGTCAAGAAATGCCCTTTTGAAGATCTCGGAACTCATAGGCCCAAAACCTAAAGCCCTACTATTCTTCCACTGATTGTACCATGTCTGAGCCACGTCCTTGTGTTGATAAGCATCAAGTTTAGCCTTCTAAGTAGTGAACGACCCCATAGAAAAAAAAATCTTGTAAACTACATCAAGGAAGTCTTGGGGGTGTTCATCAACTTTTAATTCAAAGAACATAGGAGAATTCATCCTCGTAAAATATCTCAAACAACTAGCCATAATACTAGCATGTCGGTTCTCTCAAGGAACGACCTCCCTGTTAGCTTGTGCCATAATGATCTGTGCTTTGGTGGTGATATTTTTGGACATTTGAGGCAAGCATTCCCTCACCTTACCATCCGTCATTGTTGGAGAAGATTTCTCTTGATGTGCATTTCGATTGCCTTAGGGAGTAGCTCCCGCATTAAAAATCTCATATCCTACTCTCCTCGCGGTTCTTCTTCTTGTGTTATCGCCTAAAACCACAAGTAATGGATTAGATGGTAAAAGACGCATAATGTCACAACTTTAAAGGCACAACATAGGATTATTTAAGAAAATAGAAGTTTCTTAATTATCACATAGCCTCTCATCTATAATTGTGGCGCACTTCACAACCATGAACAATATACTATGTAACATGGTTTAGTACAAATTATGTGCTAAGTATGACATATAAAAAAACATTTAAAAAGGGACATTTTGGTAAAATAAAATCTCATGCAAAATAAGTAAATCATTCAAGAATATAAAAGAAAATACCACAAAAATCATCATTTAACACTTTGACGAGAATTTTCATAATTTTAAACTCAAAATGACACTTTATAGTAAATCATCTAAAACATTACAGTAAGTTCATTTAACACTTACATTGAAGTACTTAGATTCAAAAATGATGAAACTTCCAAAGAATTGCCAATGAGGATTAAGCAGCATTTCCATCATTGTTTTCCATCGAAGGTCATCCTATGAATTACTAAGGTAAGCCATGAAGGAAGTACACATATATCTCCTTCAAACACACCAAAGCGACCCTCATTACTTCCTTCCTTTCGGAATACTAACCTCGGGATAACAAGCACCCATTCAATGGAAATACAATAGAAGAACACCCAGCATAACACCAAGAAATTCCTTTTTGAATGAATACTTAAAGAAATGCGTAGATGGCATCCCATACCACCACCTACCCTATGTTGTACACTCTTTTCGAAAACATGTCACCAAGACTCCTTTTTCGGATTTTACTACGTAGTGCACCGTATAGAAAGCATACCATACCACAACCTTTCCTAAGTAGTATGTTCTTTTATGACACTTAGTTCCATCAATTCAATTAAGACTCACGAAAACTCCCCATTGCAGACTTAGTGCATTGGATAAAAAGAATCTCGTTCCACTACTTACCCTAATTAGAACACTGCTTTAGAAGACTTATCACATTCGTTTCTTTTGTTGGAGTTAGCTTACCTGACATATACCATGACAGCTGGACATGGAATCCTGATATTAAAAACTTTGGATGAGGTAATTTTCTTAACTATTACATGGATTTCCCAAAAGCTATACCTATGCGGGCGCATAGTTAAGGGATAAGGAGATTCAAAACTAAATATTTCATTCTATACTAATGAGTAGTACTCATCTCAATACGTATATTGAAATAAAACATCTCAACTCAAAAAGCGTAACCAATTTTTCTTTTATCTTCTCAGCGCTAGGAATAACATCCACGAATTATAATCATTTTAAACTATAGGTTAAGGATAAACTAGTGAACAACACATCTCAATTCACAAATGGAATTCATCCTCTAACCTATATTAGAAAGATCATGGGTTTTAGTGAAGTTGCTACTAGACACTTCATCTCAACTCACGAAGAGTGTTCACCCCAAAACTCCCTTTTAGGACTTAGCTTAGCTTCATTCATTCATTCAAGTGTGAGTTTGTGTACTTGTGAGAACACCTTGCACATAATCTTGATCTCATATACATTTAACTTCTATACATGCCTTGAATTTCAGTCATTACATCACACACTTAACATGCTTCACATAATCATATAAATTCTTTATGTGTAATCCTTAACATACTTATCATAACATGCTTCATACATTTAACAAGAATAACTTTATTTAAGCATACTCTCTACCCTACTTCACATTTTAGCTTTATAAGGCACATTTCAACAAGAATAACATTATTATCATCTTACTTATCATAAAAATTCTTTATGGTCTCATTCACAATAAACAAGTAACTTCTCATTAGTACAATTAAAGTAAACAACGCCTCCAAAAAGGTGGACCATACCACATAAGAGCATTTTGAAACTTTAATCAAAGATTTCATCACCTATATTATTTTACTCAACAATTCATCATAATTTAAACCTTAGGGAAGTAGCTAAGCACCTATAACAACATAATGAAACCGAAGTTCAAAGATTACAAACTAAGCTCATTTAACCTTTCTTAAGCCAACATTAGATGAAAAGCTTCAACATGATTTCATTGAAGTTCTAACCTTAATATCATAAACTAACATTAGTAACATCATTGTTAAGTCATTCTAATTGTTCACATGCAAGACCCATATTTAGATTTGAAGATAGACGAAATAAGGGTTCAAAAGTTTTTACAAATCTTTTAGAAAGGGGCTCCTTGAATGGAAGAGAGCTCAAGGATGGATACCATAACTCACATTGAAGAAATGCAAATGATTTTTGATTAAGAACACGAACATAAAAAGACCTCCTAGTTCCTTCTTGATTCCTAGCTTCCATGGTGACTTCACTTAGTCTTCTAAGGGAGAGGGTTTTGGGTTTTAGCAAAAGAAGTCTAAAATTAGGTCTTAAAGTTCATAAAACTTACATATAATTAATAAACACTAAAACTAATGTCCTAGGGTCATAAAAGACTTGGGGTGAATTTACAAAACACCCCATCACATTACAGGAAACTTACAGCTTTTGGGCAGTCTCCACTAACGAACTAACCAACGTACCATTTGTCAAAGGACGGAGTGTTGGTGGGTTCTCGTTGACTGAGACTTAGATCCATTTGTATCCTTGCAATCCTAAAGTACAGGGACAATCGATGACCTTGGTTGACGGACCGTTTGTGGACCAACGGACCATCCTTAGTCTCGTCTATTGGTCACTGTTTTGGCAACTTGATCCAAGTCTTGGGCCCTTCATCTAGGGCACCTTGTGGGTCTAAGGTGGGGTCCTTCCCTGACGCTAAACCCATAAACTAAGTCATAAAGGTCTTAGTAACATGTCACATCAATTCGATAAGAAACACGTAAAACAGAGTACAACACATCAAGACACATAAGCGCTATCTAAGCCACACCTTCCGAACATCATGGATGTTGTTTGACGTATGACCTCCAAACTTAACCAAACTTCACACACTACCTAAGAACACTAAAGTGACTCAATTTAACTTTATGTAATTCAAGAAACACTTACAAAGCTCATATTCACCATAGTTCATATTTGGGTGTTACACAACAAATTAAATAAGATAGGAGACCATAGGTAAAGCTTTGCTTCATATAACTTGTAACATAAGTACTTATCACCTCATAAAGCAATAAACACCAATAACATGTTCATTAACGTAAACAACTTCATATAAGAGTAACAACATGTATTATAAGGATCATAGATTTAAGGTTATCATATTACATAACAACAATATCCTAGGACTTCCCTTGGAATCAATTTGTGCAATGTCTACGTAGAGTCTATACCCTTACCTATGCTAAGTAAACTCCTGAAGTCACCCTGGTCAACATCCACGTACTTGTCTTTTATTTTAAATGAGGGAACATTCTCCAGAATTGACATACACCATGTGATCTAAACATGGAATAAGGTGTTATAAAACCCCACACTAAAAAAAAGTGGTCTACCGTCCAATGTAGAAACAAACATGGCATAAATTCTAGGTGGATCCACTAGCTAGTATCCTATGGTGGAAACATAGTTCAGAGCTAGGAGATGTATTACAGAATCGTAGTTCCACAATAAATGGAAGACTCTATCTCGTGAGAGTCATGGATTTTTTGAGACATACAACAAAACAAGCATGATCATAACAAAATACATATCATCATAAATCCATATTGACATTTCGTTTCCAATAGTTCATATAAGTATAAAATAGAAATACTCACCAATGATCCCATCCCAACACTATAGGTACAATGATCATGAGAATCCACATAACCCTACATAATCGTGTAAACAATATAGGAGCCATAAGTAATGGTTTTCTTCATACGACATATATCATCCGTAATAATCATCACATATAGTAATCTAGAACGATAACATATTCTTCAACATAACCAATAGCAAGTAACAACAACATCATATATTATAAGAATTATACATTTCATATTATCATATTACATAATGACAATCTCCTAGGACATCCCATAGATTAAACTTGTGCAATGTCTAGATAAGGTCACACGCCCCTTCGTACACTACGTAGACTCCTCATGTAACAAACCTAAAAATTGATATGGTATGTAATGCTTAATGTATCTAGAATGCTTTGATTAGACCGTGTTCACACAGATTGATGCGAATAGAACCAGACCTCTGAACCTATACAACAACAAATCCAACTAACTTGGTGTGTTAATTGAGCTAGGAATGATTGGGTCCAGCCATGTATGGCACACGAATATGAAGATTTACCAGGATTAGTCTTAATTAGATTTAAAAAGGGGTTATCTTAAGTTTAGAGGGTCTAGGGGTAAAATTGTCTTTTTAAGGCTAAGCATAGTATTATAATTACCCTAAATATTTATTTAATTAATTAATTAACATGGTGGAGAAGAAATTTGGGTAAAAGGCCCAATTTGACCCTTTGAACGAAATGTTGCTCCACCTGGGTTGGAGCCTTGGTGGGAGAAATGATTTAATTTGATTTATTTTCATTGGTGAATTAATTTATTTAATTAATATTTAATTTTTGATTTAATTAAAGGAAAATCAGATTTTTATTAGAAAATAATAATAATAATAATAATAATAATAATAATAATAATAATATTAACAATAATAATAATAATAATAATAATAATAATAATAATAATAAATAATGAGAATTCCTTGTTTGACTAAGTCTCCACCTAACTCTCCTAATCAGAATCCACTAATTCTCACGTCTCTTAATCTAATTCTAACGTTTTTTATCAGTAAAAGAATTGAAAAAAATAGTTCTTCATTCTTGAAGAACTGACACACAAAAGCTCCAACGAAAAATTAAGCTAAATATTAAAATCAACAACATTCTTCTTGATCGATTGTGTTTGGAATTTTAGAGGTGAGGAAGTGCTTTCATGGGAAATTGGCAGCATTTAAACAAGTGTGGAACGACATTAAGGTATGTGTTCTGTTCTCTCATGGTCTTTTTCGGAAGAGACCCCTAAGTTTAGTTAAAATTTCCATCAAGAAACTAAGATTGTTCCTGTTGCATGCCCCTGTAATTAGATCCTTTAAAAGATTCAAAGCATGCGTTGGTAAGTCTTCTAGTACATAATTTTTTGTCTTGTTGTGATTATGTATTTAAGTGTATTTAGAAATTATGTATGGAATGAATGAAATATGCCGGAAAAGTGTTTTACGTCAATTGTTTGAGCACGGTGTGTTGTTAATTAACTATGTTGGTGCCTGAAATTTGTGTGTTTAAATGTTGTGTTTTCGTATATGAAAATTTCACAAGTGTGATCTTCATTTAAGGATAATGTTTCTTGAAAAATGTAACCCAAATTACTCCAAGAATAAACACAAAAATTTGTGGGAAAGATAGATTGTAAGGTAAAAATTTTAAATGTGACTTATGTTTTAACATTTTTTAAAATTTGTTCGGTCAGTGGGAATTGAACCTAAAACCTCATAAAAAGCAAATTACATAAAAACTTCATGAGAAAAAAAAATTAAAATAAAATGTGGAGAGTGGGGTTTGAACCTACAACCTCTTGAATGGATGAGAGAGTTAGGAGAAAAAAAGGTGAAAATAAAATGTGGAGAGTGGGGTTTGAACCCACAACCTCTTGAATGGATGAGAGAGTTAGGAGAAAAAAAAGGTGAATATAAAATGTGGAGAATGGGGATTGAACCCACAACCTCTTGAATGGTTGAGAGATTTAGGAGAAAAATAAAGGAGAAAATAAAATGTGGAGAGTGGGGATTGAACCTACAACCTATTGAATGGATGAGAGAATTAGGAGAAAAATAAAGGAAAAAACAAATTGTGGAGAGTGGGGATCGAACCCACAACCTCTTCAAATGTTGAGAGATTTAGGAAAAAAATACAGGAGAAAATAAACTGTGGAAATTGGGGATCGAACCCATAACCTCTTGAATGGATGAGAGAGTTAGGAGAAAATAAAATGTGGAGAGTGGAGATTGAACCCACAACCTCTTGAATGGATGAGAGAGTTAGGTGAAAAATAAAGGAGAAAATAAATGTAGAGAATGGGATTGAACCCACAACCTTTTGGATAGGTGAGAAAGTTAGGAGATAAATTATATGAAAAATCATGAACCTCTGGGGGATTGAACTAAAAACCTCCTTGCGTTATAACGAAAAAAGTGATAAGAACAAGAATGAAATATTATAGGATTGATGGGAATAGGACTAGAGTCTCCCAAATATGATAAATGAAATTATCAAGTTTAAAAAAAGATTAAGTATAGTTCGTGGGATTCGAAATCGAGTTCCCTTGCCCAATAACGTATTGACACATAAGTCATGCATAAACAAATTTTTAATGAATGCTTCCTCTAAAATCTAAATCAATATCTTAGCATATCAACAAGATGCATAACTCTTGTACCACATAATCTGGGGTAAACATGAATTAGTTAGACAAACTATGAATGACGCCTCAGGCCTTGTATGTGTGGACTCATATGTCTATCATACGGTTAAATGTAGGTGATCCTAAGATGTATGTGATAAAATGATGTAAACCTAGAAGGGTTAAGTAAGAGTGTGAAATACAGTAAATGGCTAAGCATATTGGCATTTGATGAGATGAACATTCATGTGAAGGAGTAAGTAACTATGAAAAGCGAAAGTGTTAAATTTAATGAATGAGGTGACAATATGATAAGAGGCTAATGTGACATATTAGAGCAATCTCAAATGATCCTAAGTAAACGTACTCACCTATGAGAGTGGAAAACTAATGAAGAGACCAGTCTATATGAACCCTCTAATGAAAGTATTGAAGTTAAGGCATACATAATACTAATGATGAGATGAGAAATCATCTAATGAGCTATGATGTCCTCATGCTAGAAGCCAATTTCAATGATGTATGAGTTCAATGTAATGGAAATTTATATGGAGCACCGATAGGCAAGCTATGAGCGTTGATACCTTCCTTCGGGAAGGGTGGAGGTTGATGTAACTCTCATGAGATGTGAATGTCTGGCATATGCTGAGTATGCGTCTCCTTATATCTCCTACTCTTCAAACCTATATTGCCAATATAGGGATCTAGCAAGGTTTAATTCCCTATATAAGCTAGCATTATTTTGGTTCACTTTGGCATATGATTCCACCTCTTTTTGGTTTGGGAATTACACACTGGAGTTCATGATGGTAACATGATCTATGTAAGTTAAGTTTAAATTTCCCAAAGAAAGAATAAGGCCAGCCTCAACGAATGCACATAATGAAATGAACGATACAAAAGGTGTTAGGCTGGTATAATCAAGAGGTGATCAAGACTTAACTAATAACACTCGGTTAGGCTTGGTCATTGAACATCGAACCCAATGAGAGTCTTAAACTACATCCTAGGTATGACTTGTGGATGCAGTAGTAGTATGAAAGAATGAAAATGAAGTACCTATGAATGAATAAAGCAGACCATGTGTTTGTTAAAAAAGGCTCCCTAGTTGAGGTCACATTTGTTGAGCCCTCATTTTGGGAAATTCTATTGTCAAGTCTATGATTCCAAGGTCTCATGGCATATGAAATAGTGGTATGAACTATGTGATATAATATGTATAATATGTTATGTGTATTTTTCAAAATGATAAGTATGACGATGCATGTTACTCTTATTTCATGACTTTCCAAATTCGAAATTGGCAAGTTCACTGACTTGACTTTCCATAATTTATATCGATAGGAAAGAGCTCTTCATAATCATGCATTTACCTTGTGTGTGCTTGCATATACCCATAATTAGTACAAGTGTGTACTAATCCCATACAACTACACATTTTTAGTTTCATACACAGGTGGACGTTAGAGCTTACAGGTCTATGCTAAAGTTATCCGAAGTTAGAGCATTCATCCGGATTTGGTAAGCCCTCATGCTTTCGAGGAAACTTGACCATTATATTTTAGCTTAGGTATAGGTTATAGTTAGTGGAGGATGATCCACCATAGTTTCTTTATGATCTTATGTCAAACATTGTATTGGTGCCATTTTTTAAGTATGAACTTAATGCAGTATGGAACTATTTCTTTCATTTGATGATCTTAATATTTAATGGTTGATTGTGAATGTTTATGAGTTTAAGTAGAATGTCTTGAATGAATGTTAAGTAGCATAATTTTTAAATTTTCCGCTTAAATTAACCTAGATGAAGTAACGATGACGTTTGTAGGCTAGTCTGCGACTTTTGAGAAGTGAACAATGCCAGTCTCGTCTAGGGTCTAGACCCCGGTTTTGATACCTCATGTCACCCTAGTCAATGTTTATTTATTTTAGTATTTCATTTTACTTTTAGAAATAAGTGCCTTAACCAAAATTAGACCATGTGAGCTAAACATGGAATCGGTGTCATGAAACCCCACACCGAAAGAAAGTGGTCTACTAGCCAAAGTAGAACAAAAATATGAACATAGAATTATAGGTGGATCCACTAGCTAGTATTTATATGGAGACAACATATTTCATGAATTAGGAGATATATTACAGACTCTTAGTGCCACATAAAATGGCATCCTCTATGTCATCATATTCAGTGTGAACCTTCCTTCAAACATTAGAAGGGACACCTCTCATATCTAGTTCACTTGGTGCTAAGCTAAAGTCCTTTTTTGAATTGTGTTTAAGTTATCATTAGTCATCAATAATATCATAGGCAATATGAGATTAAATCCTCGTATAACACGATCGTTAACTCATTAAGTTTAGGATGAGAATTTCGTTTCATCACAACCCTTCTCGTCAGTGAGATTAACATATCATAGTCATATTGTGTAAGGCATACAAGAGAACATCATCAACCTTGCATTGTAAAATCCTTACAATGATCCCACGTTTAACATATTTGTAGCCCATCATAGATGCATAACAACGTCATAGATACTTCAAATAGCATAACATGATCAATTATTGGCCGACAACAACATAAAAGAGTGATCATGACTTTAGAATACTTACCTTTTGTTTCCAAGAATCTTCATCAAGAACTTATTCTTAATTTACCACAATCATCCAATAGAATAGTGATATACAAAATATCATAACTAATCACGACCATTCTAGTCATATACAAGATCAATTCATAGTTAGATTAAGGGGAATAGTTCATTTATTAGTTCATTCAAGCTATAGTTCCAACCCTAACATCAACATGACAAAAGTGATAGATATAACATAATCAAATCCATGAATTAGGGAGAGAAAATGCTTCACATGAAAACCAACAATACAATATCAATTATTCAATAATGCATACTTTACTAGCCATAGAAAATTATAAATTATGATCATTCATTTAAACATCGAGTTCTGAAAAAACCCCATTCATACAGAAACACTACAACATTTTAAACCTACGGATACACCCCCAAAATTTAGCCTAAACTAGCAAAAAGTGTGTCCTTTGATAAAAGGTTTCACTTTTTGATTTTCACCAATACTTTTTAGTGGATGGACTAAAGAAACATAACCTTTGACATTAGGCAACACTTTTTAAATGTTGCCAAAGTACCTACACATAAATAGTTTTGCCAAAGAGGTATATAGGCAACGCTTTGTAGTGATTCACTATCAACACATTTTGTTCGATTAGACTACACTTAAAATTGTGGCCTTTGATTTGTTATTGGTTGAACGTAAAAAGTGTTTCCTTTTACCTCTCATCTAAAACAACAATTATAAATTGTAACTTTCCTTATTTATAATATGTAATTTATAATTGGCAAGTAACACATTAGACGTCCTTATAGCAACACTTTTGAAGTTTTGCAATGTTTTGTAGCCTCAATTTTTCTTTTCTAAGAATAATAATTATTATATGTATATATTTAATTATCACATAATGAATTGTATAATAGATCTAAAACACAAAATTAGCCCATAAATAAATCAAAGCTATAAATTTAAAATATATTAAAAAAACATGTCTTGTATGACCAATACATAGAAAGTGATTACTTAAACATCCCTATCAATAAATTAAGCCAAACCAAATGCATTAAAACAAATATGACAATAGTACAAAAGATCTTCATCGTTCATTACAATAGATCGAGTTTACTTTTGGCCACTATTCAAATACAATTATCATCATTTTTGTGCACAATGAGTGTGATCGACTCTCGAGCATTCGGATACAGAGCTGACCTTGTTCCGTTAAAAACATGCATCAACCTTTTGAATAAAGCTACAAATAGCTAGAAGAATAAAACACAAAAGAGCGAAAGATCCTTACTGTCTATTGAATTAAATATCTAACATAAATATAAATATGTGACAATCTATGATAAAAGGCCATGTATCAAATATTCACAAAAATCTCCTCTTGTGATAATTTATTTACTAGTATAATTAACAAGGAAGTATTAAGAAGTTACAGAAAATATACAAAAAGATGGGAATTTATCACCTAATGCCTAAACAATTCACACTCCTGTACAAGTTAATTAGAAACTTACTTTTTTTATGATAAAATGCTAAAATAATTTTTTATATCAAGTTTTTTATGTTCATATACTATTAATTGCATAGTAGGTCAGTTTATAGAGCATTTAACATCTCTATGTATGAAACATCTAGAACATCTTGTATTTTTTGCACTAAATGTTCACTCCCCCTTCTAATCTCTCCACTAAACTAAAATATTTCTAGAAGAACTAACTTGTAAATTTACAAAGAGGTAGTCAAAACAAGTAACAACCATGTTTAAGTTCCTAATCATGACCAAGGGACCTATCACATAATACTTCAATAACTATTTCAAAGAAATTGTGCATAACTTCCCGTAGTTTTTTTAATATATACATAAACGAGAAAAAGACAATTAAATTTATGGTTTCAATATGATGTAAGTAAGAGCTAGACACTATAGAATATATATTAACTTCCCGTCAAGGTCAAACTCATTCCTCAAATACTTTATATGATAAGTTGTATATACCTACTGAATATTAGTAAATTGTACTTATATGGGATGACAACCATATCCTGCAAGAGATACAAAAGAACAAATCCACATAGTCAAATACACAACTCTATGTTCCTACGAAATCACAACAAAAATTTTGAAAGTGAACCAAACGTTTAATCTGAAGAGATAAGACACATCATATCCACATAGTAAAATATACAATGCATTTTTCTTTGTTTTGATGCTAAGATCCTTTTTGCTTTCATCATGGTGCAAGCCAAATTAACACACAAAGAATTTATACTTGTCATAATATCCAGCTCCAACAAACAATTGGAAGACTTTATCTTATGATGTATTGTGATTCAGACCTATCACATCCGAGGAGAACCCCCTAGATGTAACCACCGTCTTTGTCCTCACTAAGGATTAAGACTAACCTGTTAGCTTACATCATTATATATCGTAGGTTAAATTGCGGAAAATTTAAAACATTTTGTTACCTTCTACATTGCGGTTTACATAGACCTCTACTTATAAATATAATATGCATATTGAGTATACATAGAACCTTCGTATAAGAGGATCACATAGTCTTCTACTTTTATTGCACAGATATACAAATATATATATATATATATATACATATATATACCGAAAGAGAGAAAGAGAGAGAGAGAGAGCTACATAATAAGTCTAAAATACATTTCATATTAAAACATCTATGTAGAATACAACATCATTGGTTCAACCCATACTTCATTACTATAAATGTTTTATATAGGCATATACAAAGTCAACAAAGTATAACAATGAACTAAATCATATTTAAGATTAAACAATATCAAATTGCAAGATAGTTGTATCGTCCTCGCAAGGTGAGGACCTGCCGAACACTTGGTAAATATCCAAGTAGCTTTCTATGTCCTTAAACAAATCTCAACGGCTAGATCCTAGAATTTTTAGTAAAAATATACATGGGGTTAGTACACACTATTACTGATAATGAGTATATGCACATAAAAAATTCAATAATGCTAAAGCGGGACATTCCATCAAAACATGGTATTTTACATTTAGAAGTCCTTATATACATTCAAGAATACCATAACAACCAATATGACATATTCATTAAACTAAAAGCATGTACATCACCAGACCAAAAATGCTAAGTCTAGTCAACATGCATATCACTTAATTGAACATATAGTCTAGGCAAATCTATCATCAAGTTATAATAGTAACAAACATGGATAAGAGATGTAACGACCTGTTTAGTCGTTTTGAGTAGTAGATTTTAATTCTGGAAAAACTGGCCAAGACCACGGGCACTGCGACGGACCGTCACAGGCACGACGGCCCGTCGAGGGTGCATCGTTTCAGCATACTTAGAATTCTGAAATTGGATACTGAAAATCGACTCTCTGTAAATTGTGACGGACCTGCAGGACGTGCCGTCACATCCACGACGGACCGTCGTGAGCACCCGTTGCAAAACACTTCAACTTTTGAGAATTTGGTACAAGGAACGAGTTTCTGACCGTCATGACGGAAGTGCAGGACGGACCGTCACGAGTGTGACGAACCGTCACAATGCACTTAGTGAAAAATGGGATTTTGGGCAGTTGCGACGACCTGCGTGACGGACCGTCGCAGGCACGACGGGCCGTCACAGGTTGCGCAAATCCCATGCAGATTAGGATTTCTCTACACATTTTAAAGGTCGTTTTGGACTATTCTTTCCTTAATTATAAAGATTGAGGGTTAATATTAATAAGTCTAATTACTTGGGGGTTAAAAGAGGTAACCTTAAGCTAATTGGTGGGTTTTATTGTCCTCTTTTACACTTAATTATATTGTAATTAGGGTAAAGGAAAGAGAGTTTGAATAAAACAAAAGAGAAAGAACAAGAGAGAAAAGAGAGAAACGAATTGAGAGAGATTGGACGAGAAGAAGAAAGCTTGGGAGATTTCTTGTTGATTCCAATTCTTCGGTGGAGGTAGGTTATGGTTTATGTTACGATATTCGTAGTGAACTCTTAATAGTGAATGTTATGTGTTGATAGTATTGTAAACCCTGCTATGTGCTTAAATTGTATGCTTGCATGACTATGATTATGAAATTGTGATGAATTAACAAAGCATGATGAAGCTATTGAATCCCAAATCTTGAAAGAACCCTAATTC
>CM064973.1:28560923-28614487 GCA_032847665.1 Solanum chilense | reverse complement strand
GGATCGGAGTGTCACGTTCCGACACATGTAGGGGATCGGAGTGTCACGTTCCGACACATATAGGGGATCGGAGTGTCACGTTCCGACACATATAGGAGATCGGAGTGTCACGTACCGACACATAGCAGTAGGGGATCGGAGTGTCACGTACCGACACAAGAGGAAGAAAGATAATGAATCTTGAAAGATGATAAATATACTCAACATAATGAACTTAATTTCCCAAATGAGTATGGCATGGAGGCTTGAGTCCTCATGGATGAACTTGATAGTACTTGTTGATGTTTATAGTACTTGTTATTGCTACATGTTGAGTTTTATAGTAGATTTATGATATTATTGATATATGTTGTTTTCTATTTTGAGTTGGCCGATGATATCTACTCAGTACTTGTGGTTGTACTGACCCCCTACTTTTATGTTTTCTTCTTGTTATTTGTGTAATGCAGCAAACGTTCCGTCAACTTCAACTCAGCAGTAAATCAAGCCAGTCTTCGTCACACCGGATCTTCAGGGTGAGCTAATGCTTCTAGCTTGGACTGGGTCTTCTTCTTCAAGTCTTGATGCCTTGAACTTCCGGCATGGACTAGCTTTTTAGTTATTTTTGTTCTTAGACATTCCTAGTTTAGTGAATTGAGATAGATGTTCTTGTGATTATGACTTCCAGATTTTGGGGATATTAATAATAGTTTTGAATTGTTTTATTAATGAGTTTAAGTCTTCCGCATTTCTTTTGTTGATATTGTATTAAAATGTTAAAGGTTAGATTGGTTGGTTCGCTCACATAGGAGGGTAAATGTGGGTGCCAGTCGCGTCCCCGATTTGGGTCGTGACAATAGAGGGTGCAAAGAACCCGGCAGACATGTTGACGAAATGTGTTGATGTTGGGAAACTGAGGTTATGTAAAACCTCGGTTGGTCTTCTGTAGTTGTTGTTACAGATGTTGCGGTGCGGTAAAGATGTTGATGATGAAGAGATTTTTTTTTAGAATGTATTTTTTGGATGACTGAATCAGTCTCCAAGTGGGAGAATTGTTAGGTAGTGGAGCCTGATTAATTTTAGGTTTTCCTATTTATTCTCTATTTTAGGCTTTCCTATTTATTCTCTATTTTAGGCTTTCCTATTTATTCTCTGTAACCAAAAATACTCTGATTCATTAATATAAATATACCTCACCGCCGTGAAAGTTTACTCACGGGGTGTTACCACGAAATATTGGGTTTTCTCTCTCTCTCTCTCTCTAGATTTCTCATCTCTTTCTCTTGAAAGTTCTTGTGTTCTTCATTCATCTTGTGTGTGTGCGTGAATTCGATCCTAACACATATATGAGCCACTTTTATAACGAGGGGTATATCAGCTCCAAATGACAAAGTTAAGGGGTATATCAGACCCTTTTTCCTTGATAAAACATTTCAATCAAATGAAATATATAAACGACCAAAATGAACACCTTTTATTATACATTAAGGATCATTTAAATCTTATGAAATACATTAAAAACCAAAATAAAGCATTATCTATATACTATGGAACATTTGGTTCATTTTCTCGTTCTTGTTTGGATGGTTGTTACCTGTTGGTTGATATGGTGTTGTTATTTTAAACATTATGTTATTGTATCTAGGGGCAGACCTACGTAGGTTTCAGGAGGTTCATCCGAATCCCCTCAACAAAAAATTATATTGTATATATATAATGTAATTTTTTTTTATTTATGTGGACATATATATTTTAAACCTCTTAATGACAAAGAGAATCTCATAGCGTAGCAGTAGGTCCCGTTGAAATCGAACTCCTCATCGATGATTTGAGTTATGATGATAAAAGAGTCTTTTATATTTTATATATATAGTTATTGTAGTCTATATATAAAAATAGTTAAAACTATTTATGCTTTTTAATAGTAACTATATTCCATACCTTATTTTGTCATTTTGTATTATTGATGGATAAAATTATGTAGCAACGATAGGCAATACAATTAATTCAAAAACTTGAATTCATTAAGACAAATTAGTACCTAAACATTTTGAATGTTATGATCCTTTGCAAAGAAAGTATTGACGAGACAGCAAAAAAAAAAAATTAATCGTTCAAATTTAACCAAAGGCTAAACGGAAATTGGAATAAGAAAAACAGTATAGATAATTTCTAAAGTAAATTCATTTAATAAGGAAAAAGATTACATAGGATAAGGAGAAAATTACACAAAGATTGAACCATAACTTTCTCCACAACTAGTAAATTACACCAAAAATTTACATTAATTTAACATACCATCCGACAAACTTTATTACTAAAACAACAAACTGAAAAGACAAAAGTCTTCAAGCAACGCAGTATGGCCAAAACTCTTCCTCCCCTATTGCACATTCTGCGCCAACTCCAACAATATTCTCATCATTGCAATAGTAATACCCACCGCTGTTTGCAGCAACAGTAAAGCAGCAGGATGAATGTGGCGCAAGATATGGCATGTTGTGGAACGACTGATTTAGGCTATTGGCCAATGCGACTTCTACTTCTTCTTCCTTGTGCACGAATTCCTCTGCACGGTGCTTGAGGGTCTCGAACATGAGTTCAGGCTCGTGTTGCATTGCTCGGAGGACGTCAGCACAGGATGGCCCAGGGACTGCATAGGTTACAGCGAAGCTGTGAGGGCTGTCGCTCTGTGACACACGCAGGACGCTTGGTGCGCCAAATAGGTTATGGAGTCCGCCGAGGGCTTCCTCATATGCCCCGCCTAAAAACATTCCCAGATAATAAGGTGCGCTGTTCCCACTTCCCAATTCATGGAGAGGCAAGCTTGACTCGCCTCCGATGAATTTATCGATCTTTCCATCACTGTCACATGTCAAGTCGGATAGAATTCCCAGAGCTGAAGGACGTTCGTCTAGCTTGTGGATGGGAACAATCGGGAATAGTTGGTCGATTGCCCAGAAATCAGGAATTGAAGTGAATACGGACAGATTCACATGATATGTGCGAACAGGGTCAGAAGCACCAATAGCTTTTGACACAAAGTCACAGACGGCATCTACGGCAGCAAGCTGTTCAATGTCCAGATTACCATCTTTGAACTGATCCACACATCTCTGTTTCAACTGATCGGCATAAAGCATACAGGTATCGTACTCTCCGCGAATAGCAGCAGCAGATAGATTCCGGTAATCGGCACGAGCGTCATCATTGAGTTTCTCCACGAAGGAGTGGAGACTCATAGAGGACAGCTCTTGAGAACGCGTGGTAGTGGAAGACACCGCTTCAAATATCAGAACAGAGTGATGAGATACAATTGCTCTGCCACTTTCGCTACAGATCACCGGATGCTTCACGTTCTTCCGGTCACAAACAAACCGGACAGCTTGAACCACTGTAGAGGCGTAATCCTGAAGGCCATATCCGACGGAAACATCAGAATCGGAAGATTTGGTACCATCATAATCAATTCCAAGCCCACCACCAATATCAATGAATTTCATGCCAGCACCAAGGCGGACTAACTCAGAATAAACCTGAGCAGCCTCACCAACACCATCAGCAAGCAACTCCGTTGAAGGGATCTGAGATCCAATGTGGAAATGCAGCAGCTGAAGACAATCTAACATTCCGGATTCTTTGAGTTTCCTCACCACACGAAGGATCTGAGTTGTTGTAAGCCCAAACTTGCCTTTCTCTCCAGAAGTGGATCCAAAATGACCGGAATGTTTGGTCCTAAGCTTAGCCCGGAGCCCAATCACAGGCTGGACCTCCATTTTACGGCTGATGTCAATAACCAAATCAAGCTCCTCCTCTTGTTCGAGCACAATCACCGTGTTCAATTGGAGCTTTCTTGCAACCAAAGCAAGTGAAATGTATTCTGCATCCTTGAATCCGTTGCATACAAGAAGACCCTCCGAGCTGCCCTTGCATAGAGAGCTCATGGCCAGGAGGAGCTCAGGTTTTGACCCAGCTTCAAGACCAAACCGAAAACCCGACCCGAATTTGACAATATCTTCAACAACAAAACGGTCCTGATTGCATTTTACAGGATAAACACCTTGGTAATGAGCCTCATATCCTTCAGATTGAACAGCATAATCAAAAGCCGATTGAAGAGACTCCAATCGGTTCTTCAAAACATCAGGAAACCGAACAACGAGTGGAAGCTGTAACCCGAGCCCACCAGAATTTATTGGGTCGGAAGCCTTTTTCACGACCTTCAGGAGATCAATTTCTTGGTGAGGAAGGGTATCTGTACCATGGGGCCTGACAGATATATCACCGGAAGAATTAACGGTGAAATACGGAGCACCCCAACCATCAATACGATACAGATCGGATGAAAGCTCCGGTGACCAATAGGTGGTAAGAGGGACAGCGTTTGTCGACGGAGGTACGCCGGAGGAAAAAATCTCCGGCGTGGAAAGGAAGGAATAGCCAAGAGGAGGGGAAAGAGCAGATTCTACACAACAACCTAAAGCAGGCATCTCGTAAAATCTTTTAAAAAAAAGAATCAAAGAATGTGTAAAACTAATTATACAGAAATGATTTGTTGACCAATGTTGTAATAGCTGGGGGCTTTAGAACCCGCCGAGGCCAGAGCCCCGGCTACCCCCTCAAAAGAAGCAAAAAAAGAACTTAACCAAAAGATAATCACCTTCTAACACACTCTTACACGACCCGAATATCCCCACAACGACTTCAGAAGAAGCAAATTTTCTAAATCAAAACAAAGAATTAAAACTCAAAACCAACAGAAACACAAACCTAAGATTCAAACAAACACCCCACCATACAACTTTTAACCGGAATAGTTCACCGGAGAAGAAGAAAATTGGTCGGAAACCTAAACGGTAACCGGAAAAAAGAGATGGTAGAGTTCCGTTTAGGAAAACTGTAAACAACTGCGAAATGAGCGAGATTTGCATGGGAGGGTTCCGTTCTTTTTATAATGGATAGATTGGGCCGGGTCATGGGCTTGGATTGGGCCTTATCTAACAAAGTCGGGTTGCCGCGTGGCGTTGGACATCGCGAGAAGATAAGAGGGTATATAATTATTTCTCTTCTCATCTTTATTTGTCCGATGCTTGATTTTACTATATTTTTTTGGTTCTCTAGTGAGTTAATTTGACTCGTCTTTGAAAGAGAAAAAGAAAAGTTAAGACTTGTAGTCTAAAATAATGAATAAAAATTTGTTTGGTTATATTATTTTATTAAAGATAAAATAATAAATAGATGAGTAATTTTTAATTTTATTTTTATTAATTAAATAATTTTTTTTTAATATATTGAACAAATAAAAGTAGAGGAGAGAAAAAAAATTACATGATTGCTTACCGAATGGAGTAAGGTGCTTCGAAGGTTCCCATGATTTGGGATTTTTATTAGAAACCGACGGTTACGATTGTTCCAAGTCATCGATCCTTAACTTTGATTCCATTTGGTGTTTGAATTTTGATGATTCTGTGTTTGTTTGGGGGAGGCATTATTATCACTTTCAATCAACCACACGGATTTTACTAGTTTGTAGGTTTGATTAATTTACTTGATATTATTTGAATTTTGATAAATAAATATTTGGAGGAGAAATATTTTTTTATAAATTTATATTTTTTATTTCAATTCATATGAATTAGTTTGATTTGATATGAAATTTTAAAGAATTTTCTTAAAAAAATTTATTATCTAAAATAAGTTATAAAAATATTTATGAAACTTATAAATTATTTTAATAAAAGATAAAATAAATATTTAAAATATTACTAATAAATATAAATTGTGCTAAATAATTCTTAAACGGACTAAAATACTAGCCATATAAATTAAAATAGAAAATATAATAATTAATAACTTAAAATATTTATAAAAAATAAAAAATTAAAATTAAATGATAAAATTATCTATCTCAAAAAACAGTAAAATATCACATAAATTAAGTGGATTGATAGCTGAGATACGCAGGGAATAAAATCGATATATTACCGTGAAATAAAAATATATAACGATTTTTAGTTCATACTCTTTTGAAATCGCCGAAAAGGCATGTGATCGGATGATAACACTTTTAACTTTTGTTCTTATTAGATACTCTCTCGTTTATTTTTTTAAGTTGTCTTTAATTATTTATTTATTTTGATAAATTAAGAAAATATAATTTTTTATTTATTATATTTTAAATTAATTATTTTTTAAATATTTAGAAAATTTTAAGTTTTTAATTTATTCATTTTATAATTAATAAGAGTAAAATTATAATTAGAGAAAAAAAATATTATTCGAGTTTGACTAATTTAAATTTGTAAAAATTTTATTACAAAGAACAACTTTTATTAGGGTTCGCTTTTAATAAAAGTTACAAGTGTTTGATTAATTAAAGAACAACTTTCACAAATAGCAAATATAAAAATTATATTGGTATGTTATAGTTATAGTTTGCATAATTGCGTTTCATAGTAAGTTTTATATTTGCTATAAAACTTCTGATTTGTATAATTCGCCACAAACATCCAATTTTATACAAATTATTTAGTTTTGTATAAATTCATTTATACATTGTAATTTGTATAATAAGATCTGTATTTGTATAATTATAAGTATATAAGACGAGAATATATGTTTTTGTATTTGTACATACCTTTTCTCTCGCTTTATACAAATACAAACACATTTTATACATTTTATATCGAAATGTATAAAATGAATAATTGTATATCGAAAATTGCTGATTGTATATCGAATCAAATGGAAAAAATAGGTAATGTTTGCCGCAAATTACAATTAAAATAATTGTGGCTATATTATTTAATTTGAATTAATAATTTGCTATTTTCGTACAATTTTTCCTTAAAAGAACATCAAATGTTTTTTTTTTTGGTTTCATGTATTTTTAATAAAATATTACTACGGATATTAATTTGTATTTTAAATATTTCTTTAGTCTTATTAAAACATTTAACAAAAGATTAAATGAAATCACATAAAAAGAATCACAATGAAAATGCTCATAATTATAAAGTACTTGCTAAAATAAGTTTAATAAGTATTAATTTCATGACTAAACCAAAGAAAAACTTAAATTATGTTATTTATTTTAATTGTTCAAATTCCAAGTCAATTTTAAAAAAATAAAGAACAAATATTCAATATGTTATTATTTTTAATAAACATAATACGTAAATGTCTTTTAATTAGGTCTCATTTCACATTTATACTCTCCAACTTTGAATGTGCACAAGTAAACATTTAAACTTATATGAAATTAAACAAATAACCACACACGTCTTACTTGACATTGCACATGACAATTTTGATCTTACGTGGTTTCATACATGTACTATGCTACATATGACTCATTGTCTATTTATTCAATTTTATATAAGTTTAATGTTCTACTTGTACATAACCAAAGTAGGAGGGTATAGATGTAAAATACGATCAAATTAAATGATATATTTAGATATTATGCCTTCTTAATAAGGAATCAATTTCTTTATGTTAGTATTAGTATTGATAATTTGATCTGATTTTGATTTAAACTTTATTAGAAGTACTAATACGTATATGGACTATAACCTTAGTATAATACAAAGTTTTAAGTAGAGCCGTCAATATGGGTTAGGTCTGTTAGGCCGGCCTGGCTTAACTCGAAATTTAATAAGGTTGGCTAAGATTTTTGGAGCTAATTTAAGAAAAGAGTTTTTTAGCCCGGCCTGTATAAGCCTGCTGATTTGTGGGGTTTGAGAAATATCGATAGGGCCGGCCTGTGGGCCAATAAAAATTAATTAAAAATATAATATAATATTAAAGAAAGTTCAAACTCAAAACAATTAGCTTAATATTTCTATTAGATATTTATACTTTACTTGAAAAATACTTAATAGATATTATAAACATAATTTTATTTGTGAATTTGATTAACAAATAATACATTCCTCATTTGTTTTCATTAAGATTAAGACGTCTGAATCTGAATACACGTCTGAATATTAAGATAAGCATTAAGATCTAGATGTGTAATTCTGAATAAACATCTGAATATTAAGATGTTGTCCCTAAATCTGAACACTGAATTATTGGGACGGTTTGTTTTCAATATCTGAAAACATATGAAATTAAACACTATATCAATAAAATATTATAAAACCTTGTTAGTAAAATAGTTTTTTTTTCATATAAAATAAAATTTTCAATATTTTTACCATAACAACGTAATATGATTTATCTTTTAAGAATTTAATATCAAGTTATATAATTAATACGACTATTTTTGTACTCAAATACTTTGAGATAGAGCCATCAATATGGGCTAGGCCCGTTGGGCCGGCCTGGCCTAACCCGGGATTTAATAGGGTTGGGCTAAGATTTTTGGAGCACATTTAAGAAACGGGTTTTTTAGCCCGGCCTGAATAAGCCTGCTCATTTGGGGGGCATGATAAATATCGGTAGGGCCGGCCCGTGGGCCAATAAAAATTAATTAAAAATATAATATAGTATTAAAATTTAAAAATAAAGAGAGTCCAAAATCAAAAGAATTAGTTTGATATTTCTATTTACATATTTATACTTTTAGTTGAAAAAAATAAATTAATAAATATCAAGGAAAATGCACAACTACCCCCTAGACTATAACCTAAATCCCAGAGATACAGCTTAACTAAACTAAGGTCCTATTACCCCCTGAACTTTTTTTTTTGTAATTTTATACACCTTTTGTCTTATGTGATACTCGATGTGACTCCACGCAATTGAGGCCCGTCAGAGATATTTGGATGACACGTAAGACAAAAAGGTACACAAAAATTACAAAAAAAAAATTCAGGGGGGTAATACGACCTTAGTAAGGTGTGTCTTTGTGATTTCGGTCATAGTCTTGGGGGTACTTGTGCATTTTCCTAAATATTATAAAGATAATTTTATTTGTGAATTTGATTAACAAGTGGTGACATTAAGGTCTCATTTGTTTCCATTAAGATTAATACGTCTAAATTTGAATACGCGCTTAAATATTACGATGTGCATTAAGATCTAGATGTGTTAATCTGAATAAACATCTGAATATTAAAATATTGTCTCTGAATCTGAACACTAAATTATTGGGACAGTTTGTTTTCAATATATGAATGCACATATGAAATTAAACATTATATCAATAAAATATTATCAAAACCTTGTTAGTAAAATAATTTTTTTTCATATAAAATAATATTTTGTTCATTTTTTACCGTAACAAGGTAATATGATTTATCTTTAAAGAACTCTACATCAAGTTACATCATTAATATGACTATTTTTTGCACTCAAAATACTTTGAGAATCTAATATAATGCAATTTAAAATAGGTTATATAGAGTAGTAAATATATAGTTTAGAAAAATATTTTATTTTATTTTATTATAGAAATTTATTATTCTTATCGATCAAATAACTAATACTTTCTTATTTTTTGAAACCCTGCTAAATATTATATTATGTGATTGCTTATCAATTCAAATATATTGATTAATTTATGAAGGTAAAAGATGTATGTTAAGTTAATATGAATAAAGGAACTCATAATGGCAAGAATGTAATTAAATATTATTAAATAAGAAAATAACTTTTATGAGTTGTTGTGATTTAATTGAATTAAGATAGGAGTCTTATTTTTTAGTCTGAATAGTGTTAAGGGTGTGTTACAGATCTGATTCATTCAGATATATCTAGATCCATTAAGAGGCTTATAAAAAAATAAAACAAACGAACTTAATGAATTGAACCTCAATAATTAAGATCCAGTTCTTAAGAATGTTAAGATTCAAAAACAAATGAGGCCTAACATAATGTAATATTATTTTGTCGATATTTATGATAATATTTTTAAATTATAAAAAAATATAATTTTTTAAAAAGTGGGCTGGCCCGGCAAGCCTATAGCCCACATACTTGTGGGCTGGGCTGACCATTTTCTGGCCCACACAAAAAATGGGCTAGCCCGGCCTGACCCGTAAAATGTCAAAGCCTGTATGGGTTAGCGCGGATGGGGTGGGCTAGCCCATATTAACAGCTCTACTTTGAGAATCTAATGTAATGCAATGTAAAATAATTTATATAGAGTAGTAAATATATTGTTTAGGAAAACATTTTATTTTCTAATAAACATTTATTATTGTTATCGATCAATTAACCAATACTTTCTTATTTTTTAAAATAGTGTTAATTAGCTTAATATTTCTATTAGATATTTATACTTTACTTGAAAAATACTTAATAGATATTATAAACATAATTTTATTTGTGAATTTGATTAACAAATAATACATTCCTCATTTGTTTTCATTAAGATTAAGACGTCTGAATCTGAATACACGTCTGAATATTAAGATAAGCATTAAGATCTAGATGTGTAATTCTGAATAAACATCTGAATATTAAGATGTTGTCCCTAAATCTGAACACTGAATTATTGGGACGGTTTGTTTTCAATATCTGAAAACATATGAAATTAAACAGTATATCAATAAAATATTATAAAACCTTGTTAGTAAAATAGTTTTTTTTTCATATAAAATAAAATTTTCAATATTTTTACCATAACAACGTAATATGATTTATCTTTTAAGAATTTAATATCAAGTTATATAATTAATACGACTATTTTTGTACTCAAATACTTTGAGATAGAGCCATCAATATGGGCTAGGCCCGTTGGGCCGGCCTGGCCTAACCCGGGATTTAATAGGGTTGGGCTAAGATTTTTGGAGCACATTTAAGAAACGGGTTTTTTAGCCCGGCCTGAATAAGCCTGCTCATTTGGGGGGCATGATAAATATCGGTAGGGCCGGCCCGTGGGCCAATAAAAATTAATTAAAAATATAATATAGTATTAAAATTTAAAAATAAAGAGAGTCCAAAATCAAAAGAATTAGTTTGATATTTCTATTTACATATTTATACTTTTAGTTGAAAAAAATAAATTAATAAATATCAAGGAAAATGCACAACTACCCCCTAGACTATAACCTAAATCCCAGAGATACAGCTTAACTAAACTAAGGTCCTATTACCCCCTGAACTTTTTTTTTTGTAATTTTATACACCTTTTGTCTTATGTGATACTCGATGTGACTCCACGCAATTGAGGCCCGTCAGAGATATTTGGATGACACGTAAGACAAAAAGGTACACAAAAATTACAAAAAAAAAATTCAGGGGGGTAATACGACCTTAGTAAGGTGTGTCTTTGTGATTTCGGTCATAGTCTTGGGGGTACTTGTGCATTTTCCTAAATATTATAAAGATAATTTTATTTGTGAATTTGATTAACAAGTGGTGACATTAAGGTCTCATTTGTTTCCATTAAGATTAATACGTCTAAATTTGAATACGCGCTTAAATATTACGATGTGCATTAAGATCTAGATGTGTTAATCTGAATAAACATCTGAATATTAAAATATTGTCTCTGAATCTGAACACTAAATTATTGGGACAGTTTGTTTTCAATATATGAATGCACATATGAAATTAAACATTATATCAATAAAATATTATCAAAACCTTGTTAGTAAAATAATTTTTTTTCATATAAAATAATATTTTGTTCATTTTTTACCGTAACAAGGTAATATGATTTATCTTTAAAGAACTCTACATCAAGTTACATCATTAATATGACTATTTTTTGCACTCAAAATACTTTGAGAATCTAATATAATGCAATTTAAAATAGGTTATATAGAGTAGTAAATATATAGTTTAGAAAAATATTTTATTTTATTTTATTATAGAAATTTATTATTCTTATCGATCAAATAACTAATACTTTCTTATTTTTTGAAACCCTGCTAAATATTATATTATGTGATTGCTTATCAATTCAAATATATTGATTAATTTATGAAGGTAAAAGATGTATGTTAAGTTAATATGAATAAAGGAACTCATAATGGCAAGAATGTAATTAAATATTATTAAATAAGAAAATAACTTTTATGAGTTGTTGTGATTTAATTGAATTAAGATAGGAGTCTTATTTTTTAGTCTGAATAGTGTTAAGGGTGTGTTACAGATCTGATTCATTCAGATATATCTAGATCCATTAAGAGGCTTATAAAAAAATAAAACAAACGAACTTAATGAATTGAACCTCAATAATTAAGATCCAGTTCTTAAGAATGTTAAGATTCAAAAACAAATGAGGCCTAACATAATGTAATATTATTTTGTCGATATTTATGATAATATTTTTAAATTATAAAAAAATATAATTTTTTAAAAAGTGGGCTGGCCCGGCAAGCCTATAGCCCACATACTTGTGGGCTGGGCTGACCATTTTCTGGCCCACACAAAAAATGGGCTAGCCCGGCCTGACCCGTAAAATGTCAAAGCCTGTATGGGTTAGCGCGGATGGGGTGGGCTAGCCCATATTAACAGCTCTACTTTGAGAATCTAATGTAATGCAATGTAAAATAATTTATATAGAGTAGTAAATATATTGTTTAGGAAAACATTTTATTTTCTAATAAACATTTATTATTGTTATCGATCAATTAACCAATACTTTCTTATTTTTTAAAATAGTGTTAATTAGCTTAATATTTCTATTAGATATTTATACTTTACTTGAAAAATACTTAATAGATATTATAAACATAATTTTATTTGTGAATTTGATTAACAAATAATACATTCCTCATTTGTTTTCATTAAGATTAAGACGTCTGAATCTGAATACACGTCTGAATATTAAGATAAGCATTAAGATCTAGATGTGTAATTCTGAATAAACATCTGAATATTAAGATGTTGTCCCTAAATCTGAACACTGAATTATTGGGACGGTTTGTTTTCAATATCTGAAAACATATGAAATTAAACACTATATCAATAAAATATTATAAAACCTTGTTAGTAAAATAGTTTTTTTTTCATATAAAATAAAATTTTCAATATTTTTACCATAACAACGTAATATGATTTATCTTTTAAGAATTTAATATCAAGTTATATAATTAATACGACTATTTTTGTACTCAAATACTTTGAGATAGAGCCATCAATATGGGCTAGGCCCGTTGGGCCGGCCTGGCCTAACCCGGGATTTAATAGGGTTGGGCTAAGATTTTTGGAGCACATTTAAGAAACGGGTTTTTTAGCCCGGCCTGAATAAGCCTGCTCATTTGGGGGGCATGATAAATATCGGTAGGGCCGGCCCGTGGGCCAATAAAAATTAATTAAAAATATAATATAGTATTAAAATTTAAAAATAAAGAGAGTCCAAAATCAAAAGAATTAGTTTGATATTTCTATTTACATATTTATACTTTTAGTTGAAAAAAATAAATTAATAAATATCAAGGAAAATGCACAACTACCCCCTAGACTATAACCTAAATCCCAGAGATACAGCTTAACTAAACTAAGGTCCTATTACCCCCTGAACTTTTTTTTTTGTAATTTTATACACCTTTTGTCTTATGTGATACTCGATGTGACTCCACGCAATTGAGGCCCGTCAGAGATATTTGGATGACACGTAAGACAAAAAGGTACACAAAAATTACAAAAAAAAAATTCAGGGGGGTAATACGACCTTAGTAAGGTGTGTCTTTGTGATTTCGGTCATAGTCTTGGGGGTACTTGTGCATTTTCCTAAATATTATAAAGATAATTTTATTTGTGAATTTGATTAACAAGTGGTGACATTAAGGTCTCATTTGTTTCCATTAAGATTAATACGTCTAAATTTGAATACGCGCTTAAATATTACGATGTGCATTAAGATCTAGATGTGTTAATCTGAATAAACATCTGAATATTAAAATATTGTCTCTGAATCTGAACACTAAATTATTGGGACAGTTTGTTTTCAATATATGAATGCACATATGAAATTAAACATTATATCAATAAAATATTATCAAAACCTTGTTAGTAAAATAATTTTTTTTCATATAAAATAATATTTTGTTCATTTTTTACCGTAACAAGGTAATATGATTTATCTTTAAAGAACTCTACATCAAGTTACATCATTAATATGACTATTTTTTGCACTCAAAATACTTTGAGAATCTAATATAATGCAATTTAAAATAGGTTATATAGAGTAGTAAATATATAGTTTAGAAAAATATTTTATTTTATTTTATTATAGAAATTTATTATTCTTATCGATCAAATAACTAATACTTTCTTATTTTTTGAAACCCTGCTAAATATTATATTATGTGATTGCTTATCAATTCAAATATATTGATTAATTTATGAAGGTAAAAGATGTATGTTAAGTTAATATGAATAAAGGAACTCATAATGGCAAGAATGTAATTAAATATTATTAAATAAGAAAATAACTTTTATGAGTTGTTGTGATTTAATTGAATTAAGATAGGAGTCTTATTTTTTAGTCTGAATAGTGTTAAGGGTGTGTTACAGATCTGATTCATTCAGATATATCTAGATCCATTAAGAGGCTTATAAAAAAATAAAACAAACGAACTTAATGAATTGAACCTCAATAATTAAGATCCAGTTCTTAAGAATGTTAAGATTCAAAAACAAATGAGGCCTAACATAATGTAATATTATTTTGTCGATATTTATGATAATATTTTTAAATTATAAAAAAATATAATTTTTTAAAAAGTGGGCTGGCCCGGCAAGCCTATAGCCCACATACTTGTGGGCTGGGCTGACCATTTTCTGGCCCACACAAAAAATGGGCTAGCCCGGCCTGACCCGTAAAATGTCAAAGCCTGTATGGGTTAGCGCGGATGGGGTGGGCTAGCCCATATTAACAGCTCTACTTTGAGAATCTAATGTAATGCAATGTAAAATAATTTATATAGAGTAGTAAATATATTGTTTAGGAAAACATTTTATTTTCTAATAAACATTTATTATTGTTATCGATCAATTAACCAATACTTTCTTATTTTTTAAAATAGTGTTAATTATATCATGAGAGTGCTTATCAATTCAAATATATTGATTAACTTATGAAAGTAAAAGATGTATATAAAGTTAATATGAATAAAGGAAATTATAATGGTAAGCACGTAATTAACATTATTTAAATAAGAAAACAATTTTTATGAGTTGTTGTAATTTAGTTGAATTAAGATGGGCCTTTTATTTTTGAATCTGAATAGTGTTAAGAGTGTGTTACAAATTTTATTCATTCAGATATATTCAGAGCCATTAAGATGCTTAAAAGAAAATAAAAGAAACAAACTTAATGAACTAAATCTGAATAATTAAGATTCAGTTCGTAAAAACAAACATACTTAATGAGGCAAATTTGAATGATTAAGATTCAGACCTCCATTAAGTGCAAACAAATGAGGCCTAACATCATGTAATATATTGCCTTGTCGATATTTATGATAATATTTTAAAATTATAATTTATAATTTAATTTAATAATTATAAAAAATATATTTTTTTAAAAAGTGGGCTGGCCCGTCAAATCTGTAGTTCATGTACTTGTGGGCTAGGCCGATAGTTTTTTGACCCACACCAAAAATGGGCTAGCCCGGCCCGACCGGTAAAATGTCAAAGCCTATATGAGTTAAGCCGGAGTAGGGTGAACTAGCCAATATTGACAGCTCTAGTTTTAAGTTAAATTTAAAATAACATGTTAAGAAATTTATAAAAATTGTGAACAGGTAAAAGAAAATATTTATAAATTATAACAAAATAAATATTTTATGTATTAAATTAATTTTAAGAATTATTATAATTTATACAATATTAGCAATAACTTTTAATGTAATGTTTGAAATTTAGATATAATAAAATACTATAATTTATCAAACAATTCCAAATGTTTATAAAAGAAAAAAATAAAAAATAAAAAATAAAAAATAAAAAATATTTAATCCTCGAAGTACGTAAAATATGGAATAAATTGAATATAGGGATACGTAAATGCAGGGATATCAAATCGCTGTGGACCTGTGAAATATTTAACTATTTTTGTTCATATGATTGAAATTCCGCCGAATAAGCACTGATAATAAGAGAAAATAAAATAATTAAAAAGGGAATTAAATTGCTTTCTTTTTTTTAAAAAAGAAAAATTCTTTTTCGAAGTCCCAATTAAAAGTCTGAAACTTTTCCTTCACAAAATCCCAAAATAAAAAATAAATTAAATTAAATAATCTAAGAAATAAATAATTAATATTAAATAGATAACTAAAATGTCTTAAGATGACTAGACAATATTAAAAAAAAAATTTAAAAAAATATAGACAATTAAAAATGAATGATAAAGCACAATACTCACTCTAATCCATATTAACTAGATTTTTTAAGCTTTTTCATTATTCAAATAAGTGAATAATTTAAAGTACAATATTGAGTTTTTTCATTTTATTTTTACCCTTTATTTATGTTGTTTAGGTGACAAGTTTAAGAGAGTTAATTGTTTAAAATTTAAAAATTAAATATTAAAATTTTTATAAAATATTAAAAAATCGAATATGCAGCCAACCTACCAATATCAGTCTTAAAAGAGTTGAAGGTTTTGAAGGAAAACAAGTGGTGTATCAAAGGTCCTCAATATTCAACAACCTTATCTTTCATTGACTTTGAAAGTTGAGTCACTCATGAAAATTCTAGACACGCGGAAGTTGCTCTTTCGTAATTTTAAACGTAATATATAAATATGTTATTTAATTTAATTTTAATATATTAATTTTTTATATATGATTTAAATTTATGTAAAAAATAATATATATATATATATGTAAAAAGTTTTAATTTAATTTCATATATAAATTTAAATATTTACGTAGTATATATTTAAAATTTGAAGAGTACAATATCAATTAAGAACCCTTCGAGTGGCCAAGTAGTTTGGACTTGAAACTTTTATATTAGAAGAGTCGAGTTTGGAACTCTTTACCAACAAAAGCAAGGGGTTTGCTTTTAGGTCGAATTCGTCATACTAGACTTGTTTAGTGTGAATTGCCTCTCCTATATCGTTTGCATGCTATTATATATAACAAGGGTTTTAGCCGGTACAACAAGGATAGTGGTATTAAGATTTATGTTCTAGAATAAACTTAGTTATTTGTGTGTTATAAATTATTTTATTAAAAATTTAAAATTAGAACATTTTGGACCCGTTTGACCATAGATTTCTCTAATTTTGACAAATAATTTTTGTCCATACAATTTTTCATTATTTAGTAAAAATATTTTTGACAAATAACCCAAATTTTCAAATACTAGAAAAAATTAGTATTTGGGCCGAACCAATTATTTGGAATTTTAAAAAAATTTAAATCCTACACCAAATTTTTATATTTTACAAAAGCATCCCTCTATTGCAGTTATTGCGTTGTACTATAAACACCAAAATAGTGATTGAGTATTCCGTGAGTATGAAAGTGATGATATGATTATTAAAATGACGAACAATCAGGTCAAGTAACAAAATCATATGCTTTTGTGTACTTCACGATTTATGAAATGATACTTGTTATACTCACTTCAACTACCATATTGCTCTGATGTTATGGACACTACTTGTTATTAGCGCAATGAATTCAATTGACTTGTAAAACAAATCCATTGTTAGTTTTGATAATTTTTAAAATTTATATATATAAATCATATTTTCTAAAATGAAATATGTTTTTTAAATATTATGATTAATACATGATGAAATTTCATCAAAAATTTAATACAAATAATATTTATTAAAAATTTATAATCAAATTCTAGATTTGAACAATAAAAAATGGTACTCTTTTTTTCAAAATCATTTTAATGCTCGTGGGACCAATTACAGATACAACCCCACTCCAAATGAAATTCATACTCACCATAGACATGCATATTTTTTTCAATATATGTGTGCTAAATTTCACTATTTTCCCCAACAACCCTCTTTGATGCTACTGCCACTAAACGCCAAAATTATTATTGAGTTTAAAAAATAATTTGTTATATTAAATTAAAGATATGCATAATATATTAAAATGCTTTTTTATTTTATCGTTTTAAACATTATCATAAGAAAAATTAAAATTAAAGAAGTATTAAAAAATGAAGTGATATTTTTCTAAAATAAAAAGTATGGAAAACAAATGAAGTGATATTAAATTAAAGATATGCTCCAGCAGCGATTTTATTAATTTTTTTTTTGAAATCATTGCCCTACAACGATTTTCTTAAATTTTTTTATGAAATATTTGATTATTTTATTTTTTTTAAAAAAATAAAGAAATCGCTGCTGGGAGCAGCGATTTCATAATTTTTTTTAAATTAAGAAAATCGTTGCAGAGGCAGCGATTTCAAAATATATATTTTTTAAATTTCTGCCTCAGCAGCAATTTTATTTAAAAAAATTATTTTTTTAAAAAAATCGCTGCCCCTGCAGCGATTTCTTTAATTTTTTTTTATGAAATGCTGCCCCAGCGGCAATATCTTTATTTAATTTTTTTTTATTTAAATCGTTGCTGGGGCAGCGATTTCCTTATTTTAAAATTTTTTTTCTATAAATCGCTGCTTAGGGAGCGATTTCATTTTTTTTAAAAAAGAAATAAGATTTTGTAAAATTGTAGCAGAGACAACAATTTTGCTTTTTCCGGTGGGGTAAGTCGCTGTTGGTGCAGCGATTTTTCCATTTTGGTTAATATAAAATTTTCTATACCGTTTTGAAATTTTTAGTAATATTTTGTACCCTTTATTCCGGACACCACTAAAGTCACTCAAGTTCATATATTTATCTTAAAAGGTAACTATTGTTAAAAACTAGGAAGTTGTTAAAAAATAGACGAAGAGACTAGGAAGAAAATGGTTGAGGTTTGATATTATCAACATCTCAAAAGGGTGTTTGTTTATTTAGAGGTTAGTAGACAACATTCTTAGGAATATAAACAGATTGCCAATTAAATTTAAAGTGATCGATATAGAGTAAGACTTCTTCGAGAGAAGTTAGAACAACTAGAATTAACTGTTTGAGTTCAGATATTAGAGTTATTCCCTTAAATTGTTGAGTTGTAATATGAAATATTGATAAAAAAGATTAATAGTTGAAATCCTATGCAATGTAGGTAGTAATTTTTTATTCCAAAGGAGTTAAATTCTTGTGTTGTTAATTCTATCCTTACCGCATATTGTGTTTTAGGAACCAGGTTTTAATACATGGATTGAGGTAAATAATTCTTTCAAACATTAACTTAATATTAAACACAAACGGAAAAGGGTTAAAAATACTTTTGAACTGCACGAAAAGGCTTAAAAATACCCTCCATCCATCTTTTGGTCTAAAATTATCCTTCTTTTTTTTTAAAAGGCAAATTATCCTTTCATTCACCTTTTTGCTTACTTGTACCCTCGCAACTAACAACCCTCTTTTTTTAAAATAGTTATTATGTATCATTTTTTTATTAAATGAATTAAAAATTCACTCTATTGATTTCTCCCATAAATTCTCCAAATCAAAATAATATATTTTTTCAAGATCCCAAATTTTTTTTTTTTAAAACTAGTAATCTCTTTTTTTCCAAAAAATATTATTTTAGATAAAAATTTTTTATAGAAAATATTAGTCAATTTTAGGATTTATATTAATAGATTATGTCCCAGCAATTGTGACATGACTAATATTTTTTTAAAAAAATTTGACTATCTAAAACAATTTTTTGCTTTTTTTTTTTGGAAAAAGAATATAGAAAATAGAAATTACTAAATTTAATAGAGGTGAATTTTTATTTCATCAAATAAGAAAATGACACATAAAATATTTGTTTAAAAAGAGAGGGTTTTTAGTTGCAAGGGTATAAGTGAGAAAAAGGTGGAGGGAAGGATAATTTTACACCATAAAGACGAATAGAAAGGTATTTTTAGACCAAAAGATGAATGAAGGATATTTTTTTAGACATTTTCTTATAATTTAAAGATATTTTTAGCCTTTTTCTGAACACATAATAGAAACGTCAGGAAAAAAATTAAAAAATAAAGATAAAGCAACAACAATTTTTTAAAAAGTTATACAATGAATTATTAACTACATTTTGTAACACCCTTAAAGTATCTTAAGTAATACTATATATATATATATATATATATACCCCAATATATCTCTTATTATTTAATTACCATATTTCATAAGTTTGATTAAGTTTCATTTAAGATTTTATATTTTATTTTTATATAATGAATTATATATTTTATAATTATTATTTCTTTTATTATATTACGTATTTGCACAAATAGAAAAAAAAATAACAACGATATTTTTGCTAGATTAGAAAAAAATAATTACAGATTTCAGCCCTACAAAAAAAGGTATAATATTGGTTGAGAATTTAAATATTTACATTTTAATTAATAAAAATAAAGTTAAATTTATCTTTTTCTTTTCGATATTAGAAATAATTTATCTCGATAAAATAATCTTTAACACTAAAAGTACATTGATATTTGTACTTGTTTGTAATTTGATTTTGAAAAAGCATTTTTAACAAACATTTTCAAACACAATTTGTTTATGATTTTTTTCCCCAAATGAATTAATCAAACATAAATATCTTTTTTTAAAAGCACTTTCTTAAAAAGTTATTTTAAAAAAGTGCTTCTGAAAATAAACAGTTGTTAGCAGCAATATCAAACAGGCTTTAAGCGTGTCTGATTTAAAATCTGATAGGAGTATAAATATATGACTTAAAATCTGACATAAAATTATTAATTAGTGATATAAAATGTAACTATTTCGAACACTAGAAAAAATTAGTAAATATGTTGAGAATATATGTAATTAGATAGTTTGTCTTATTTAATATCTCTAACCAAACAAAAAAATAAAATAATCTACATTTTATCCTCAATTTTTATCTCTTATTTTCCATAACAAACGACCCCAAAATCCAAGGAGGAGTTTCATAATAACTCGGGAGAATTAAATATTCATTTTTTTAAAAAAATGCATTGCAAAAGTTATCTACTTGTATATTTTATATATATATAATTCATATTTTGTATATAATTACTAAAAAAAATTGAGTTACATAGTAATGTTTTAAACAATACGATGTAAAATCGTCTTAACGGATGGTGATTATAATATGTGTTGTTTTATATAAAATTAGAAATGATTTTAATTATTCAAATAGCCTACAAAAATTATACCCCGAGTTTTTTTGGTCCTTCAATAATCAACAAAAATGTTCTTCTTTTAGTACACTTGATAGTAAGAAAAAGGATTTTGTAATAAAATTACCTAACATCTATCTTTGGAACTTGAATTGCTGACTAAAATGACGGGAGGTTTCATTAAAACTTAAGAGAGAAGAGTCTATTTATAAAATTAAAATGTGAGAATGGTCAAAGATAATAAATTTATAGACTTAGATTCCACTTTTTTTTCTCAACAAATTGTGAATATTATTATTTTTTCACTAAAATTGCAGCTCATTCTATTCCCAATCCCAAAAAGTCTTGATGACCCGATCCAAAATACAATAAATTTATATTATCATTTTATAATGAATATGTTTTGTAAAAAGTCATGACAGTGAACACCATTAATACAAATATAAAAATAGAAAGAAAATAAATAAAAAATACCATTGATTTCTATATGAAAAACAACTATCACTATTTGTAGTTTGAAAGTAACTTTAAAGAGAAAGCTAGAATCAAAACTATATAAATTTTGTACTACGAATTAGGATTGAAATTTTCTCCAAAACTATAAATGATGGTTTTTTTTAATAAATATAAACAATTGGTAATTTTTAGAAGTTCCCAATAATAGAACTTACTCAAATACTATTTTTTTCTAGTATTTAAATATTTGAATGTTTGCTAGAAAATTCGCCAAATAATGATAGGTTGATGGCCAAACAATATTTGTCAAGTTTTTTCTCAAATATTTTTTGAAGTATCTATGCCAAACGCTGCCTTAGTATAATATTGTTTTCCCCCAGGAAAGTCTGTAGGACAATACCTACTTGCATTTAGGCTTAATTTACAAGGGACTTCTTTTATTTTGAATATTTCTTTGTTTTCGTTCCTAAATGTAAGCCTTCTTTAATTATATTAATCTTTTTTTTTTTCACGAATGTAATGAGTTCAATGGACTCTCTTCTCGCATTCTTGTTGGGTTGAATAGAGGTATATTCAAAATTTGAAGATGGTGAATGCACCACTAACAATCAATACATGTTAATTAAATTATTTCATTCAATATTATTGATTCATAGAATATTCTTATACAACGTAAAATATAAAAACTAACGTAATAACGTATAAACTTCCTTTTGCTTCAGTTTGTATTGAAAGATACGGGCCGCATATTACTTGTCTTGGGGCAATTGGGTAAAAACACGGCGAACACTTACTAGCAACTTTGGATTTATTATCAAGTCACTTATTATTTTTTATAATTTTAATTTAAATGAGGAAATAAATAATTTCAAGACTAATCTAATTGGATAATTTAGATAAATTTCACTAGTTTATAGGTTAATTATTTAAACACAATAATTTATAATATTGCGAATCTTATTAGATTTTGATGCATTCATTCACGTACAGATGTACGTATATCGGGATACGCAAAATTATGTGTAATTTGTTCTAAATATATTGTATCCAATGTATTTTTAACATATAGATGACTCTCCCTCGCCTTCCTTCTATCTTGCTCACCATTCTTCTATTATTTGATATCTCGAATACATGTGAATCACACTAGCTACATACATATATACGTATTCAGTGTATATCTAATGTGATTTGTATGTATCTGAGATACATAGACAAATCTCGCTCGCTTCCCTTTTGTTCTCACTCGCCTTTCTCCCTATTACAATGTATCCGATATCAAAAAATATAAATCTTGGTGTGTCTGACTTAAAATCAAGTATGAAATTACTAATTAGTGATCTATAATTATTTCAAAATATATAAAAAATTTAATATATATTTTTAATTAGATAATATCTCCGATTTAACACCTTTAACCAAATACAAGATAAAATAGTTTACATTTTATCCATTATTATCGCTTATTTTTCATATGCCAAACGATCCCCCATTATGTACATGTATGTTTTAAATATATACAATTTAAATTTTGTATACAAGGATGAAAATAGTTGAATCACATCATTATGTTGTAAATAAGACGATGTACCATATTTACTGGTCTTCTGTAAAAAGGATTGCAATGATAGAGTTATAATAATTTTTAAAAATTGTCAGATAGATTGCATTTGAACCTTGTGGTTCTTGTAAGAAAATAAAATTGTCTTAAGAAAAAAAATTGGAAAGGTAGTTTTAGCGGATTGTGATTATAATATGTGTTGTTATATAGAAAAAATGATGTTATGATGTTTTGCTCTTGTCAATCTTTAAAAGTTATCTTTAAAATACTTTGTACCACAAATCATGATAGCTTGACAATAACTCGAATAATTATCCAATCATTCTCAAATCAATATCTCTATAGCCAGCTGAGATAAGCAACTCCTGATAGACTGGACACATATGACTCCACGTACTTTAAAGACTTCGGACGCAATACTAATATTATTTGGATCCCTAATTTGAACTCTATGTTACTATATGTTATATGTTGTATTGTCACGCTTCGAGACTTTATTACTCTAGACGTAATATTTTTATAGAATATCAACGTTTGTACCAATCAATTTGGAGTGGTCTTCCATATACCCCAGTTGTTAATGATATGGGGTAGAGTAGTGATAAATATTAGTTTACAATGAATAAATTCTATCGAGTCGATAGAATCGGATAACTTGGGCTTTGTCGCTGAAAAACGATTGAATGAAGAACTGAATTCGAGTTGGGTCAAATCTCTTTCTTTTTTGATACGGTATACAAATCTTGATTAATTGAAACTTTATCAAGCTTATGTTGGTTTGTGGTGGAGTTGCAGTGGTTGTAGTTGATGGTGTGATGGCGATTGTAGATGACACCGATAATTTAAAGTGAAGTGAAAAAATGGTTTTATGATAAGTTAAAAGTTCAAGGGTTTAATGAAAATAACAAGGGTTTTGTTAATAACTTAAAGCAAAAAGATTCAAATTATAGGACTAAAAATAGAGAATGGTTATTAATGCATGAGCTTTGGTCTTCTTCTTTTTTCCCAATAAATTGTAAACATTATCATTTTAAGCAAGGTTGAATGTCATTCTATTCCCAACTCCGGAAGTCTAAATAATTTGGCCCACGTATACAACCTTTGTCATTCTGAAACACCCTTATTTCTCACATTCATCCTGTCCAAATACAACGTAACAACCCTAACTAAATCAGTTTTAATGAGATCTGTCGATTCTTGTCCAAAGCATTCGATTAACGGCGGTGGTGCCACTCTCATCAGCACCACACAATCTTGTCCTCATTTTCAAAGCTATAAAAGACCATTTTTTGTTAAATATTTGAGCTTGAAGCTTTTTCATTAACTTAATAATTCCGTACAAATGGCCCAATGAGCCAAAAAGAAAACAAAAAAGTATCTGGCCCAACCCAAAAATTGAGTCGACCATCCCTTCTTAAATATCACCCTAGCAGCTACGGTTTTCCAATAGAGCTCTCTTTTTTCCTCTTTAATATCACCGCTAGGTGCTTTCACTCACTCCACCTTCCTCCTCCTTATGTGACAGATCATGAACATCTTTCTTCTTTTTATATTACAATTCAACTTTCTCAGCTCAAGGAGATGGACCTCCACTATCTTTTGCACTTTTCCTTATTTCTTCTGTCTTCTTTTTCCCCATTTGCTCCAGCGGATGAAATGGTTACTAACGTGGTTTTGATACAGCGGAAAAAGGTCATCGCCTCTACTGTAGCTTCTAATAGAAAAGGAAAAACTCTTAAAATTACCGGATTCAAGCTTTATCCATGAGATTTTCAATACTAATGGCCTCTAAAACATCCTTCATTTCTTTTTCAGTCTGAAAAGGTAACTATATCCCTCTTCTTTCATTTATTTTCGCCATTAATCTCTATCATTTTTCTTTGGTGAATCAATCTTTTCATTAATCTAAACTTTTAAATATTAAATTCACTGAACTTTTTGAAGAAGTTGTTATGCCCCTAACATATCTTACAAAAAGGGTCCTTGTTCAACCCTTTAAATGTCTATGGTTGCAAATTTTTATTAATTGATCTACAAACTTAATCAGCATGAAAAACCCTTATTTCTCACATCATCCTCTTTTCAAAATAAAACATAATATCCTAACTAAATCAATTTTAATGAGATATGTCGGTTGTTGTCCAAAACAGTCGATTAACGGTGGTGGTGCCACTCTCATCACCTCCACATACTCTTTTCCTCATTTTCAAATCTATAAAAGGCCATTTTTTGTTAAATATCTGATCTTGAAGCTTTTTAATTAATTTAATAATTCCGTACAAAATTGGCCCAACGAGCCCAAAAAGTAAAAAGTATATTGCCCAACCCAAAAACTGAACGGACCATCCCTTCTTAAATATCACCCTAGCAGCTAGGGATTTTCAATCGAGCTTTATTTGTTCCACTCGGACGTTGCCTCTAGGTGCTTGCACTAACTCCTTCCTCCTCGTTATGTGACGAGATCATCTTTACTTCCTCCTTTTTATACCACAATTCGTCTTTCTTAGCTCACAGAGATAGACCTCCACTATCTTTTGCTTTTTTCCCCGTTTCTTTGTATTTTCTATCCTCTTTTTCCCCTTTTGTAGATATTTGCTCAAGTAGATGAAATGGTTAGCAAAATGGTTTTGATAGAGCGGCAAAAGGCCATCTCTTCTGCTCTGCTGCAGCTTCGAATAGAAAAGGAAAACTCTTAAAATTATTAGACTCAAGCTTTCTCCATGGGATTTTATTAGCCTCCAAAACATCCTCCATTTCTCTTTTAGTCTGAAAAGGTAACCCTATCCCTCTTCTTTCATTTATTTTCACCATTAATCTCTATCATTTTTTTTGTGAATGAATCTTTTCATTGATCTGAAATTTCAAATTCACTGAACTTTTTAAAGAAGTTATGCCCCAAACATATTTTATAAAACGGGGTCCTTGTTCAACTCTTCAAAATCTCTATGGTCGCAAATTTTGATTGATAGATTCAAAAGCATGAGATCATTTTAGTTGAAACGTTTCGTTTTTGGTTGTTATGCCCCAAACATATCTTATAAAAGGGGTCCTTATTCGACCCATCAAATTTTTGTGGTCACAAATTTTCATTAATAGATCTACGAGCATGAGATCATTTTAGTTGACATCTTTTGTTTGTGAATATTTTTTTTGATGACAAAATACATTTATTTCAATATTTTTATAATTTTGAAGTATTTGCCATTTTAAACAAAGAATACCACTATTAAATAACCATCATTAATCGCAACATTGATAATAACGTAGATTATTCAAGTCATGAACTGAAATTCTGTTGTCATAATGCACAAATAATAACTATAGACATAGTATCACAACCTTTTACTTTCATAATTGATAAGATCGAACTTTAGAACTTTAACACTGTTCCATATTACTACTCATTCTTATAAAATAACAAATCCAAAGAGGATATTGAAAATTTAGCAAGGATTAGGTTATAAGAAGGTGATATTGATCACTAGTACTTATTCTAGATCAATGAAAGACACTTGAAGCAAGTAAAGAAAGAATCTAAAACTGCTATTTGAATACCATGATTTATACACATATAAAGAAAACAACTTAAAATTATTTAACGCCCAAAAATGTAGACAAGAAAGATTAAAAGTATACAAATACAAAAGGAGATTAAAGAAAGGATTGAACATATGAAGAACTAAAAAAAAAGAAGCTAATAAATATTTTTATTTGATTCGACAATTTTATAATTAAATAGGATTACTGGTAATAGGAAGTTGTAATAAATTCTTTCTATTTTGGAGGTCATGGGATTGGGCTACCTTCTGGAAAGTAATATCTCACCAGGTATATTTGTTTGTTCAATGATAATATTCTTAATTTATTTTTTAAAAAAATTAAGAAAAGAGTCCAAAGCTCATACATTAATAATCATTTTGACAATATATCTTTTAAATCATATAAATTAAATCTTCTCTCTTATGTTTTAACCGACACTTTTTTATTACTACATGAAAAAATTGCCTTATCATAAATACTTTCCCCCCCTTTTTTTCACTTTGACACGATCAATACAATCTACAAATGTCGCAACACCACTAGCTACATCCCCCACAACTCCACCATCAACCAATGCAGATGACGGTGATGCCACAATAATTGCAGATGACATTGATCACGTCGATATGAAGTGAAAAAAGGTTTTTATAATAAGTCAAATATCTAGATGGTAATGAAAATAACAAGGTTCCATTAAAGCTTATAAGAAAATTCAATTTATAAATTTAAAAATAGGAGAATGGTCGAGATGTTATTAATGTATGGCTTTGGTATTTTTTCTTATTTGTTTTCCCCAGTACAAAATGTAGATATAATTTTCCCCCAATTTATATTTTTTAAAGAAAAACACTTTTCTCCAAATTATATTAGAATACCGTGATATTGGAACAACTTCTGTATCTCTATGATGTTTGGATAACACTGCATATGTTGTTGCTAGGGTGTCAAATAGTGGGGGGGGGGATTGAGTTGAAATTGAAGATATTAAAATGGGTTGAAATGAAAATCGGGTCGGGTCTTGAACCACCCAAGTTAACATTGGGCTCAAATGAGTTGGGTTCAAATGGACTGAAAAATAGGTTGGGTCTTGACTCACCCAATTTGACCCGATTAATCTCAATAATTTAACAAAGTGATATTTAACTTTTATAATCCCCATACTAATTTCAACTCAATTTTTTTAAAAAGTGAAAAACTGATAGATAAATTCTAAAAGATGTTAAATAGATAATAATTCATACATTTAATATAGGAACCTAACTTAGTAAAGAATTTTAAAACGGGTTGAAATTGGATATTGAATTGGGCTCAATTAAGAATTCTCCTAAAATGGGTTAGGCTTGAATTAGTTGAGATTGAACCCAATTCAAATTATCTTGAGTGCAATCCTTAAAATTCTGGGCGGATTACCTATGTTTGGGTTCATTTTTGACACCCCTAGTTGTTGCTATAACAGAGGACCATGCACTACGATTGTGAAATTTGTAGTTTATGATCTTACTCAATGATTTATTTTAAGTATGAGATGAGCTTCTCTTTCTTGGATCACACCAGATGACCACCCATCGGTTATGTATCATAGTTCAAGATTAGATCTTGAAGTGTATTTCTATACAATTCCTGATGGTGGGAATTAAGTATTTTGCTATAATATATGGTGTGACACTAACATTCACTAATGTGGTAAGATCTAATAATTTCTGAATTTCACATATGACGTAGACCCTTATGCCACTACAGATGAAAGATTTATCGAAATTTATGTAGAAGGTTTGAAGGTGGTTGTTGCTTTTGAGGTATTAGTTAGACTACTGAGAAAGTTTTTCGTTGGTCATAGTATTATACCTATATTTGAAAATATGGTAAGTTTAATACTTTTTAACTGAAACTGAATTGTCTAAATGTGTTTTTACAAAGTATATGTTCTACTGCCAGTACTATGCAAATATCTCTTATGATTCGTTAGCGGAGTCCTGGGCTGATAAACCAAAGTCCTCAAAGTTTCAGCCTTCTACTCCTACACCAACATCCTAAGTTGTAACAATTTCTAATTATTGCTTTTCCATGAATCTATATCCTTACTTAATTGTGACACTAAGATGGACTCTGAACTCCCGCGATATGGACAAAATCCTGGACTGGGTGGCATACAACTTCTGTGGCTGGCCGAGCTGGTCATATGGGAACACAGGCTAGTTTAGCCAGCCACATACTGAACTGACCTGTGTTACAATAGGACCAGCTCGGCCAGCCACAGAAGTATGTATGCCACCAAGTCCAGGATCCTGTCCATATCACGGGAGTTTCGAGTCTATGACAGTTTCACGATAAATTAAGGGTCTCAGTTCATGCAAAAGGAATAATCAGAAACTGCTGCAGCTTTGGATGCAGGTGTAGGACCAGAAGGCTGAAAGTTTGAGGCTTGTGGTTTAGCCTAGAACTGCTCTAACCAATCATAAGATATATTTGCATTGTAGTGGCAGCAGAACATGTACTTAGTAAAACCACATTTAGACAATTAAGCTTCACTATAAAAGTATCAAACTTACCATGTTTTCAAATACAGGTATCATACTATGATCAACCAAAATTTTTTACAATAGTCTAACTATACTGCTTCAAAAGTATTAAGCACCTTCAAATCTTTAGTGGCATAAGGGGCTACATCATCTGTGAAATTCATAAATCATTAGATGTTACCGCATGAGTGAATGTTATGTGTCACACCATATATTATAGCAAAACACACAATTCGCATCATCAAGAATTACATAAAAATACACTACAAGATCTAATCTTGAACTACGATTCTTAACGAGTGGGTGGTCATCTGGTATAATCCAAGAAAGAGAAGCTCATCTCATACTTATCATTGAGTGAAATAAACTACAGTTTCACAATTGTCGTGCATGGTCATTTGTTATTGCAACAACATATGCTATCTCAAACTTTGAAAGAATTCGTTGAGTGAGATACACACACACACGCACACACACACACACATATTCATACACACACACACACACACACACACATATATATATAGTTAGAAATCGATATGATATTTTTCTCTTGCCAATCGTTGAAAGTAATCTTTAAAATACTTTGTACCAAAAGTCATGATAGCTTGACGATAACTCTGAGTAATTACCCAATGATTCTCAAATTAAGATATTTATAGCCTGAGATAAGAAACTATTGATAAATTGGAGAAATATGACTCCATGTATTTGTAAATATTTCGGATGCAATACAAATATTGTTTGGATCCCTAATTTTAATCACATTTCACTATGTATTGTATGTTGTTTTATCACACTCTAAGACTATACTCTAGACATATTATTTTATAGAATTTCAATGTTTGTACCAATTAATTTCGGAGTGGTTACCCTAGTTGCTAATGATATGGGGGTAGACCAAAGATCAATATGATTTTACTATGAATAAATTTTACAGAGTCGATAGAATGGGCTCGGATAACTAGGGCTTTGTCTAGTGGCGTAGCCAAAAATTTCACGAAGGGTGTCCAATAATTGTATACGAGTATATTATTTTCTCTTGGATAAATGAGTGCACTAGAAATTTTAAAAATTAAGCTACGGAATATACATGAAAATTTTTGAAAAAAAAAGAAAGAGTACACTAGAAATTTTGATAATTAAACTGCATAATGTACATGAAAATTTGTGAAAAAACTACATAATATACATTTTTTTTAAAAAAAAAAAATGAGGAAAAAATTTGAAAAAAAAGAAGCTTAAAGGTACTGTTAGTGAAATTTGAACTCACAAACGCTTAAATGCTTGACTTTTTCAAGGCACCTTAGACCACTACGCTACAACAACTTGTTGTGTTAAGGATGTCCAAAATACATTATCTAACCACTTTGTATATTATTTTACTTCCATATACGGTATCATTTGTTGACGAAGGGTGTCCAGTTTATATAGGTATGTGTCTGTCTTTGTCGCTGAAAAACGACTGAACAAAGAACTGAATTCGAGTTGGGTTATTTCTCTTCTTTATTTCTTATACGGGATAAAAATCTTGATCAAATGAAACTTTATCAAGCTTATGTTGGTTTGTGGTGGAGGTACGGAGGTTTATCGTTGATGGTGTGATGACGATTGTAGATAGCACCAATAATTTAAAGTGAAGTGAATAAACGGTTTTAGGATAAGTTAAAATTTCTAGGTTTTAATGAAAGAACAAGGGGTTTGTTAATAACTCAAAGCGAAAAGATTTAAATTATAGGACTAAAAACAGAGAATACTTATTAATTTATGAGAATGGTTACAATTTTCCCCAATAAATTGTAAATATTGTCATTTTTAGCAAGGTTGAAGGTCATTCTATTCCCAAATCTAAGAAGTCTAAATGATCTTGCCAACTTACACAAACTTTATCAACATGAAACACTCTTATTTCTCACATCATCCTGTTTTCCAAATACAACGTAACAATCCTAATTAAATAAGTTTTAACGAGATCTGTCGGTTCTTGTCCAAATCAATCGATTAATGGTGGTGGTGCCACTCTCATCACCTTCCACGTTGTCTTTTCTCATTTTAAAAACTATAAAAGGCCATTTTTGTTAAATATCTGAGCTTGAAGCTCTTTCATTAATTTAATTATTCCGTACAAAATTGGCCCAACAAGCCCAAAAATAAACAAAAAAATATTTGGCCCAACCCAAAAATTGAACGGACCATCCCTTCTTAAATATCACCCTAGAAGCCAGGGTTTTCCAACTAAGCTTTCTTTTTTTTCTCTAGAACGTCGCGGCTTGATGCTTGCATTAACTCCTTCCTCCTTCTTATTTGACGGGATCATTTTTATCTTCCTCCTTTTTATACCACAATTCTTATTTCTTAGCTCAAAGAGATGGACCTCCACTATTTTTTGATTTTTCCCCTTTTCCTTATATTTTCTGACCTCTTTTTCTCCTTTTGCAGATATTTGCTCCAGTGGATGAAATGGTTACCGATGTGGTTTTGATAGAGCAGTAAAAAGCCATCTTTGCTGCTGTAGCTTCGAATATAAAAAGAAAAGCTCTTCAAAATATTGGAGTCAAACTTTATCCTTCGGATTTTCAATACTAATGGCCTCCGAAATATCCCCCATTTCTCATTCAGTCTAAAAAGGTAACCCTATCCCTCTTCTATCATTTATTTTAGCCATTAATTTATATCATTTTTCTTTGGTGAATCAATCTTTTCATTGATCTGAAATTTCAAATTTCAAATTCACTGAACTTTTTGAAGAAGTTGTTATGCCCCAAACGTATCTTATAAAAGGGGTCCTTGTTCAACTCTTCAAATCTCTATGATCACAATTTTTCATTAATACATCAACAAGCATGAGATCATTTTAGTTGACACGTTTAGTTTTTGGTTGTTATGCCCCAAACATATCTTATAAATGGGGTCCTTGTTCAACCCTTCAAATTTCTATGGTCACAAATTTTTACTAATAGATCTACAAGCATGAGATCAATTTAGTAGACATGTTTTTTTTGTGAATATTTTTTTTGATGACAAATTACTTTTATTTCAATATTTTTATACTTTTGAAATATTTTCCGTTTTAAACAAAGAATACCACTATTAAATAACCATCACTAATAGCAACATTGATAATAATGTAGATTATTCAAGTCATGAACTTAAATTTTGTAGTCATAATGCATAAATAATAACTATAAACATAGTATCACAACCTTTTATTTTCATAATTGATAAGATTGAACTTTAGTACTTTAACATTGTTCCATATTACTGCTCATTCATATAAAATAACAAATCTAAGGAGGATATTGAAAATTTAGAAAGTATTAGGTTATAAGAAGGTGATATTGATCATTAGTACTTATTCTAGATCAATGAAAGACACTTGAAGCAAGTAAAGAAAGAATTTAAAGTTACTAATTGGATAACATGATTTTTACAAATAAAAAGCAAAAAACTTAATATAATTTTAAGCCAAAAATGTAGATAAGAAAGATACAAGTATACAAACACAAAAGAAGATTAAATAGGATTACTGGTAATAGGAAGTTGTAATAAATTCTTTCTATTTTGGAGGTCATTGGGATTGGGCTTCCTTTTTGGAAAGTAGTATCTCACTATGTGTATTTGTTTGTTCAATGAGAATATTCTTAATTTATTCAAAAAAGAAGAATAAAAGAGTCCAAAGCTCATACATTAATAATCATTTTGACAATATCTCTTTGAAATCATATAAATTAAATCTTCTTTTTTATGTCTTAACCTTGACCCTTTTTTATTACTACATGAAAAAATTGCCTTATCATAAAATACATTTTTTTTTCACTTTGTCATGATCGATACCATCTATAACTATCGCAACACCACTAACTACATCCCCCACGACTCCACCATCAACCAATGCAGATGACAGTGATGCGCCGATAATTGCAGATGACATTGATCATGTCGAAGTGAAGTGAAAAAGGTTTTTATAATAAGTCAAAATTTCTATATGGTAATGAAAAAAACAAGGTTTCATTAAAGCCTATAAGAGAATTCAATTTATAAATTTAGAAATCGGAGAATGGTCGAGATTGTTATTAATGAACGACTTTGGTACTTTTTTCCCCATTAAAAAATGTAGATATAATTTTCCCTTAATTTCTTTTTTAAAAGAAAAACCATTTTCTCCAAATTATAACAGAAGACCGTGTTATTGGAAAAACTTCTGTATCTCTATGATGTTTGGATAACACCACATATGTTATTGCTATGGTGTGAAATGAGCGGGTTGAGTTTAAATTGGAGATATTAAAATGGGTTGAAATAGAAATCGGGTTGGGTCTTGACCCACCTAAATTTACTTTGCGTTCAAATGGATTGGGCTAACAAATGGATGGGTCTTGACTCGACCAATTTTACCCGATTAATCTCAATTATTTTAACAAAGTGATATTTAACTTTTATAATGATAATGCTAATTTCAACTCAAGATTTTTTAATAAAAAACGTAACAAATTGACATATAAATCCTAAAATATGTTAAATAGATAATAATTCATACATTTAATATAGGAACATAACTTAGTAAAGAATTTTAAAACGGTTTGAAATTGGAGATTAAATTGAGTTCAATTGAGAATTCTCCTAAAATGGGCTAGGATTGAATGCGTTGAGATTGAACCCAATTTAAATTATCTTGAGTTCAACCCTTACAATTCTGGACACCCCTAGTTGTTGCTATAAAAAAGGACCATGCACTACAATTGTGAAATTGTAGTTTGTCACTCAATAAGTATGAGATGAGCTTCTCTTTATTGGATCATACTAGATGACCACCCACTGGTTATGAATCACAGTTCAAGACTAGATCATGAAGTGCATATCTATGCAATTCCTGATGGTGGGAATTGTGTGCTTTGCTATAATATATGGTAGGACGTAGAACATTTACTCATGTGGTAACATTTAATAATTTCTTGGTTTAACATATGGTCTAGCCCCTTATGCCACTAAAAATGAAAAAATTATCAAAATTCATAGAGAAGGTTTAAAGGTGATTGATGCTTTTGAGGCAATAGTTAGACTAGTGAGAAAGTTTTTGATTGATCATAGTATGATACCTGCATTTGAAAAGATGATAAGTTTGATACTTTTTGGCTGAAGTTGAATTGCCTATATTTGTTTTTACTAAGTATATGTTCTACTACCAGTACTACGAAATATCTCTTCTAATCGGCTAACGGAGTCCTCGACTGATAAACCACAGTCCTGAAGGTCTCAGCCTTATGGTCCTGTACCCGTATCTCAAGTTGCAAATTTTTTTATTATTCCTTTTCATGAACCGAGACCCTTACTTGATTGTGAAACTGCAATGGACTCTAAGCTCCCGTGATAAGGACAATATCCTAGACATAGTGGCATACATACTTCTGTGGCTGGTCGAGCTTGTCATATAGTTACACATGTCAGTTTGGCCTTGGTAGCATACATATATTTGTGGCTGGACGAAATGACCCGTGTTACTATATGACCAGCTCGGCCAGCGACAGAAGTATGTATGCCACCAAGTCCAGGATCCTGTCCATATCGCGGGAGTTTGGAGTCCATGGCAGTTTCACGATCAAGTAAGGGTCTTGCTTCGTGGAAAAGGAATAATTAGAAACTGTTGCAGCTTGGGATGTAGGTGTAGGACCACAAGGCTGAAACTTTGAGTACTGTGTTTTATCAGCCCAGGAGTCCGCTAACCGATCATAAGAGATATTTGCTTTGTACTAGCTGTAGAACATCTACTTAGTAAAAACACATTTAGACAATTAAGCTTCAGTGAAAAAGTATCAAACTTACCATGTTTTCAAATATCGGTATCATACTATGATCAATCAAAAACTTTCTCAGTATTCTAACTACTACGTCAAAAGCATCAAGCACCTTAAGACCTTCTCCATGAATTTTGATAATTCTTTCATCTTTAGTGGCATAAGGGGCTAGCCCATATGTTAAATCCAAAAATTATTAGATGTTACCACATGAGTGAATGTTCTGTGTTTCACCATATATTATAGCAAAACACACAATTCACACCATCTAGAATTACATAGAGATACTTCAAGATCTACTCTTGAACTACGATTCTTAACCAGTGGGTGCCCAGCTGGTATGATCCAAGAAAAAAAGATCATATCAAGCTTATCATTGAGTGACATAAACTACAATTCCACAATCGTAGTGCATGATCATCTGTTATAGCAACAACATATGCTATCTCTTTGTCACGACCCAAAACGAGTCGTGAGTGACACCCACAGTTAACCTCTTAAGTGGACGAACCAACCAATTTAACCTAACTTACAAAATACAAGCATAATGCGGAAAATCAAATTTTACTAAATATCATTTCCCAAAACCTGAAAGTCATCATATCAAAGACATCTAATCTCCAATACTAAGTCTAATAATATCAAATACACCAAAATAAAAGAATAAAATGGTATGTGTCCGAAAGTATAGGACATCATGTCATGACCTAGAGAACCCAACACGAGCTTGAATGGATAGCTCACCCTGGAACTTGATATGCGGGAGGTTGACTAGAGCTGAGTAAAATCAGAAGTCATAGGTACACTCGCTGCATTTAATAAAAGGAAAACAAAGAAACATGTACTGAGTAAATATCATCGGTCAACCCAAAATAGTAACTAATATACAAAGAATAATAGTATGAACTCAACTATAGCACTTAACATGTGATAAGCAACAAATAACATGAACAAGTGTCAATATCAATAAAGTAAGCACGTATTCAGTCAACGGTATCAAGATCACACATGAGGACTCATGCCTCCAAACCAAACCATTTTGGGAGTTGAGTTCTTTGAGATTGAGTATCTTCCATTAATTCAACATATTTTTCCTTTAATATTATCGTGTCGGAACGTGACACTCCGATCCAAGAATACCGTGTCGGAATGTGACACTCCGATCCAAGAATACCGTGTCGGAACATGACACTCCGATCCAAGAATACCGTGTCGGAACGTGACACCCCGATCCAAGAATACCGTGTCGGAACGTGACACTCCGATCCAATAATATCATTAATTTATCATTTGATATCACCACTTTTTCTTTCATTAATAATATTTTATCAAGCCTTCTTTATTCAAGACATTACTTCAATAGAGATGGTTTAAAATTATACATTCCACGGTCTCGGGATTTCAGACCAATCACAAAACATACGACCAAGTCACACAATCACACAATCAAGTACATAGAAAACTTCAAAATATCATCCAATGCATATCAATCACTATTAAGAGTTTACTATTAAATAGCATAAACCATAACCTACCTCCACCGAAGAATTGAAATCAAGTAAGCTACCTCTTCAATGGTTTTGCTTTCCTCAGTGCCTCTGAACCTTTTTCAATCTATCAAGTATGTATATATATATATATATATATATATATATATATATATATATATATATATATATATATATATATTTATGCATAATTTGTAAGTTAATGAATCTATAAACACCCATATTATTATATGCCTAGCCTACACCCCAAAGTTTACCCAAAACTAGAGTCAGTTTTCTAAAGTCCAAGCCTAAGGATAAATCTTAATTCCTCCATATAGTATAACTTTAATGAAATTTAATTAAATAGACATACTTATTATTCAATTACCTATCTTAATATATCAAAATATAATTTATAATGATAACAAAATTATCATAATGAACTCACAACTATATTCCAGAAAAATTGACCCTTTCAACACCTCAAACCGTACGACCTAAATTTATTCATTCCAAATCCCGAATCACTAACTAATTGCTGCCTAAATTATTTGGTAAGCATTACCAATGATTGCAGCAGCAACACATAGCTACCGATCAATATGTCAATAATATATAATTTTTTTTTTAGTAATTTATTCCCTTTCCCTCAATTCACCATATAATATAATATTAATAATATATGACCCTTATCAAATTATAATGACTTAATCTTGATTAAATTATTTTACGTACATGAATTCAAGATTGATAATGATCTTATCTCCGTTATTCAACCATTAGTCATTATGGTCAAACCGTTATTTTTCTCACTTTTTACTCCAAAACTCAACCGACCATTGTGTTAGGACCGAAAATAAGCAGGTGTAAACGCGGAAGCTAGCAAAGTAAACCTTGAAAGACCACGAGTAAGAAGACAACGAGAAATATACCAAAAGACACAAAGATTTAACGTGGTTCGGTCAATCGACCTACGTCCACAAAGAAGATGAGCAATCCACTATAAATATGAGAGTACAAAATACAGAGGGACACAACCTCAACCGAATCTAACGTATCAAACTTGTGACCCATTAATTCTCCCTCTAACCAAAACTCTCAAAGCTCTTAAGACTACATTGTGAATGCTGATTAAGTTAGAATGAACATGCCTCTATTTATAGAGTCCTAAACCTTTTCCTACAAGAAAAGGATTAGTCAATCCAAAACCTTTTCCTAAAAGGAAAACCTATTTATGGTAATAAATCAGGGCAAATAAAACCCAACACATTGGATCAAATTTGCTAAAAAATCTATTCTTTTGCACTAATCTAATTACCTTATCTCACTATAATGACAAATCACAATTCAAGCTTCTACATATAATTAGTGTTACTAAAAGAATTTGGAGAGTTTACCTGAAGCCGCCGTTTTAAATTTGGTTTCATTCCATGCCTTTTTCTGTTTTTCTCCTCTTCCTATCGTATCTTTTCTTTTCTTTTCTTTTCTGTAGATTATTTTTACCCTGGTTCTTATATAATTAATTATAAAAAAGTGGTAAAAGTGACCCAATATTTATTTTACTATTATTTTCTTTAACCACTAATTAAGTAAATTAGTAAAACTATCCCATTAATTTCATAGTTATAATTATTAATAGTCTAAAACACCCATTTAAAATATTTAAAAATTATTTTATGAAATAAAAAGCTCTAATATTTAAAACGACCAAATGGATCGTTACATTCATACTTTGAAAGAAATCATTGAGTGAGATACATATAAATATATATATATATATATATATATATATATATATATAAATATATATATATATATATATATATATATATATATATATATATATATATATATATATATATATATATATATATATATATATATATATATATATATATATATATATATATATATATATATATATATATATATATATATATATATATATATATATATATATATATATATATATATATATATATATAGTTTGTTAGTTATTTAGTTTGTTAAAAATCGATGTGATATTTTGCTCTTGGCAATCTTTGAAAGTCATCTTTAAAATACTTTGTACAAAAAGTCATGATAGCTTGGCGATAATTTGAGTAACTACCCAATGATTCTCAAATCAAGATTTCTATAGCCTGAGATAAGAAACTCTTGATAAATTGGATAAATATGACTCCATGTACTTGTAAAGATTTCGGATGCAATACAAAAATTATTTGGATCCCTAATTTTAATCATATTTTACTATGTATTGTATGTTTTATTATCACACTCTAAGACTATACTCTAGACATAATCTGGACATATATTTATTCATCTTTAGTTAAAAGGTCATTAGTATAAGCATAAATTAGTTAATATTGTTCCATCAAATTGAGTATGATTGTATGTATGATAGCATCTACTATACCAGGAATATCAATGAACCCAATTATTGCAATTGCTCAGGATAGCCTTTTTTTAGCTTCTAGGGTCTATTTCTTAGTTCAAGATCCCTCTTACTAACCTGCCATTTTTTTTATCACTATTCTAGGTGCGTCTTAGCTAATGTTTGACTATAAATTCTCAAATATTTTGGCAAACATTTTTGGGTGAAGTTTCACCATGTGTTTGGTTATAATAGAATTTGGCTCAAATTCTATTTCTTAAATGTATTTGAGGATTTATATTGTTTGTTAGAAATTTTGTCAAATAACAACAAATTGTATGGTCAAACAATATTTGTCAAGTATTTTCCTCAAATATTTTGGAAATATCTATAGCAAAAGGCTGCCTTTGGATACTTGTGTACTTTTTTTTTTCTTCAAAAATTCGATGAGTTCAATGAACTCTCTTCCCACGTTCTTATTGGGCTGGACATAGGCAATTTAGAATTTGAAGACAATGGGTGCACCACCAACTGAGAAAACACGTTAATAGAAACATATCATCCAATATTACTTCATACACTATTTTTTTTTTATAAAATACAGAAATATAAAACTAATGTAATAACATATACTTACTAAAAACACATTTAGACAATTAAGCTTCAGTCAAAAAGTATCAAACTTACCATCTTTTCAAATACCGGTATCATACTATGATCAATAAAAAAATTTCTTAGTATTCTAACTAGTACGTCAAAAGCATCAAGCACCTTCAGACCTTCTCCATGAATTTCGATAATTCTTTCATCTTTAGTGGCATAAAGGGCAAGCCCATATGTTAAATCTAGATATTATTAGATGTTACCACATGAGTGAATGTTCTGTGTCACACCATATATTATAGCAAAACACACAATTCGCACCGTCAAGAATTACATAGAAATAAACTTCAAGATCTACTTTTGAACTACAATTCTTAACAAATGGGTGGTCAGCTGGTAGGATCCAAGAAATAAAAGCTCATCTCATACTTATCATTGAGTGAGATAAACTAAAATTTCATAATCGCAGTGCATGGTCATCTGTTATAGCAACAACATATGCAATCTCATACTTTGAAAGAAATCATTGAGTGAGATACATACATACATACATACATACATACATACATACATACACACACACACATATATATATATATTTATATATATACTTTTACCAAAAGTCATGATAGCTTGGTGATAACTCAAGTAATTACCCAATGATTCTCAAATCAAGATATCTATAGGCTGAGATAAAAAGCTCAAATATATATATATATATATATATATATATATATATATATTCTTTTACCAAAAGTCATGATAGCTTGGTGATAACTCGAGTAATTCATGGAGAATGTTTAAAGGTGATTGATGCTTTTGAGGCAATAGTTAGACTAGTGAGAAAGTTTTTGATTGATCATAGTATGAAACCTGCATTTGAAAAGATGATAAGTTTGATACTTTTTGACTGAAGTTGAATTGTCTATATTTGTTTTTACTAAGTATATGTTCTACTACCAGTACTATGAAATATCTCTTCTAATCGGCTAACGGAGTCCTCGGCTGATAAACAACAGTCCTGAAGGTTTCAGCCTTATGGTCGTGTACCCGTATCTCAAGTTGCAAAATTTTTTATTATTCCTTTTCATGAACCGAGACCCTTACTTGATTGTGAAACTGCAATGGACTCTAAGCTCCCGCGATATGGACAATATCCTAGACATAGTGGCATACATACTTCTATGGCTGGTCGAGCTTGTCATATAGTTACACATGTCAGCTTGGCCTTGGTAGCATACATATATTTGTGGCTGGACGAAATGACCTGTGTTACTATATGACCAGCTCGGCCAGCGACAGAAGTATGTATGCCACCAAGTCCAGGATCCTGTCCATATCGCGGGAGTTTGGAGTCCATGGCAGTTTCACGATCAAGTAAGGGTCTTGCTTCGTGGAAAAGGAATAATCAGAAACTGTTGCAGCTTGGGATGTAGGTGTAGGACCACAAGGCTGAAAGTTTGAGGACTGTGGTTTATCAGCGCAGGAGTCCGCTAACCGATCATAAGATATATTTTCTTTGTACTAGCAGTAGAACATCTACTTAGTAAAAAAACATTTAGACAATTAAGCTTCAGTCAAAAAGTATCAAACTTACCATCTTTTCAAATACCGATATTATACTATGATCAATCAACAACATTTTCAGTATTCTAACTACTACGTCAAAAGCATCAAGAACCTTCAGACCTTCTCTATGAATTTAGATAATTCTTTCATCTTTAGTGGCATAAAGGGCTAGCCCATATGTTAAATCTAGATATTATTAGATGTTACCACATGAGTGAATGTTCTGTGTCATTCCATATATTATAGCAAAACACACAATTCTCACCATCAAGAATTAAATAAAAATAAACTTCAAGATAAACTTTTGAACTACAATTCTTAACAAATGGGTGGTCAGCTGGTAGGATCCAAGAAATAAAAGCTCATCTCATACTTATCATTGAGTGACATAAACTAAAATTTCATAATCGTAGCGCATGGTCATCTATTATAGCAACAACATATGCAATCTCATACTTTGAAAGAAATCATTGATTGAGATACATACATACATACATACATACATACATACATACATACATACATACATACATACATACATACATACATACATACATATATATATATATATATATATATATATATATATATATATATATATATATATATATATATATATATATATATATATTTTTACCAAAAGTAATGAGAGCTTGGTGATAACTCGAGTAATTACCCAATGGTTCTAAAATCAAGATATCTATAGGCTGAGATAAAAAGCTCAAATATATATATATATATATATATATATATATATATATATATATATATATATATATATATATATATATATATATATATATATATATATATATATATATATATATATATATACTTTTACTAAAAGTCATGATAGCTTGGTGATAACTCGAGTAATTACCCAATGATTCTCAAATCAAGATATCTATAGGTTGAGATAAAAAGCTCAATATAAATTGGAGAAATATGACACCATGTACTTGTAAAGATTTGAGATGCAATACAAATATTGTTTGGATCCCTAATTTTAATCATATATTCTATGTATTGTATTTTGTATTATCACACTGTGAGAGTATACTGTTGACATGTTATTTAATAAAATATCAACGTTTTTCAATTAATTCTGGACTGGTCTTCCATAAACACTAGTTGTTAATGATATGGTGGTAGACCAATGATCAATATGATTTTACTATAAATAAATTTTATCAAGTCGATATAATGGGCTCGGTTAACTAGGGCTTTGTCTAGTGGCGTAGCCAAAAATTTCAAGAAGGGTGTCCAATATTTGTATATGAGTATATTTTTTCTCTTGGATAAATGAGTGCACTAGAAATTTTAAAAATTAAGTTATGTAATATACATGAAAATTTTTGAAAAAAATGAAAGAGTGCACTAGAAATTTTAAAAATTAAACTATGTACTATACATGAAAATTTGTGAAAAAAATTACATATATACACGATTTTTTTTAAAGAATAACAAGGAACAAATTTGAAAAGAAGAGGCTTAAATGTACATCTAGTGAGATTTGAACTCACAAACGCTTAAATGCTTAACTTTTACAACGCACCTTAGATCAATAAGCTACAACACCTTGTTGTTTTAAGGGTGTCCAAAATACATTGTCTAACCACTTTTATATTATTTTACTTACATATACGGTATAATTTGTTGACGAAAGGTGTCCAATTGGACACCCTAAACAGTATGTAGCTATGCCATTGGCTTTGTCGCTGAAAACGATTGAACAAGGAATTGAATTTGAGTTGGGTCATTTCTCTTTTATTCGATACAAAATAAAAATCTTGATCAAATGAAACTTTATCAAGCTTTTGTTGGGTGTGGTTGAGGTGCGGAGGTTATAATTGATGGTGTCACGTACCGACACAAGAGGAATAAAGAGAATGAATCTTGAATTATGTTAATATACTCAATTTGAAGAACCTAATTCCTAAATGAGTCTGGTGTGGAGGCTTGAGTCCTCATAGGTGTGTTTGGTGTTGTTGCAAATGATTCTTGACTTGTTGTTATCACCTGTTAAGTATTTGGTTGGTTTTATGTATTATTCGATATATATTGCTTTCTATTTTGAGTTGGCCGATGATACCTACTCAGTACTTGTGCTTTGTACTGACCCCTACTTGTAAATTGTTTTCTTTGCTATTGTGGAGTGTAGCAAACGTGCCATCGTCTTCAACTCGTCCTCAACTCTAGCCAGTCTTCATCACGCCAGATTTCAGGGTGAGCTATTGCTTCTAGCTTGGACTGAATCTTCTTCTTCATGTCTTGATGCCTTAAAGTTCGGGCATGGACTAGCTGTTTATTTATTTTAGCTTCTCAGATACTCTTAGATTTAGTAATTTGAGGATAGATATTCTTGTGGTGATGACTTCCAGATTTTGGGAATAATAGTATTAAATTTTAGAAATTATTTATTGGTTCTATTAATGAGTTTTAAGTCTTCCGCATTTTATTTTGTTCATTATGGGTAAATGATTGGGGTTTAGATTGGTTGGTTCGCTCACATAGGAGGATAAATGTGGGTGCCACTCGCGGCTCGTTTTGGGTCGTGACAAACTTGGTATCAGAGCATTAGGTTCGTTGGTCTCATCACACAAAAACGAGTCTAGTAGAGTCTTAAGGAACGGTAGGGGGACACCTTTACTTTTCTTTGAGAGGCTATAGGACTTTAGGAAAATTCCATTCTTTCTTTCTTTCGTGCTATTACTTGGATCCAATTGGTATCTAGGTGATACAAATTGGTATCTGACCATCTTCACTCTATTTCGCAGATGGTTAGAACTAGAGCAACAACTGCACCAACACCAACACCGGCAAGACAGGATGCGTCTGAGCCAGCCACTGGGCTGTAGCTCGAGGAGGAGCAGTGGCAAGAGGCCGTGGTAGAGGTCGCAGGTAAAGCCCTCTAGAGGTAGAGGACGAACACCTGGCCCAGCTAGTACTAGGGCAGTGACTCCTCTACCGACTGATGAGGTAGTAAGAGAGGGTGAGAAAGGGGAAAAATGAACAAGTGCAAGATGAGGAGTTACCACCCCAACCTACCCCAGAGATGATTAACCAGGTTCTTGCCTATCTTAGCGGGTTATCTGATCAGGGCCAGACACCTCCAGTGTTTTCTGCACCATCACCTCAGGTTCCGGGAGTACAACATGCAGCTGCTATGGCTCCCCGCATGGATGCCTCATTGGAAATAGACACGTTTTCTCGATTGACTACAGGGCCTATAATTACTAGTGATCAACATAAACTTTTCACTAAATTCTTGAAGTTGAAACCTCCAGTCTTCAAGGGTGCTGAATCTGAGGATGCCTATGATTTTCTGGTTGATTGTCATGAGTTGCTACATAAGATGGGCATATTAGAACGATTTGGCGTTGAGTTTGTGACCTATCAGTTTCAAGGAAATGCCAAAATGTGGTGGCGGTCGTATGTTGAGTGTCAACCAGCACAAGCACCACCTATGACTTGGGCATCATTCTCTAGTTTATTTATGGAGAAGTTTATTCCCCGGACCTTGAGGGATAGGAGGAGAGATGAGTTCCTGAGCCTAGAGCAAGGAACGATGTCCGTTGCTGCTTGTGAGGCTAAGTTTCGTGCATTATCCAGATATGCCACTCAGCTTTGCTTCAGTCCACAAGAGCGGATTCATCGCTTTATGAAAGGATTGAGGTCAGATCTACAGATTTCAGCCTTACAGGTAGCTGCTGCAGCAAAATCTTTTCAGGAAGTAGTTGATTTTGTGATAGAGGTAGAGGGGGTGAAGCCAAGCGATTTCACCACAGCATCGGCATCTAAGAGGTTCCGTAAGGGAGGTGAGTTCAGTGGGTCCTACTCTAGAGGGAAGAGTTCAGGAGGTTACCCATCCCGACCCATTCAGTCTTCACTACAGGCTGTAGCTGGGGGTCCATCACAGACCAGTCAACATTTCTCTGAGTTTGAAGGTTACCCCCAGAATTCATCATTTTCACAGAGACCTATGCTTGACCCCAGAGAATGTTATGGATGTGGGGAGACTGGACATATTAGGAGGAATTGTCCAAAACAGAGTTACAGACCCTCAATAGTCAGAGGTAGAGGTGGTCATGGAAGAGGCCGTCATTCTGGAGGATGTGGTGGCCGAGGTAATGGTGGTCACCAAAACGGCCGGGGTGACGGGCAAACTGGAGCTACTACAGCACAACATGGTAGGGGCAACGGGCAGACAGGTGATAGGGCCCATTGTTATGCTTTCCCTGGGAGGTCTGAAGCGGAGACATCTGATGCTATTATCACAGGCAATCTTTTGGTTTTTGATTGCATGGCTTCTGTATTATTTGATCCTGGCTCCACATTTTCATATGTATCTTCCTCATTTGCTACTGGTCTTAATTTACATTGTGAATTGCTTGACATGCCTATTCGTGTTTCTACTCCGGTGGGTGAGTCTGTGATAGTTGAAAAGGTGTATAGGTCTTGTCTTGTAACTTTTGTGGGGAGCAATACTCATGTAGACTTGGTTATCTTAGAAATGGTTGATTTCGATGTAATTCTGGGTATGACTTGGCTTTCTCCAAATTTTGCAATCTTAGATTGTAATGCTAAAACTGTAACGTTGGCCAAGCCTGGGACAGATTCGTTAGAGTGGGAGGGTGACTACACTTCCACTCCAGTTCGTATCATCTCCTTTCTTCGTGCTAAGAGAATGGTTAGTAAAGGGTGTTTAGCTTTCTTGGCACACTTCAGGGATGATACTACCCAAGTACCTTCAATTGAGTTGGTTTCGATAGTCCGTGAGTTTCTGGATGTTTTTCCTGCAGACCTTCCTGGTATGCCATCGGATAGGGATATCGACTTTTGCATTGATCTAGAGCCGGGTACTCGCCCCATTTCTATACCCCCTTATAGGATGGCCCCAGCGGAGTTAAGGGAATTAAAGTCCCAACTTCAAGAGTTGTTAGGTAAAGGCTTCATTAGACCAAGCGCTTCCCCTTGGGGTGCTCCGGTGTTATTTGTGAAGAAGAAGAATGGGAGTTTTCGGATGTGCATAGACTACCGGCAGTTGAACAAGGTAAGTATTAAGAACAAGTACCCCATTCCTCGCATTGATGACTTGTTCGATCAGTTACAAGGTGCTTGTGTCTTCTCTAAGATTGACTTGAGATCCGGTTATCATCAATTGAAAATACGGGCAACAGATGTGCCAAAGACTTCTTTTCGAACCAGGTATGGGCATTACGAATTCGTAGTAATGTCTTTTGGTCTTACGAATGCCCCTGCTGCTTTCATGAGCTTGATGAACGGGATTTTTAAGCCATATCTGGATCTCTTTGTTATCGTATTTATTGATGATATACTGATATACTCCAAGAGTAAGAAGGAACATGAGGAGGATTTGAGAATTGTGTTGGAAGTATTGAGGGAGAAAAGGCTTTATGCCAAATTCTCGAAGTGTGAGTTTTGGCTAGATTCAGTGTCCTTCTTGGGGACGTGGTTTCTAAGGATGGAGTGATGGTGGATCCTTCTAAGATTGAAACAATGAGGAATTGGGTAAGACCTACTAATGTGTCAGAAGTAAGGAGCTTTGTTGGTTTAGCCAGCTACTACCGTCGATTTGTCAAGGGATTCTCTTCTATTGCTTCCCAATTGACAAACTTGACTAAGCAGAATGTTCCATTTGTATGGTCGGATGAATGTGAGGAAAGCTTTCAGAAACTCAAGAGCTTGCTGACTACTGCACCTATCCTTACCTTGCCAGTAGAGGGTAAGAATTTCATTATTTATTGCGATGCATCTTATTCTGGGTTGGGTGCAGTGCTAATGCAAGAGAGGAATGTAATCGCTTATGCTTCAAGGCAACTAAAGGTGCACGAACGTAACTATCCGACCCATGATTTGGAATTGGCTGCAGTTGTGTTTGCATTAAAGCAATGGAGACATTATCTATATGGGGTCAAGTGTGAAGTCTACACAGATCATCCTAGTCTACAGTATGTCTTTACCCAGAAAGACTTGAATTTGAGGTAGAGGAGGTGGATGTAACTGTTGAAGGACTATGATATTACTATTCTGTATCACCCAGGAAAAGAAAATGTGGTGGCTGATGCTTTAAGTAGAAAAGCAGGGAGCATGGGTAGTTTAGCCCACTTATAAGTTTCTAGACGCCCACTGGCTAGAGAAGTCCAAAACTTGGCTAACGACTTTATGAGACTGGAAATACTAGAGAAAGGAGGATTTTTGGCCTGTGTGGAGGCAAGATCTTCTTTTCTTGACAAGATCAAGGGAAAACAGTTTGATGATGAGAAACTAAGCCGAATTTTGGATATGGTGTTGCGAGGAGAGGCTAAAGAGGCAATAATTGATGAGGAAGGTGTTTTTGAGGATTAAGGGAAGGGTATGTGTGCCCCGTGTTGATGATTTGATCCACACTATCCTCACAGAGGCTCATAGTTCCGGATATTCTATACATCCTGGTGTAACCAAGATGTACCGTGACCTAAAGCAACACTTTTGGTGGAGTAGAATGAAGCGTGACATTGTTGATTTTATTGCCAAATGTCCAAATTGTCAGCAAGTAAAGTATGAACACCAGAGGCCCGGAGGAACACTTCAGAGAATGCCCATTCCTGAATGGAAGTGGGAGAGAATTGCAATGGACTTCGTGGTTGGTCTTCCAAAGACATTGGGTAAGTTTGATTCTATTTGGGTAATTGTGGACAGATTAACTAAGTCTGCTCACTTCATTGCGGTCAAGGTGACTTACAATGCGGAGAAGTTAGCCAAACTCTATATCTCAGAAATTGTTCGATTGCATGGAGTTCCACTTTCCATCATATCAGATAGAGGTACGCAGTTTACTTCTAAGTTTTGGAGAACATTGCATGCTGAATTAGGTACTAGGTTGGACCTTAGTACTGCATTTCACCCTCAGACCGATGGTCAGTCTGAGCGAACGATCTAGGTTTTGGAGGATATGCTTCGTGCATGTGTGATAGAATTTGGTAGTCATTGGGATAACTTCTTACCCTTAGCGGAGTTTTCCTACAATAATAGCTATCACTCAAGTATTGATATGGCCCCATTCAAGGCATTGTATGGGAGGAGATGTAGGTCTCCCATAGGTTGGTTTGATGCATTCGAGGTGAGGCCCTGGGGTACTGATCTTCTGAGGGAATAATTAGAGAAAGTGAAATTCATTCAAGAAAACTTTTAGCGGCGCAAAGTAGGCAAAAGGAATATGCAGATCGAAAGGTTAGAGACTTGGAGTTCATGGAGGGTGAACAAGTCTTGCTGAAGGTTTCACCCATGAAAGGGGTGATGCGGTTTGGTAAAAGAGGTAAGCTAAGCCCATGGTATATTGGACCATTTGAAGTACTTAAGCGAGTAGGGGAGGTGGCTTATGAATTAGCCTTGCCTCCAGGACTCTCAGGAGTGCACCCGGTATTTCATGTGTCTATGCTGAAGAGATACCATGGGGATGGAAACTACATTATTCGTTGGGATTCAGTTCTTCTTGATGAGAATTTGTCTTGTGAGGAGGAGCCTGTTGCCATTCTGGATAGAGAAATCCGCAAGTTGAGATCTAGGGAGATTGCATCCATAAAAGTTCAATGGAAGAATCGACCAGTTGAAGAGTCCACTTGGGAGAAGGAGGCTGATATGCAAGAAAGATACTCACACCTGTTTACAGATTCAGGTACTCCTTTTCGCCCTTGTTTTTCTTCTTGTGATCGTTCGAGGATGAACGATGGGTAAATTGGTATCTATTATAACGACCTGTTTAGTCGTTTTGAGCAGTATAGTTTATTCTGGTAATAACTGTCTAGGTCGACGGATCCCACGACGGACCGTCATGGGACGACGGACCATCGAGGGGGTCTCGTTCCAAAACACTTAGATTCTGAAAATTTGGGTACTGAGATCGACTCTCTGAACTTCACGACGGAATGGCAGGACGGACCGTCGTTGGCACGACGGACCGTCACACATCTTTCCACAGAATTAACTCTCTGATCTTCGTGACGGAACTGCAGGACGGACCATCACAGTCATGACGGACTGTCACAGGCTGCGTAACCCTGACTGGGTTGGATTTCTGTTAAAAGTTTTATGGGGCGTTTTGGACTATTCATGCTTATAATTATAAAGTTAGTGGGTTAATGTTAATAATTCAATTACTTGGGGGTTAAAGGAGATAACCTTGAAATAAATAGTGGGTTATTTTTATCATCTTTTATACTTAATTATATGAAAATTAGGGTAAAAGAAAAAGGCGTTTGAATAAGAAAAATAAAAAGAGCAAAGAAAAGAAGGGAGAAACGAGCGAGAGAAAGAGAAGAACGCAGAGGAAAGCAAAGGTTTTGGGAAGATAGCTTGTTTGATCGCGATTCTTCGGTGGAGGTAGGTTATGGTTTATGCTATTTCATAGTAAAACTCTTAATAGCGAATGATATGTATTGGGTAGTATTGTAAAGTCTCCTATATGCTTAATTGTGTGCTTGCATGATGTGATTATGTAATTGTAATGGATTGGAAAGATAAGGCTTTGAATCTTAAACCTTAAATCCACTTTGTTAATGATGATGCCTTGGTATAAAAGAAGGCTTGATGAACTAAAAGAATGAGATTAGGGGATCGGGTGTCACGAACCGACACGTAGAATTAGGGGATCGGGTGTCACGAACCGACACGTAGAATTAGGGGATCGGGTGTCACGAATCGACACGTAGAATAAGGGGATCGGAGTGTCACGTTCCGACACCAGGATAGTAGAGGATCGGAGTGTCACGTTCCGACACCAGGATAGTAGAGGATCGGAGTGTCATGTTCCGACACCAGGATAGTAGAGGATCGGAGTGTCACGTACCGACACAAGAAGAATAAAGAGAATGAATCTTGAATTATGTTAATATACTCAATTTGAAGAACCTAATTCCTAAATGAGTCTGGTGTGGAGGCTTGAGTCCTCATAGGTGTGTTTGGTGTTGTTGCAAATGATTCTTGACTTGTTGTTATCACCTATTAAGTATTTGGTTGGTTATATGTATTATTCGATATATGTTGCTTTCTATTTTGAGTTGGCCGATGATACCTACTCAGTACTTGTGCTTTGTACTGACCATTACTTGTAAATTGTTTTCTTTGTTATTATGGAGTGCAGCAAACGTGCCATCGTCTTCAACTCGTCCTCAACTCTAGCCAGTCTTCATCACGCCAGATTTCAGGGTGAGCTATTGCTTCTAGCTTGGACTGAATCTTCTTCTTCATGTCTTGATGCCTTAAAGTTCGGGCATGGACTAGCTGTTTATTTATTTTAGCTTCTCAGATACTCTTAGATTTACTAATTTGAGGATAGATGTTCTTGTGGTGATGACTTCCAGATTTTGGGAATAATAGTATTAAATTTTAGAAATTATTTATTGGTTCTATTAATGAGTTTTAAGTCTTCCGCATTTTATTTTGTTCATTATGGGTAAATGATTGGGGTTTATATTGGTTGGTTCGCTCACATAGGAGGATAAATGTGGGTGCCACTCGCGGCTCGTTTTGGGTCGTGACAAAAATTGAACGGACCATCCCTTATTAAATATCACCCTAGCAGCTAGGGTTTTCCAACCGAGCTTTCTTTTTTCCTCTCGAACGTCGCCGCTGGGTGCTTGCACTAACTCCTTCCTCCTCATTATGTGATGAGATCATCTTTACTTCCTCTTTTTTTATACCACAATTCGTCTTTGTTAGCTCACAGAGATAGACCTCCACTATCTTTTGCTCTTTTCCCCTTTTCCTTGTATTTTCTGACCTCTTTTTCCCCTTTTGCAGATACTTCCTCTAGTGGATGAAATGGTTAGTAACGTGGTTTTGATAGAGCGGCAAAAGGCCATCTCTTCTGCTATGCTGTAGCTTCGAATAGAAAAGGAAAAATTCTTGAAATTGTTGGACTCAAGCTTTCTTCATGGGATTGTCAACACTAATGGCCTCCAATCCATTTCTATTTTAGTCTGAAAAGGTAACCCTATCCCTCTTCTTTTATTTATTTTCACCTTTAATATCTATCATTTTCCTTTGGTGAATAAATCTTTTCATTGATATGAAATTTCAAATTTTAAATTCACTGAACTTTTTGAAGAAGTTGTTATGCCCCAAATATATCTTATAAAAAGGGGTCCTTGTTCAACCCTTCAAATCTCGATAATCACAAATTTTGATTAATAGATTTAGAAGCATGAGGTCATTTTAGTTGACAAGTTTCATTTTTGGTTGTTATGCCCCAAACATATCTTATAAAAGGGGTCCTTGTTATACTCTTCAAATCTCTATGGTCCGAAATTTTGATTAATAGATCTACAAGCACGAGATCATTTTAGTTGACACATTTTGTTCATGGTAGATATGCCCCACCATATCTTATAAAAGGGGTCCTTGTTCAACCCTTCAAATCTTTATGGTCACAACTCTTCATTAATAGATCTACAAGAATGAGATCATTTTAGTTGACACGTTTTGTTTCTGAATATTTTCTTTGATGACAAAATACTATTATTTCATAATTTTTATACTTTTGAAGTATTTGTCATTTTTAAAAAAAGATTACCACTATTAAATAACCATCATTAATCGCAACATTGATAATAACGTATATTATTCAACTCATGAACTGAAATTTTGTAGTCAGAATGCATAAATAGTAACTATAAACATAATATCAAACGAAAAAGCTAATAAAGTTTTTTATTCGATTCGACAATTTTATAATTAAATAGGAATACTGGTAATAGGAAGTTGTAATAAATTCTTTCTATTTTATAGGTCATTGGGATTGGGCTTCCTTTCTGGAAAGTAGTATCTCACTATGTGTATTTGTTTGTTCAATGATAATATTCTTAATTCATTCAAAAAAGAAGAAGAAAAGACTCCAAAGCTCATACATTAATAATCATTTTGACAAAATATCTCTTTTAAATCATATAAATTAAATCTTCTCTCTTATGTCTTAACCTTGACCCTTTTTTATTACTACATGAAAAAATTGCCTTATCATAAAATACCTTTTTTTTCCACTTTGTCATGATCGATACCATCTATAACTGTCGCAACACCACTAACTATATCCCCCACGACTCCACCATCAACCAATGCAGATGACGGTGATGTGCCGATAATTGCTGATGACATTGATCATGTCGAAAAGAAGTGAAAAAGGGTTTTATAATAAGACAAAATTTCTATATGGTAATGAAAAAAACAAGGTTTCATTAAAGCCTATAAGAGAATTTAATTTATAAATTTAGAAATCGGAGAATGGTCGAGATTGTTATTAATGAACGACTTTGGTACTTTTTTTCCCCATTAAAAAATGTAGATATAATTTTCCCTTAATTTCTTTTTGAAAAGAAAAACCATTTTCTCCAAATTATAACAGAAGACCGTGTTATTGGAAATACTTATGTATCTCTATGATGTTTGGATAACACCACATATGTTATTGCTATGGTGTGAAATGAGCGGGCTGAGTTTAAATTGGAGATATTAAAATGGGTTGAAATAGAAATCGGGTTGGGTCTTGACCCACCTAAATTTACTTTGCGTTTAAATGGATTGGGCTAACAAATGGATGGGTCTTGACTCGACCAATTTTACCCGATTCATCTCAATTATTTTAACAAAGTGATATTTAACTTTTATAATGATAATGCTAATTTCAACTCAAGATTTTTTAATAAAAAATGTAACAAATTGACATATAAATCCTAAAATATGTTAAATAGATAATAATTCATACATTTAATATAGGAACATAACTTAGTAAAGAATTTTAAAACGGTTTGAAATTGGAGATTAAATTGAGTTCAGTTGAGAATTCTCCTAAAATGGGTTAGGATTGAATGCGTTGAGATTGAACCCAATTTAAATTATCTTGAGTTCAACCCTTACAATTCTGGACACCCCTAGTTATTGCTATAACAAAGGACCATGCACTACAATTGTGAAATTGTAGTTTGTCACTCAATAAGTATGAGATAAGCTTCTCTTTATTGGATCATACTAGATGACCTCCCGCTGGTTATGAATCGTTGTTCAAGATTAGATCATGAAGTGTATATCTATGCAATTCCTGATGGTGGAGGAATTGTGTGCTTTGCTATAATATATGGTAGGACGTAGAACATTTACTCATGTGGTAACATTTAATAATTTCTTGGTTTAACATATGGTCTAGCCCCTTATGCCACTAAAAATGAAAAAATTATCAAAATTCATAGAGAAGGTTTAAAGGTGATTGATGCTTTTGAGGCAATAGTTAGACTAGTGAGAAAGTTTTTGATTGATCATAGTATGATACCTGCATTTGAAAAGATGATAAGTTTGATAATTTTTGACTGAAGTTGAATTGTCTATATTTGTTTTTACCAAGTATATGTTCTACTACCAGTACTATGAAATATCTCTTCTAATCGGCTAACGGAGTCCTCGACTGATAAACCACAGTCCTGAAGGTTTCAGCCTTATGGTCCTGTACCCGTATCTCAAGTTGCAAAATTTTTTATTATTCCTTTTCATGAACCGAGACCCTTACTTGATTGTGAAAATGCAATGGACTCTAAGCTCCCG